>PVKB01000595.1:164898-661158 GCA_004027205.1 Ctenodactylus gundi | reverse complement strand
CCTCCCTCCCTCCCTCCCTCCCTCCCTTCCTTCCTTTTTTTCTTCCTTCCAAGTAGCTCCTTTGTGATCTGTGGCTCCCACTCTCGCAGAGCTGACAGACACTCATCTGGATGGGCCACGACAAGTCCCCTCCAAGTCTCTGGGTGATGAGCCTCAGGCTCCTTCCAGCCTTCCTTAAATGGCTACCTTTTTCTTTCTGTACAGTTCAGAGTTGTCAGTTTCAGTTTTATCCTTTTTCCTACCTGGGTGTGCTCCAGGAGGCTCAGCACTCTGGGCACCAAGGCAGGAGAATTGAAAGTTTGGCTCCAGCCTGGGCAATGTAGTGAGACTCTGTCTCAAAAAATAAAAAGGAGCAGGGATATCTTTCAGAGCCAAGATTCTGGGTTCAACCCCTGGTACCTCCAAAAAGAAAAATAAGTAATGTCTGCTTGGGGAAAATTGGGAAAATATGGAAAACGAGAAGAAGGAAAGACCCCAAGTTGCTGGGTGTCACACCTGTCATTACACTTTCCTGTCATTACACTTTCCTGTCATAGGACTGAACCACAAAGGTGTCCTGGGTCTGAGGAGCTCGGAGTCTTCTGAGTTACTAAAATTCAGCCAGTTGAACAGCTCAGTGCCACCAAACAACGCTCCCTGCCTTTTCTCCACAGAGGCTGGGACCTCCAGCTCTTTGTCCCTGCTGTCCTCCCCTGCCCCTGAGGGGGATCACTCAGTGTCCAGCAGGAGAACCCATCATGCAGCTTTTGGCTCTTTCCTAAAGTCAAAATGACCTTGAAGGTCAATGTTTTGAGTTGATTCAGGACATTGAGCCAACCATGACAGTTCTATGAAAGAGACTCTTGAAAGAGCACTTCCAGATCAACTTCAGAAAGGGGAAAGAGGGTTGGGTGTGTTTGAAATGAGAAGGAAAATTCTGAGGGGAATCACAGCAGGATAACTTTTCCTATGATAAATTTAAAAAATAAAACATTCATAGTGTTTTTTTGATTCCACCCCTGGTTTCCTTGTATTTGCATCCATCCCCTGCAGACACAATAGGTTTCTGTTTGTGCTGATACTTAGAATTTCTTATTGGTGTTGGTGATGTTTAGAATAATTGATTCAGACTGAGCTGATGGTGAGGGAGAACCCTTGGTCTGCTTTCCCCAGAAGTAGCCTTATGATAGACACTTTTGGAGGGTCCCTCAGTCTGGGGTAGCTGACGTGGTAGCTGCCCTCCTGCCTAACCATCCTGACGTATCAGGCAGGAAGGGCTGGTGTGGCCCACCTTTATGGACACATCAACAGCCGCTGAAGCCTTGTCTGCCACAGAGAACCACACTGTCCCCACTGCCAGCTCTTATCCCGTGGCTCCGTGCTGCTGTCTCCAGCTGAGTTTCTTCTGGCGAGATTTTCTTGGCTCTCCACCAGTCATGGAAAGGAACAGCCTGTCCTTCGGCACGCTGTTCTCCTGGGAGCCTGGGGATGCACCTACTTTCCTTTCTGTGACCTCTGGTGACCCCAGGTGACTGACTCTGTCACTCAGGATGTCTCATACCCCAGAGGGCATGAGGTCAGCCATGGATAGTGGCAGACAGACCACAAGGACGGGTGAGAGTGGTATCAGGGATGCTCACGGCCCAGCTCCAACACTGAGCAAAATTGTGATCAGTGGACAGAGGAAGGGTCTACTTCCTGTGTGTTCGGGAGTGGGGGGGTGGGGTTGGATCCTGAAGTTCTGGGGATCAAAATGTGCTAGAAGAGGTGGCAGAGCCAGGTGTGGTTGGGCATGTCTATAATCATAGCAGTCTGGCTGGCTGAGGCGGGAGGATTGTCAGTTTGAACGTTGGCATCTTAAAGACTTAGCAAAGACCCTTTCTTGAAATACAAAAATTGAAATAAAAAAGAAGATGTGCTCACAGTCACCCAAACTGCCTTCATATGTCAGAAAACTTATAAAATACAAAGAGTAGGACCCAAAGTGAATTGTTTCCCTCTTCAGTTTCTCACCTGTCCTCCCTCAACCCAGCTTTCCTGAGCTACTGTGTAAAGAACAGCTCACTCCTAGTCCCAGCTGAGACACTTCTGGGGTAGGGATATCCAGTGTCTTGGACGAAGACAGGTCACTGTTCATAGCGCCATGGTAAAGCCTCCTACGAGGTTCTTCCTTGCATCTGTGTGTCTTCCAAAGGGAGCCATGGCCAACTCAGTGATAGTGGAGGTGCTTGGGAGAAGCACTGAGCCCGGAACTGGCCATGCAGAGAGGATCACAGACATCGCTAGGGCTTGTTCCTTCCTGATCACAGTTAAACCTGATCTCTGAGGTGATGACATGGTGAGGTGCGGCCTTTGGGAGTTGTTCAGGTTGTGAGGACAGAGCCACCATGAATAAAATCAGTGCCATCATGTAAGAGATCCCAGGGAGGTGACCTGCCCTCCACCGCACGAGGACACAGTGAGAACATGCCTTCTGTGAGCCAGGAGGCCAGACCCCAAACTGCAAGTGCCCTGGCCTTGGACCAGCCACCCCCAGTATCTGAGCAAGAAGTTCCTTTTTTGTTTGTTTCTTACCTAACTATTATTTTCTTTTTATGCATTTATAATACAAAATAATTACCTTTATCTTAGGGAGTTGGTGCACATACATATTGAACCCTAATCATTTTTACTTCTCTATCACCTCCCTGGCCTCGTGTCTGTCCCATCTCTAGATCTCTTTCCTGTCTCTGCATATTTCCCGCCATTTCTCTTTTATTTATTTTACTCTTTATTCATATTTCTGGCTTTCTCATATAAGAGAAGCTATGCAATATTTAATTTTCTGTGTCTGATTTATTCCACTTAGCATGATGGTCTCAAAGTACACCCATTTTCCTACTGGTAGAAAGGAAATCATCAAATTTATCTTTCTTCGTGGCAAAGTAGTACTCCACTGTGTGTATATACCACGTTTTCTTTACCCATTCATCATCTATTGACAGGCATGAAGAGTGCTTCCAAGATTGATCTATTATGAGTTGTGCTGCCACAGATTAGTAAGTTTCTGTTGTTGATCAGCCACTCAGTTTTGTTATAGCAGCTCACACAGACTGAAACTTTGGGGGAATGGAATTGTAGCTCAGTGAATTGAGAGTGTGGAGGAGATGCCTGGGCCAAGGAAGGCATGAGCCTGGCAAAGGCCACCCATGTGCCAAGCCGGGAGATACTGGGAACTGAGTGGCAGAGACAGAGCATGCTGCGGGGGCGGGGGCAGCAATGGTTAATCAGTCACCCACATAAATAGAAGGCCTCCTAGTCATGAGGGCGGGCAGTAGAGGCTCACTGCTGGGTGAGACTGGGCAGTGTGGGCAGTGGGAGCTGCTCCCTATTCCCCCGATGGAGGGGTGCTCCTTGTGCCTCTAAATTAGCCAGCCTCCTGGCTATTCTTCCAAGGGCCCAACATCAGGATAAGAATCTAATGGAGAAAGGGACATTCCCAAGTAAAGACATTTCTCAGTTTCCCCCGGCTGGGCGGCTTCCTGGAGCCCACAGGGCCTGGTGGAGGAGCTCCTTGGGGCTGGGCTCTTGTGGGTTGAGCAGTGTCTCCAGTCCTCCTCCTCTCCGACTCTCCAAGGAGTCTTCTTGGCCATCGACTCCTAACACTTACTAGACTTTGCTTCTTGACCCCTGCCCCAAATGTCCTAAACCATCCTATTTATAATTTCAGCTGTTGGCAGTTCTGCGGGGCTGGCCTTTGGGGAGACACCCTTAGCCCGGCTGCCTGTGCGTTGTCTGGGAACAGGGGCTGGGGCGATGGCGACACCCAGGCAACCCAGGCAAGCTCCCCCCCTCCTTTTTCCCTTCAGAATTTATGATGAAAAGTTGGCTTTGGTGAGCTGGGAATTCACGATGGAGAACAGCCCTGTGTCTGCAATGTGCGGCCACATTCCACGGACGCAGGAACTGGCGGGAACCAGCTTTTTGACTCACAAATTAGTCAATAACTCTCTAGCAAAAATTAGAAATCGTGGTTTCAGTTACAGATTGCTTCTGTTAAAGTAACTTTAAAAAACAAAACAGAAGTGGAATATTTGGGGCAAAATTTAAATAAAAGGTTAGGGCAAGCAGTGTTTTCCAACTGAGCTTGGGGCCACTTGATGGTGTAAAAATGGCTCTGGGGAGAAGTGTCCTCTGAGGTAGAGGGTGGTGGGAGATGAAAGGGATGGCCTCATGGGGTTGGTGTTCGGTGTGAATCGTCCACGCTGTGCCCAGCCGACCAGTGCACGGGACTCCGGTGAGACTTCTGACTTAGCCACAGGCACTGAGCAAGCACAGCCTTCCAAAGCTTGCTCCTGCTCATTGTCAGAGCCCGACACAGACGCTTTCTTGAACTCACCTCCATGTGTCTGATTTACTTCCTGCTTAGAAGCGGCTGGGCAAGGGTCGCCTCTCTACCGTCTCTGTCCCCAAATCTATCAATGAAGTTGTGTCACAGTTGCTTTTTGGATGATGAATGAAAAGATCACACTGTAACATCACCATCAGGGCATCTCCGGGTCTCCTGGGATTGTTCTGTCCCCACTCCTGCTCATGGCTGGTTTTGAGATTTCCTCTTCAGACCCCATCTTGCCCCTCCTGGAGGCTCAAAGGAAAACATGTGTTTCTGATGCTCACTCTGTTGGCCGGGGAGGAACCTGAGGGAGGCCTTCCTCCTCCAGATGTGTCTCAGGCTTTAGCTTGTCAGAGCTCGTTGTTGTCAAAGTCACAGAGCCCCCGACCTCTTGTTCGCCGTTCCCCCGATGAGCCATGTGCTACGGAGCCGCTTTGGTTCGTGGGTGGACCAGGCAGGGTGGCTCAGCAGCAGGGGTGGATGGAGGTCAGAGCAGTGAGGCCAAGAAGCCTCGTCAACATCTACCTGTGGTTGCTTGCCTAGCAAGCCCAAGGTCCTGAGTTCAATTGCCAAGCACCACATAAGCTGGCTGTGGTGGCACACGCCTGTCATCCCAGCTCTTGGGAAGATAAGGCAGGAAAATTGCTGTGTGTTGATGGCCAGCCTGGGCTACAGAGTGAGACCTGCCTCAAGAAAAAGGAAATTAAAAATCTGTGTTGCTCAGCCTAGTGGTGCAAGTCTATAATTCCAGCATTCTAGGGTGCTGAGACAAGAGGGATGTAAATTTAAGGTCAGTCTGGACAGTTTAGTGAGACCGTCTTAAAATAAAAATTTTAAAAAATGGGCTGAGGATGTAGCTCAGTGTGAAGATCCAAGGTTGGATCATCTATTTTAGAAGAAAGAAAAAAATCTGTGTTAACTGGAAGGGGAGCAGTGGTACCTCTTTGTCACAAATTATGTAGAGTTCTTTTAAGAAAATTAAACTTAAAAATTTTTTTTCCTCTCTGTTTGATGGTGTCTCTGTCCCCTTGGTTGTAAAAAGCACTTGCAGAGCATGGTGTGTAAGACCTGAGTACAGGGAGTACTCCAAGGCCACCCAGTTCCTCTTGTCATATTCTTGTGACGCAGAGAGCAGAAAGAAGTCACCTACCATCTGTGCTCTGCGGAGGGTGTCGGGGAGCGGGCGGGCGTGGACCCTGGTGATTCAGGCCAGTGACAGCCAGTCCCCAGACTGCCTCAGCTTTTCATGGCTTTGTATGGAAGTGCCCTGTCTCCACTCCCAGATGTGTGTCTGTGGGTCCCAGAGTCAGGAGGCTGAGGCAGGAAGTCCACTTGAGCTCAGGAGTGGGAGACCAGCCTGGGCAGAAGTGAGCCTCACACTGAAAAAGAATAGGAGAAAAATAATACCTGAAGAAGAAATACCAGAATTTAGAAGCATTTTACATTTAATAACGAAGTACAAAGAACACTGGTGAATACATTTGGATTTTTGAGATGAAAGATAATATTCAGTTGAATAATTTTGAAACTTTGGGCTGGAAGAATGGCTCAGCAGTTATAGCACTTGCTTTGCAAGTGCCAAGTCAAGTGCTAAATACCCGAGTTCAATTCCCCAGTACCACATGAGCTGGGCATGGTGGTGCACACCTGTAATCCCAGCACTTGGGAAGCTGAGACAGGAGGATTGCCATGAGTCCAAGGCCAGCCTGGGTTCCATAGTGAGTTCAGGACCAGCCTGGGCTATAGAGAGAGACCCTGTCTCAAAAAATTTTTTCAAAACATTAACCATATAGGACCTTTTGATATTGTGGCCCAAATGTACATTGGTGTATATTTCTGGGGTTATGGAGAGAGCAGTAACTTCAGATACAGACCTAGTCAGGTGCGTTTGTTTGGAAGCGACCAAGGCAATAGAATTTTCCTAAATGGTGGATGAACAACTTTCAGGAAAGTTTAAAATCAAACAAAGAATAGGTCTTTGAAATTGTTGCATTTTTGGCAAGTACAGTCTATATAAAATAATTACCTTGAGTAAATTGATATATCTTAACGGGAGCTGGGGTTTTAGCTCAGATATAAGGAGATTTTTCACTTCCACGATATCTGTAAGTACATTTGTGTGTGTGTGTGTGTGTGTGTGTGTGTGTGTGTGTGTGACTGGGGACTGAATCTAGGAACTTCACACTGGGTTACAATCCCAGTTCTTTTTTAAGAACTAAATTTTGAAATAGGGTTTCACTAAGTTCTCATGGAGGGTCTCAAACCCATAATCCTCCTGCCTCAGCCTCCCAAAGTGCTGGGATTAGAGGTCTGTGTCACCATGCCCAGCCATAAATACATATGGAGGGCATACAAGGTAAAGGATACTCTGTTATCATGCAGAACAGTCTATGCTTTGAGACAGCTGACTTCTTTGTCTCCTGGTCCCTCAACACTGTGGCACCTTCCATCCTGGCCATCACTGTGGCAGGGAAGACACCCCCATGTCTAGCACAAGCCCTAACGTGAGCTCTCTGTCCTCGTGGGGAACAGTGCTGCAGTGGGTTGCACCCCTTCTGGTGGATTGTTGATGGACTGAGTCTCATCTGAAGAAGAAGTGACGCGTTGGATCTTCTGCTTGAAAGTAGTTAAAAGGGCTGACGGCATGTGAGGGCAAAAAATGGCCTTTTTGATTAGCACTCCCTATGATGAGCGCACTGAGACGCAGGCAAGGAGCGGGTTACCTAGCAGCTTACGCAGTAAGGAATGCACAGGGCACACAGAGGAGGAAGGCAGAGGGAAGGATCCAGAAGTGCCCCCTTGTCTGGAGGGGCAAGCTCCACTGTCCCCATGGTGCTTCAACCCTGGAATACTACTTGTGGTTTGGATCTGGATCTCCCCCCAAAGCCTCATGTAATTGGATGTTGTGGCTTATTTGTGTGTGTCACGGGCGGTTAGGAGGCGGGGCCTGGTTGGGAGGAGTGGATCGCTGGGGTGTGGCCTGGGAGGATGCACTCTTGCCCAGGCTCCTCCCCAGCCCGTCCTTCCTCTTGTGATGCTAGGAGCAGGGCTTCTCTGTCGCATCCTTCCTGCCACTGTCAGCGGCCCACGAACGGACTGAGACCGTCTGCCACTGTGAGCTAACATAAACCTTTCCTCGAGTAAGGTGTGGGAGCTGGGAATTGTGTCTCACCAATGAAAAAGTGACTCAGACACACTGAGACCAACAGAGCCTGTGCTTGTTCCTGTCCATACATGTCTACGGTAGTTTACTTTATAAGCTAGACAAGAGGTTAACAGTGACCACTAACAATAAAACAGAGAAACATTAACAATGTGCTGTGATTAAGAGAGGCGAATGTGGTCTCCCTCTCTTCCTCTCCAGATAGCCTGCGGTACTTGCCTCAGTCACTTGCTAGGGCACACGCCTGGCCCTCTCACCTTGAAGGAGCTGAGGTTTGTTGTGACTTGCTTCCTGGGGCCTAGCAGGACCCTGTTTGAGGCTGGCATGATAGCCGGGCAGGGGAAGAAGCGGAGCCAGGGACAAGAGCCTGCCCTGCTAGGCCATAGCTCCTGACCTGTCCCTTCCCTCCAGGGCCTCCTTGGCCCTTGAGACTTCCGGGGGAAGTGTTAGGTATACACCGCAGAAGCAAGGCATGCACTGTGCTTAAGATGCCGTGGAGTGCTGTGCAGGCGCTGACGGCTTCTCCCTGGCATATTCCAATTGCTACCATCACTAGTGCTACACATAGGGCCACGAGTAACTAACACAGGCTACTTTGGCACAAGTGCTGTGTTCCAGCGACAGTGTATTTGATAGCTGAGCCGGGTATGCTGGCCCGAGGGGCGAGGCACGACCAGGGTGGGATGAGACAGGCAGGGAGGGATTTCCTCACTCTGCTCACAGTAGGATGGAAATCTTACGAATTGTTAATTTCTGGAATTTTCCCTTTAATATTCTTGGATGGTGGTTGATTGCAGATAATCGAACACATTGCCAAGGATGCGGTGGGCATTACTGTGGTCTGTTACAAAGTATCAAGTTTTAAGATGAAAGAAGTGAAAATACACCTCAGTGGAAAACATCCGGAAGTGAAGAGGTACACGGATGGACAACTGTCAAATCCTGAAGTCCCTGCCCGCTCCGCTTTCCCCGATCCCCTGGTGGCCACTGGCCGAGGGTCTGTGACACATACAAGCCCAGGGAGGTGCGGGCCCTGGTGTGGCAGCGGCTGGCTGCCTTGGGAAGGTGTGGAAATGGGGCAGTCCCAGCTCTGAGCCTCAGCTCTGGGCCTGCGGCATTCAGGGGCACTGAGGGGAGATCCAGGCAAAAGTCCTCAGTGGGGACTTTAGAGAAAACGAGCCCGACAGCAAATGAGATGGATTTGAATCCCTGGGGGAATCTGCTTCTAAGTGACACTTTCTCCCTGTAGGAAGGTGTCAGTTTCCAGGCTGGGTGCCTAGCTGGGCATGGTGGCACAAGCTTTGCAATCCCAGCTCTCAGGAGGCTGAGGCAGGAGGACCCCAAGAACTCGGCCAGCCTTGTGGGAATCTGAGTAGGCCTGGGATGATTGTAGGTAGAAGGCGGCTCATACCCCCCAAAATTTTGTTTCTCGATACCAGCAGGGTTGGAGCTACTCCCTCTAATCCCAGGCCCAGGATGGCCCGCGGCTCACCGCCCCTTTGTAAAACCCCTTTGTAAAAACTGGGAGATGTGGGACTCTGACTAGGCCTGGGATGATTGTTGGTAGACGATGGCTTATAGCCCGATAATCTCATTTCTCGAGACTGCAGGAGTGGAGCCACTCCCTCACATCCCAGGCCCAGGATGGTCTGCAGCTCAGGTTGCATCATACCCAAATTCCTAGTTTTCCCCTGCTCCCAGACCCTTACCAGAAATCACGTGGTCAGGTTTCAAAAGACCTGCCATGCAACTTATGCTACTTTAAGACCCCAAAATCCTTCCAGTCAGTGAATGACCCTTGCCCTGTTACCTGGCTGACCCACCTCCCTTAAACTGCTTATAAGCCTGGCCCTCACCTCCAATAAATGATCTGTTAATGCTGATTCAGCCTCCCAGATGTGATTCCGTCATACTCATACCTGAGACCCACTCGAGACCCTGTTCCCCCCGACTTCGCTGGTTCCTGATCGCTGGTGGCCAACAGTGGCCAAGTACCCCAGAGACCCTGACACAGCCTGAGCTACACAGAGAGACTCTTGTCACAAAATGAAACAAAAGAAAACAAGTTTGTGCTCCATAAGAAAGATCACATAACAGTTGACTTAAAACATTTATCTGGGAGGGTAGGGGGAGGGATGAAAGGAGGGTGGGAAAGCCTTTGTCACCTTGACAAGTTATATATGTGCATAAAAGGCTCAACTCCATTCTAAACCTTAAATTTTGCACGTATACATATCAAGAAAATGGGAAGAAATTTTTAAAAAGGAAGGAGGGTGAGCGTATAGCTCAGTGCGAAGGCCTAGGTTTCATCCCAAGTACAATAAATAAAAAAGGTAAAAAGACACATATATCTGAATTTTTATCTTAGCCCAGAATAAAGCTGTTGAAGAATTCTGTAACTAATATTTTCTTCTATTTCATTTTTGTCCTTGGTTTAAGGAACCTGTGTTTTGTGTCTTACTGAGAGCAGATTTTATTTTTATAGTTAAGCACACAGTGGACGTATTTTGGGGAAGGCTGAGGAGATGACTTTTGTCCTATTCAGGGTCCTGGCAGGGGGCAGATGGCACAGGTAGGACAGGTTAGGGGAAGTGAGGACAATTTGAGTGTGAGCGGGTTGAGTGGACTGAGTCGGGGATGGCAAGCACCCTGGGGCTGCAGTGGCAGGAGCTGTTGGCAGCCAGGGCTAGAGCTGGGCTTGAATTGGGGAGCAGGCTGCTGACAGTCTGGGGCCCTGCGGGGAGGGAGCAAGGCTAGCTGCTCTGACCTCTGACCTCCGGCTTCCTCCCAGAAGCCTGCCCAGGTAGATGCTGCTAGAAGGCGGCATGGGGAGCAGAGGGCATGATCCACATTGGGCCTAACTTTGACTTTGTTTTGACACAGCAAGGCATTTGTGGTCTGTCTGTCTGTCTCCCTACCACCTATCTATCCACTTACCATCCAACCAGTCAGTCATCCATCCATTCATTGTTTTAAAATGTATCTTTATTGAGACATAACCCATGTACCATTAAATTTACCCCCTCAAAATGTATAATACAGCTGGCATTAGTGTAGTCACCATTTTTTGATTTTTAAAGTAAGCAGCTGATAGGCCCCATTTGTTCCTGGAGACAGGATGAGTCAGTTTAAGAAAGACCTTTCTTTCTTTCTTTCTTTCTTTCTTTCTTTCTTTCTTTCTTTCTTTCTTTGTTTCTTTCTTATAGTACTGAGGACCAAAACACCCTCAGTCTTTTTTATTTGGACACAGGGTCTCACTAAGTTGCCCAGGTGGGACTCCTCAAACTTGTGATCCTCCTGTCTCAGCCTCCCGCAGTGCTGGGATTATAGGTGTGCACCATTATGCCTGGCTAAGATTTATACAATCTTAATTGAGGTAGACTACAAGAGAGATCACGTAACAGTTGACTTAAAGATATGTCGTTTAAATCATGTCTATGTATATATAGTCTTGCTGTGTGTTCCAAGGTGTGTGTGTGTGCATGGGACAGGAGAGCCAATCAGTGAGAGAAATGCAGATGACACAGTGGGTCTCAACGTTTCCCAGCTGAAAGATGCATTTTTGTCATGCAGTCTTCGGGGGGCAGATGTGTGTTCCTTCCACCCAGGGCAGGTTGTGGCTCAGGCTACACGTGCCCCACATGGGAGCTCCTTCTCACCCTGTCTCAGTTACTTTCTTGTTGCTGCTGTGAAATACTTAACATCTATAACTTCAGGGAGGAAAGATTTATTTTGGCTCACAGTTTGGGAAGGTCTCCCACAGTCCATTCATAGGCACCAGCAACAGTGGAAGCACATGGCCAGGCTGGCTGGAGAGCTGCTCACTCCGAGTGAGGCAGGAATAAAGCCCATCTCTGGAGACTCAAGCAAGGCCAGAATCTTCCAGGGTGAAGCTGCAACAACGTTTCTTCTTCCTTCCTTTACATAGCTCAAACTGGCAGCCAGGACCCCCACACCCAGGGTGGGTACCTTTCTCTCATTTCCTGGCCCACCTGAAATCTCTGCCCTGAGCACCCCTACCCTCAATAGCAACAGATGGACTCATTCTTTCCAGGTCAAACCCTAAGCATCTGCCTTTCCAGCCAAACTCTACCTCCTAATGACACACAGTTCCAAATACATGAGGCTTTTAGGGGATGCCCAAGATCCAAACCATATCTTGCCCTCACGGCTCAGCCCCATTCAGCGATCCAGCTCTGTTGATCTCTGTTTGAGTATTGCCTTAGTTTCTTTTTCATTGCTAGGGACACAATACCTGACACCCACGACTTAGGGGAGGAAACGTTTATTTTATCTCAGAATTTCAGGTGGTCTCAGCCCATTCCCGGGGGACTTGCAATAGCAGGAAGGGTCTGGTGGAGAACAGCTGCTCACGGCACTGCAAGATGAAGGAAGAGGGTTTGGGCAGAAGCTGGGACAAGAGTATATCCTTCCAGGTCACATGGCCACTCATCTGCCACACCCTCAGTGATCCCCTACACTCTCCGTGAGCCGCACCTCCCGACCAGGCCCACCTAACAGCATGCACAATCCATCGATAACCAACAGCATACGAACACATGAGGCTTTGGGGGCAACATTCCAAGTGCAAACCATGGCAGGCGATGTGGCAACTTCACATCACCACTCCAGACGCTAAATTCTCATTCTCCCTTTGCACACCAGCTAGAACAAGTTGCACAGATGTGCACAGGTCCTTGTGTCTCCCCAGGAGGAGCACCACGTGAGAGGACAGTGAACTCCTGCCTCTCATTTTTATTTTATTTATTATTATTTTTTGCTAATCATCTTTTCTCCTACAAGTGTCTCGAGTGCCTTCATCTCCTGGGCCCAGCTGTGGCTTCTGTGTGTCCTAGAAAAATCACACTGCCCTGTCCTGCCTGGAATCTGCTGATAGGTGGCTGACCTGCAGCCACCAGCCTTGTCCTTGTGTGCAGGGCCGGCCCTCCTGCGCAGCCACTCAGCAGTCCACCCAATCCCTGTGGGTAGAACTCTGCCGGGACCAAAGAAGTGCCAGCACTGGACGCGTCCAGGCTGGTGGCTACAGAAAGGGCAGCTCTAGGAAGGGGGTCACCCAATCCCAAGCTGTAACAATTTCTGGGCACTGGAAAACCTTTATTGAGATGTAGCAGTCAAACCACACAGTTGTTAAGCGACCATAAGTATGTCTTAAATAATCAGTTCAGCTGGTCTCTATTTAACGTAATAGCTGCCTATTAAACCTAAATTAAGAACAGAGTTAACTGTCTCTAGGATACAAAGCCTCCAACCCCTGCCAAGCCCAGGACGAAACCTCTGGCTGGAAGGAGCCCTGAGAGTACGCCCCGGCTGGGTGTGCTTTTACTCCAGAGGCGTCCAGGGCCGCAGCTCCACCCCGCTGTCTGCGTTGAGGACCGCCATCCTTTGGTGTCAGGGTGGGGGACAGGCTCCCGAGTGCACTTCAATTTCAATTATATCTCCAGGAAGTTTTATTTTCGTAGACATTCCTGAACATACTAGAAATAGAGAAGAGGCTCCAAGAAGCGCTGCCCGGCCTGGGGCCTCCGACACACTGGGATGACGGGAGGTCGTGCCCCGTCCCCCTCTCTCGCCAGAGGACCGGTCGGCATCCTGGGCTCATATACGAGCTTCTGGCGCCCAGCCTCCTTCCACCCTGGCTCTCCCCTGCCTCTGCTTGCTCGCTCATCCACTCGCCCATCTGTCCAAGAACCCTTCCGTGTATTGACCATGGCCGAGCGCACTGCGAGCAACAGCACGGGCGGCAGAGCCGGGACTCCAGGGCTGAGCCGTGGCGGGAGGGACAGCCGCCGGCCGGGTCCTTCCAGCAAGCGGTAGATAGTGTTGCTTCACTTCTACAAATAGCAGACGGTTCTCTCTCCGCCCGTCGGTGTTAGCCAGCTTTCCTGCTGCCAGGACAGGATGCCCGGCTCCCACCGCTTAGAGGAGGAGAGCGTGGAGCTGGCTCCCGCTTTCCGTCCTGGCGGGAGGGCTGCCTGGTGCACGCGCGAGGGTGCGGGGTGACGCTGCTTAGCTCCTGTGACTGGAAAGCCGAGCAGGGCCAGGTCCAGAGAGGAATGGGCGAGGGATGGCATGTAGCACCCACGGCCACCCTCCACGACCCACCCAGAAACACCCAGGAGCGGCTCTACTCTATGCTAGGATTGCCTTAGTTCCGTGAAGTTGACATGTCAGGGTGAAGGGTCACACTGTCACCTGCACCCAGTGCCTTCGTCCCTGGAGGCAGCTTGGTGCACCCACTTGCCAGGGCTTTCTCGCTCCTTCTGAAGCCACCTGTGACAACCTGGGATGATAGCCGGACATGCCTATTCCCAGATCCTGTGCGTCACCTACAGGATTGGAGAATTGATTGATTTTTTTTTTTTTTGGCAATATTGGGGATTAAGCTCAGGGCCTTCACACTGAGCTACACCCCCAGCCCATTTTTATTGCTGATTTTGAGACAGGGTCTCACTAAATGGCTGAGTTACTGAGGCTTGAATTTGTGATTCTCCTGCCTCAGCTTCCTAGAGGGCTGGGATTGTAAGCTTCCACCAGTGCAAGCTTCCCTACAAGCACAACACCCTGAGTTTGATTCTCCAGCACCACATAACCGCTGGGCGTGGTGGCGCGTGCCTGTAATACTGGTGCTCAGGAGGCTGAGGCACGAGGATTGCTATGGGTCCGAGGACAGCCTGGGCTCCATAGTGAGTTCAGGACCAGCCTGGGCTGCATAGAGAGCAAGACCCTGCCTCAAAAAAATATTATTTTTTGAATCAGGTTTTCTGGTTGACTTTGCTGCAAGCTACCACCGACCAGTCACTGTGGCTAGCGTGGCCCTAGTGTTTTCCCGCATCCTGGTCTTGGCCCCGGGCTTCCTTCTACCTGGAGGGGTCCTGAGTCCCCTGGGTCCACATCACCAAGATTCTGCCTCCTGACAGTGCTCAGCTAGAGAGGGGGTCTCAGGGGCTTCCTGACTCTCTCCTCCCCCACGGCAGTCGGCAGCTCCCTTGCCCCAGCATCCTGTCTCCTCATTCCCACGCTCATGCCTGTGGGGAGCTTCCAGTGAAGACTGGAACTTCAAGTCAGCTGGTAGAGCTATGTCCTCAGAGTCCCCAGAAGCCAGCTTCTCCAGATCCCAGGCATTGGCAGGACCGGCCATGGCCAGCCCTCCCGGCTGGCTGTGGGGCACAGCACAGCACATCACGGTGCACTGTACTGTGATAGTTCCAGTACTGCGGCCCTGTGATCCCCCAAGCCTGCCCCCTTCTGCAAGTAGCCATCACCGCTCTCAGCAGGCTCTGATGGGTGTTCTGCCTCTGAGCATCACCTGAGATTTCCTGTCCTGGGGAAACTGGCGGAGCCAAGTATCTGTCACAAAGTCCAGAGTAAAGTATGGCCTGCCTCGCTTTTCTAGAAGGATCATTTCCTTGGGTGTGGCAGGGAACCGTTCTTGTGGGATGGAGTGGCCCGTAAGGCCAGGCTTGTTTCTTTTGTGGAGCAGAGTTGGTGCTCTTCTCCTGCCTGCCCTGAAATTCTTCCTGAAAGTGGAGGAACCGCTGTTTCACGTGGGTGACGGGACACCTCTGGGTGAGGGTGCGGGAGGGCCTGAGTCTGTGGTGCTGCCAGTGTCCAGCTTGTCTCGTTTTTACCTCAAATCCACTTGCTCCTACAACACACTGGACACAGGCTTCCTTTGTTCTTCCATCTACTCATTTGTCTGGGAGGATCTGCTTTGGGGAATGATTTTTACTTTATTAAGAAGACAATAGAAGCCAGAATGAGGAATTTCCCGTCTTCACGCCCTTGCTGCAGAAGGGTGAGAGTGGCTGGGGAGAACTGGCTGCCTGCTGTCCCCTTGCCTATCTCTTGCCTGAAGGGCTTGTAGGGCGCAGGAGCTACACCCCCAATTCAGCCTTGTGAGGGAAAACCTGGAGATTTGCTTAGCACCTTAAAAGCACAATTTTTGCTTCTTAATTTTAATTTTCCAGAGGGTTAAAGCATAGTCTTCGTAGTCAGTGGCTTAGAATTCTAGGCTTGTCACTTCCTGCGTGGGCATTCTTGGACAAGTTCTCTCAGCTCTCTGTGCTGTGGTTTTCTGGATGTAATTCGGGGTCACAGTTGATCCCCTTTCGTTGTGAGGATGGAAGGAGACAGTGGATGTCATAAAGCTTCTAGCACAGTTCTGGTCCTCAGTGTCTCTTGTGGGTTGAGTCTGGAGTGTCCCCAAAAGCCTCTAATATTTGGATGCTATGAATCATCTATGGAACCATCTTCCATAAGGACATGGGGGTCTGGTCTGGAGAGGTGGATTATGTGTGTGTGGTGTATTACAGGTGTGTGGTGAAAGACAGGTGTGTGGCAGATAACAGATTACAGGCATGTGATGTGTTAGGGGCTTAACCCTGGAAGGGTTGGAAGGCTGAGGCTGGATCCAGAAGAGACAGATCACTGGGCAGGGCTGGAAGGAGGTATGCTACTTCCTCCCTTTCCCTTTCCCTGGGGGCTTGCTTCCTGTTTTCAGGGCTGTGTGGAGCTGCCTGCACCTCCACCTCCACCTCTGCCATGTGCTTACACTGTTGCCGGCCACCCCTGAATACTCTGAGACTGGAAACTGAGCACAATAAATCTTTCTTTCCTTAAGTTGTGGACAACAGGTATTGAATCACGAAAATGAGAGAGTAACTGAGACACTGCTTTGTCTTTGGGGGTGCCTGCGGCTGAGCCCAGGGATGCTTTGCCCCTGAGCTATAGCTCAGCCTCCTTCCCATGCAACATTATGAATCTCGAAACAGGTCTTGTTAAGTCGCCTCCTTTGGGCTCCAACTTGAGATCCCCTGCCTCAGCCTCCCAAGTCCCGGGATTCCACGTGGGCACTGCTGACAGGCAGTGGCTGTCTTTTATTTTTTTTTCTTGACACCGCATTCTTCATCTACCCCTGCTCTTTACCAGCAGCCTTGCATCAGATGCATCCTCAACCCGGCTTCCTGCTGCTCGGCTTGCCCATGTGGGTGTCTCCCAGCACCTCCATGTCTGAACCCACTGTCTTTCTCAACCTTCTCTCTCCAGCAGCAGAAACACCCTGTGTTCTCCTCGTTGGGGCCATGTGTAGTTTCTTCACCGTCTGGATGTTGACTTTGAATAACTTAATCATAGAAGCTTTAACGATAATGATAACATGACATTTACTTTTAAAAAGTGTCTGACAAAGCCCTCGTCCTTAAATGTCTTTCCTTTGCATAAAGTACAACGAGATCCAGATTCTCTCCAGGGACCAGCACCTGCTCTAGCCCATCCACTCTCCTTGCCTGGGTATCGATGACTCTGTTATTGAGCCCTTCTAAGTGAAATATACACAGAGGCAGAGAAGTTACACTGTTCCCCAAGGAGTGACTTCTTTGTGCCAAAAGCAGAGCTTCAAAACAGTGTAATTTACTCCAGGATCAGAAAGTACTTGAAATGCAAAGGCCAAGCTGGTCCAGAGGGGAAGAACCGGCACATTGTCCCAGCTGGGTGTTTACAATCAAGGGGCTTGGGGTATTGGTAGCATGTCTTCGTTACTTTCTTGTCACTGGGGCACACCACCCAACACCCACAGCTTAAGCGGAAAAAGGTTTATTTTAGCTCACAGTTCCAGGAGGTCTCAGCCCACTCATGGGTGGACAGTAAAGGTGGAAGGGTGGAGTAGAGGCCAAGCTGGAGAAAAGCTGTTTGTGGCATTGCAACAGGAAGCAGGAAGGATCCTTCTAGGGGCAAACCAGGGCAAGATTACATCCTTCCAGGCCACATCCTCCTCGGAATGCCATACCCTCAGTAACTTGCCTCTCCAAATCAGGCCCCGCCTCCTACCAGCAGGTGAAATCCATCGATAATCCACACATTCAGATACAAAAGGCTGTTGGGGGACGTGCTAGATCCATACGGTGACATATTTCAGTGAAATATTCTAATCCCCTGCCTGATGATAGAAGGCTCTAGTTTTCATCTTGGATTCCCTTGAACAAGCTACACTTTTTTTCTGGGGAAACCTCAGTTTATCTGCCTTTGTAATGCGGGACTTGGATCAGATGACTGATAATCACGGGGTACATTTTTTTGGGAATCTGCAAGGACATTTCTGACAACCACAGTGATGAGACAGGGTCCTACAGTGGCTGGGGACTGGAGAGTCACAGTATCCTGTGGTGCACAAGGCACCCTGGGCCAACGTTTCTCTTTTGGCCAGTGAAGTTGGTTAAAAAATTTTTAATTATGTGGGCCTCAGACACAACTGTGTTCTACATATAAATTCAAATGTCTTTTCATGGTGTAAGATGCCCTGCATCTTCCAGGAAGGTAAGTACTGTGTAAAGGGAGGAAGGTGTGTAATTTGCTGTGGGACTTTAACAAATGACATCACTAGCTGCCATCCCTGGGGTTGGAGGTGTCAGTGTGGTGGCTTCTTACCCTTCCCTTCCAGGCAGCGAGGGCTGGGCGGTTCTGTCCTGCTAGTGTCCTTCTTTAGCCCCGTTCTCCAGAGATAACTGGATGGGACAAAGGTGGGTTAGGAACAGGTGTGTCAGATTTATTGCTATGTTTCCTAGGTGTATTTGTTCATAAGAATTTGTATATGGAAAATTAATCTTACTTGATTATAAGTTATTTCTCAATTATACTATTGAACAGTATTCTAAAAAATATGTACTTAAGTTATACATTTACAGTTATGTTTAAGAGTGGCAAAGAGAACATTGCAAATTTTTTTTTCTATAAAATGTGGTGGACGTTGGGTCTGGTGAGACTAAGAAACCTTAAATTTTCTTTGTATCTAGCTACCTACCTACCTACCTATCTACCTGCTCCTTTGCACTGAGCTACGTGTCCAGGCCTTTAAAAAAAAAACCTTTTTTAATGATTTCCCCCCATTTTATTGATATGTATAAGTGCAAAATTCCAACCAAGACTACTATATCCAGCAAAACTATCTTTTAAACTAGAGGGAGAAATTAAAATCCTCCATGATACAGAAAGCAACCACTAAGCCATCACTGCAGAGAATTCTCAAAGGAAACTTGGATAGTGAAAGAGAAGCCAACGACCCAAAATGCTAAACTTCATTGTAAAAAAAAAAAGTTTTTTTTTTTTTTTTTTAAAATTTTGAGACAGGGTCTTGTTAAGTTGCTCAGTCTGGGCTCAAACTTGTGATCTTCCTGTCTCAAGTTCCCAGAGTGCTGAGATTATGGTGTGCACTACCACACCATAGCTCTTATATTTGAAGAAAATGAAGTAATGTAATGACATGAAATAAAACTCAAAGGCCAGCCAGAACTTTTAGTAAAAGGAACAAACCACATACTGGTCAACAAGATTGCCTGTATCCTTCACTGTGGCAAAAACCTGCCTCCCTCTCTGTTGAAATAAATGCCAGCTATCTGGCCCAGCAGGTCATCACCTCCCCTGGGAGCCGAGTCCACCCTTCCAGTCTGCCCTGGCAACTGTTGCTAGGGAATATGCTGCTGCTGCTGCCCTTCCAGAAGGGAGGGTCACATCCGGTGGTCTCCCAGCCGCTGAGGAGAGGATCTTGGAGCTGATGGAGAACTGGGCAGACAGAGAACTAATAGCCATGAATCTGAGGATGCAGGATGACACGCGAGGCACGGGGGCGTGGGCTCTTTGACATTGTTGGTGGTGGCCTTCCTGAGCGAACTAGGAGGACAACACAGACCACTACATGGACGTCTGTGGCAATCCCTTCTTGTAACAGCACCCGAGATGCTGCAAAGTGCCCTGTTTATTCAGTGCCTATCTCTAAGCCAAGGTGTGTCAACTTTTGCTGTTCCAGGCTCCTGACACCGCTGAGTAGTGACGCTGGTGGCTGCTGCCCACCCAGGGATTGCTTGCTGTGGTCCTGAACCTTTCCTAAGTGCTTCACATGAATTACTTTTTTTTTTTTTTTGCTTTGCTACTGGGGATTGTACACAGGGCCTTTACTCTCTGAGCCACGTTTCCAGCCTGTTTCATTGTTTATTTTGACAAGGTCTTCCTAAGTTGCTAAGTTGTAACCTTCCTGCCTCAACCTTCCCCCGTGTGAATTACTTCATATAACCCCAAGGACACTCTGGGAGGGACATCACAGCTGTCCTAGTCACAGAGCAGCCGAGTGGGACTTGACTCCAACCCTTAATGGCTCAGGGCTGCCCTCTACTTGGGCTTTGTTCTCTGACGTAATACAGCTTGTTTGTTCAGGGCTCCTTCTAACCATTTGCTTCTGGCTTGATCAAGTCCTGATGATAGTGCCTACAGTCACATTCATTCATTCATTCACTCTGCACCAGATGTGACCCACATCTGTGCTGTGACCAGGTGAGTAAGGCCACACCCTTCCCTAGGCAGCTGAGGGTCCAGTTCTGTGCACAGTCAGGTTCCCCTGAAGGTTGTGTCCTGGGAGCACAGCCTCAGGATCTCGGGGTTCCTGGTGGAGCAGGAGGGGCAGCTGACACAGTGGCTCCAGGAAGCACTGGTTGGTTGTTATGCCTGCCACCTCCAATAAGGGCCCAGGACACTTTCAGCTCCAGGGGAGAAGGAAGGCAAACAGACATTTATCTGGAGCTCTGTGGGGTCAGAAGTTGCACCTCATGCCGTTCAGTCAGCAGAGTGACAGACCTGGCCATGAGGATGGCCTGACTGACAGGAGCACCTGTCCCCTCTTCACCATCCTCCTCACTCAGCAAGATACTCACACAGGCTTCTCCTTTGGCAATGAGCATCTGCTCCTTTCTCTGCCTACCACGGCCTTCTGCTTAGAATATAATGAATGATGAATTAAAAAAATATTAAAGACACATTGTCACTGATTCCCCTCAAAATACTCTCTCTCCGTTCTAACACACATATCCCCCACTTCTCGACACTTTCTGAAGCATCTGTGGAAGTCCTGTGTCATAGTCATGTTCTTACCATGGAGACACAGGGCCTGGCACTTTTAAGTTAAGGAGGAGATGTTTATTGTAGATCATGGTTCCAGAAAGTTTCAGTCATGCCTCATGGGCTGCCAATGGTGGAAGGGCCTGGTGTGAAAAAAAAAAGCAACTCCCGGCATGGCGATCGAGAAGCAGAGAGAGAAAAGAGAGAAGTGGGGGATGAGAATAGGTTCTTCAGGGTCATGACCCCCCCCCCCCCCCACTGATGCATCTCTTCCAACCTGGCCTTGCCTCTACACAGCACAGGAAGTCATAGATCACTTTATTTGATCTAGTTGACCCTCAGATCCAATCACCTTCTGAACACCTGAGATTCTGGGGGAATGTCCCTGATCCCAACCATAATGTCTTTTCTTGGAATGTCTTGTTGCTGTCTTGGTGTTTCCTTGATACCCTGAATCAATTCATAATGTTTAGTGTTCATGGTCATCGTGACATAGCAGAAGAGCTAGAAGTCACACAGTGCTAGATACAGTTGATAAGATGGATGAGGAAGCAGTCATGTTTTTATTTGATGGAAGTTGCTATAAAGTGGTGACTCGACAAAGGATAATTAAAAATTTTAAATTATTACAGTAAAGGACACGTTGCCATTAGTCCTCCTCAAAACATGCAAAATATGCTCCCTTGATCTGAACATACTTACCATTCTTGGCAAGGTCTTTTGACTGTAATAAATTTTTTCTTTAAAAATTGATCACATTTTGTGGATCTGCCCGCGAAACCTCCATAGACAATGTATTCTCCAGGGCCCACGTCCCTCTGTATCTTTAGAACCCTTTTCTTAAAGATGAAATGAATTCTAGGCTGATATTCCCTTAAATTTTGCTGTTGAATTCTTCATTCTTCTGTTCTAAATACAATTTGATATCACAGTTGTGAAGTTTGCCTTGTTTTTAGAGTTTGTTCTCTGAATGTTGAGGGACTCATGGAATTGAGGACAAGATGGCAGAAAGCTCTTGGCCTCTTATCACAGAGAAAGTTGTATTTTGGTGGTTCACTTCGGGCTTCCCTAGTGTGAGATCTCAACTAAGAAATCAGGTGTAATGAACAGAAGGGGAAAAAAAGGGGGATGTAAGGGAACGAGGGGAAGAAGGGAGGAAGTGAGGAGAGGGGGATGAAGCTGGGCATACTTGGGAAGCCTGTATTTAGGAGGAAGGAAATGGAATAAGAGAAAGGTGAAATGCAAACTTGTAATCCCAGAACTCTGGAAGACAGAGGCAGGAGAATCACAAGTTCAAGCCCAGCCTGGGGAACTTGGTGAGATCCTGTCTCAAAATCAAAAGTAAAAATGAACTGTAGCTTAGTCAGAAGGTCCTGGGTTTGATCCCCAGTACTGTGAGTTTGCCCATGCATGTGCACTAAAACACACACACACACACACACACACACACACACACACAGAGAGAGAGAGAGAGAGAGAGAGAGAGAGAGAGAGAGAGAGAGAGAGAGAGACTAAAAATATGGCCGGCAGCAAGAGAACTGGAGAAGTCTCATGCCCCAAGACCCTAAACCTGGGCAGCACGTCTAGGCGTCCTAAGCCTGGGCAGCATGTCTAGGCATAAGGTCCCCCATGACCTATCCCTGCTTAGCAGGTTCAGGCATGAGGCCAGGTATAAAGTGGAAGGGATAAGTGGGTGAGACATAAGGGCATAAAGGGGTAAAAGGAGTAAGGGATAAAGAAATCATAGGGGACATAAAAAGGGACAAATGACAACAGGGTCTAAGAAAGAAAGTAGGTGATGATGGGGTGAACGGACCTTTTGTGTCATGTGGCTGATGAGCTAGCTTGAAGGTGAGGTGTCAGGCTGGTTATCTGGTGTGTGTGCTGGCGACTGGGCACAAGAGGATACAGTGGAGTTGCTGGGTAGGTGGCAGAGCAGACAGGTGGGCTACGGGCTCAGGGAGACAGGTCCCGGCTGGGGGTCAGAGGTATCATCAGGTAGCCAAAGTTGTTGACCGAGATCCTGAGAGTCCCAGTTAGCTGGTTTGGGAAGGAGTGAGAGAAAAGCTATTTATGAGCCAAGGCTATACACAGAGAGCTCAGCTCCGTGCATGGGAGTGGCCGAGGAATTCAACACAGGAGTGACAGCACAGGAACCCCAACCCGCCACCACCACAGCCTGTACCACCACTGCTGTGGCTGCCATCATTACCGCCCTACCTCTTCCAACACGCTCATGTCTTCCTTTAAATATACATGTAAATATTTTTTTTTACATATCACATCTTGATCATTTTTACTTCCCTTTCCCCTTCCTACTCCCTCACCCTCTACATCCCCTTTCCATAAAATTTCTTTCTTTGTTTCTTTGTTTCTTTGTTTCTTTCTTTGTTTCTTTCTTTGTTTCTTTTTTCTTTCTTTCTTGCATCTCTCTTTTACTTTTTTAATAGTTTGAGTCTCTCAGAGACACCATACAATATTTAACCTTTTGGGTCTGAGTCATTCTGCAAGGCATATCCATTTTCCTACAAATGACTCAATTTTATCTGTCTTTATGGCAGAGTAGCACTCCATTATGTAAAGATACCATATTTTCCTTATCCATTTACCTGTTGGTGGACATATTGGCTTCTTCCAAGATTCAGCTATGGTAAGTTGTGCTACCACAAACATGAGTATGCATGGACCACTCTCGGATGATGATTTTAACTCTTTGTGGTGGGGTGGTCTATCTTCACTTTTTTGAGTGATTTCCGTACTGCCTTCTATAGTGGCTGCACCAGTTTACACTACCAACTACAATGTAGGAGGGCCCCTTTCCCCCCACAACCTCACCAGCATGTGTTGTGTGAGTTCCTGATACCAGCCGTTCTTCCTGGAGTTAGATGGAACCTCAGTGTTGTTTTGATTTCCATTTCTCTGGTGGCTAAAGACACTGAGCATTTTTCATGTATTTATCAGTCCTTTGGATTTCTCATAACTGACTGTTCATTTCAGTTGCTCAGTGTTTGATTAGGGTTTTTTTTTTTTTTGGGGGGGGGGTCTAGCTTTTTCAGTTCTTTTTACGTTCTTGATAATAATCCTCTGTCTGAGGAGTAGCTGGAAAAAACTTTTTTTCCCATTCTGTCAGTTCTCTCTCCACTCTGTGGATTGTTTCCTTTGCTGTGCAAAAGCTTTTCCATTTGATGTAATTCTGTTGTCGATACTTGGTGTTGCCTCATGTGCTCTGAGTGTTTTATCAAGAATGTGCTTGCCTATGCTACGTCTTCAAGGGTTTGCCTATTTTGTCTTACAACAAGTTCAGTAATTGCATTTTAGCATCTAGGTCTTTGGTCCATTTTGATTTGATTTTGGTGCATGGCTAACAGGCTCATCCCCACCAACACCACTGACTCCACCATCACATCCCCTGAGTTCTTTTAAGGCTGATGCCATGATAAAGGCTTGATATGGGTTGAATTCTTGTGGCCACATTCACATAGCAGAAATGATTGGTCTTGATTTATAGTGGAGGGAACTAAGGTGCAGAGAGGTGAAGCCATTTCCTGAAGCTTGCATAGGGGAGAGAGTGACAGCTAGGTTTCTGTCTAGGTCTAGGTTGTCCAAGAGCTGCACTGTGAACTGTGAAGTGTACTCCGAGGCTTTATTTGTGGACACCAAGGAGGCACTGTTTGGGTCTGACAGACTCCCTATAGACCAGGACCAGCACCAACAATCTGCTTCCTTTTCTTTTTTTGTTCTTTTACATGTTCTGGATCATATGGCTTTTCTGGTCAGACAAATAAAGATGTTTTCTGTCCTCCCTTTCCTGAGCTTGGGAGGTTACTGTTTGCACACAGATCTGCAAGCAGATGGAGCTCATGGAAATCCCAGATGATAACTGGGACGTGAAGCTTCTGTGAAAGCACCGCTCAGCATAAATATCTCTGAGTGTGCGAGGGACAGAGACAGAGAGAGACATAGACTGTGAGTGATAAACACAGAGATGCAGGGACAGAGAGTGTGTGCCCGATGATGATGCCACTGCTGGTATCTTGGGATCTAGTTGGGATAGGACTCTCCTAGCCCCTTGGACCTTTTGGTATCTCTCTCTCTCTCTTTCTCCTTTCTCTCTGCTTTCCTTCCTTTCTCCTGAGTATAGAACCAAGCCAGAGCCTTCACGTTGAGCTACATCGCAAACCTTTCTTGAATTTTCGATTTTGAGATAGGATGCCACTAAGTTGCTAGGTTGGCCAGGCTGGGCTCAAACCTGTGATCTTCCTGCCTCAGCCTCCCAGAGTGCTCTGACTCTAGGCTTGACCCACCAGGCCACACTCCAGATTTGTGAGTTGAGGATGGGGATGCGGCATTTTCCATGGTGCTACCAGCAAATCTGAGCTGAGTGATTTCCTTGGGGCTGGTTTCTGGGTGACCAAGATAGACCTCTCTCCTTTCAGAGTCTGCACAGGATGCTGGAGTCAGGCGTGTTTACAGAAGCCGAGTTCACAGCCAGGTGCACCATGCATATTTCAGCTACTTTGTCTCATCCTAGAACTGCTACTTCCCAAGTCTACTTCCCTGCATTCACATGGCAGCTCAGACCTTCGTGCTGACATCAGAAATAGTAAAATGGAATTGAAGCTGGATTCAGGTCCTAATCCATACTATATCTGTTGTGAGTTGCTTTACATGCTGTGTTTGGCCCGAGGGCGACTGCCTTCTATTATGAATGCACGTGGCTCAGCGTCTGTGGAGAGTGTTGGTGACCAGGGCTCAGTCTTGACACTAGAGCAGAGGAGGTGCTGTAGGCGGGTGAGTTGTCTACCGACCTGGATTCCACTTTTCTCCGAGGACTGCTCTCTCACTTTCGGGTTGTACCATCTTCATTTTGGGTCCTGTTTCCTGTCCTCCCTGAATGGTTCAGGAGCTCAAGGCCACCAGAGCAGGAGGTGGTGGAGTGGGAAGGGGAAACCTCTGTTTGCTGGTACCCCTGCTGTCTGTGTTAGCAGAGTCATTGATTTCCTGGAGCCTCAGTTGTAAAAACAAGCATGATAGCCTTCTTGCTTATCTTGCAGGGGTGTTTGAAGAACAGAAAGAAGTTACAACCATAAAAATACTTCTTAGGGAATAAAGTACTGTCTTAAGGTGTGTAGTTCAATTTTGTCAGCTTGGCTGGAGAGGTGACTGGACTGTGAGGGCATTGAGCTCATAAATGAGTTAACACATTGATGAGTTCACAGTTTAGTGGGCTGTTAGTAGCTGGGCCTAGGTAGAAGAGGTGAGTCAGCAAGGTGCAGCCTTGGAGACTGCGTTCGGTCCTTTGCTTTCTGGCTCTTTTCCTAGATGCTGTCAGCTGAGCAGCTTCCCTCCATTGTGGCTTCCGCCATGATGTTCCTGCATTGGAGCCAGCCCATCATGGACTGAACCCTCTGAAACTATGAGTCAAGAATAAACCTCTCCTCTTTTAAGTTGTGGGTACCAGGTGCTTTGTCCAGCTGTGGAAAACCTGATCAATACCGATTAATACTTCTATTGCTGTTATTACTGTCTGTAACTTTTTTCAGAGGCAGAGGTGACCATAAACAAGGTGCTAGATATAAGGCAAGAAGGTCTTTTGTATAATATTGACCTTTATGATCTTGGCCAAGACATTAAGAGCTTAGATACCTTTGTTATGGTTTGGATCTGGAGTGTCCCCCAAAGCCTCCTATTTGGAAGGTGATTCAATCCTGGGTTAATCCACTGACTTCCTGTGCTGTCAGGAGGTAGGGCCTGATCTGAAGAGGCGGATTCCTGAGGGTGGGATCCAATACTGAGGGTGGGGCTTGGGGGGTGTACTCCCCCCCCCCCCCCCAGCTTGTCCCTTCCTCTTGAGATGCCATGAACAGGTTCTTTCTGGCCAAGCCCTTCCACCATGACCAGCCATCCATGATAGACTGAGACCTTCTGAACCTGTGAGCTAAAATAAACTTTTCCTCCCATAAGTGTCAGTTGTTACGTCTCAGCAATCAAAAAGCAACTAAAACAACCCTCATCAGTAACACTGGAGATCTCCATACTGTTTCCTGGGACTTATGACCATGTCACACTAGGCTTCAAGGTCAGGATACACAGCAGAGAGGACAGGAGGACACAGTCCACTAGTGAGCAGCAGCCCGAGATGAAGAGGGAGGAAAGAGTGCGGTCACTCTCAGTGGTGCTGTCAGTGCAGGAGTGGTCATCAGCTTTTACAAATGTGTTTGACTTTCTACTTACTGACTTGATTTTCCACAGTGGCAACCTGTTTTTATTTTATTTTATTTTTTTTGTAAAGCAGCACCTCTGTAATTTGGTGTCCTGATCTTCCCACCTGCATCCTCCCTGGCATCCCCCTGGCCAGTTGTGCCTTGAGTGTGGAGTTCTATATTCCACTCAACAGAGGGACAAAAAAAATATTAATAAAAGAATTTTAAAAGCAGGGGTCAGGGCTTGAGGAATGGCTCAGCGGTTAAAGCACTTTCCTAGAAGCAATAAGTCAAGCACTAAGTACTTGAGTTCGATTCCCCAGCAGCACATAACCTGGGTGTGGTGGCCCACGTCTGTAATCCCAGCACTCAGGAGGCTGAGACAGGAGGATTGCCATGAGTCCAAGGCCAGCCTGGGCTCCATAGTGAGTTCAGGATCAGCCTGGTCTACAGAGCAAGACCTTGTCTCAAAAAAAAAAAAAAAAAAAAAAAAGCAGGGGTAGCAATAGTCTTCGCTGACAAAGGGGACTTTAAACCAAGACTGGACAACAGAGACAAAGAGGGTCACTTCAGTCTCCTAAAGGGAACAAGCCAACAGGAGGAGCCGACAAGCCTAAACTTCCATGTTGCCCTGAACAGTGGTGCACTCAACTACATACAACAAAATTTATTGGAAAAAGAAATGAAGAAAAAAGTTATGCACCTTAAAAAAGGTGTGATATGTTCATATTATAGAATATCTTCAGATCAAAAAAAAAATTGGAAAGGGTCCAGTAAAGGGCAGTCAGAGCGACGAGAGGCACAGGGAAGCAGGACAGTGTGATTTGTAACAACAGTAAAAGCGAGAAGGCAGGTTACAAGTAGAACATGTAATCTTGCTGTTGTGTAAATACATTTGTATAGAAAAATATCTGGGGGTATACAGTAAAACACTGTTCCAAACAGGATGATTTATTTCTTTCCTTGTGGCTTAGGGATATTTGTCATCTTTTTCCTATTAAAACTTATTTAATTAAAAAAATTAGTATGTTTTCTCATACTACTATTTCTCTCCACACATACACACACACACACACAGATTAATCTCCATATTTACATCTATACCATCTGTTTTAGGGTTATGGCTTCTTTAAGATTGCCAGCTAAGTTGTGGCAAAAGGCCACAAAGGGTAATAAAGCATTTTTGTTGATTTGCAAATTTATCTATACAATAAGTTTTGTAACAATGCAACAAATCCCAGGAATAGGGTCTGAAGGTTTTGTGTGTGTGTGTGTGTGTGTGTGTGTGTGTGTGTGTGTGTGTGTGTGGTACTGGTTTCAGGATGTTTTGGTTTGGATTATGTTTGGAGGGAGACTCGCCTGCTGTTAGGAGGTGGGGCTTGACCCGGAAGGGGAGGGCTCACGGGGACATGACCTGGAAGGGCTCATACCAGCTGGATCCCTTCCTGGCTCCCTCTGCTTCCTGTCTGTGAGGCTGCGAACAGCTTCTTCTGGTTAGGCCCCTGAGAGCCCTCTCACCATTGCTGGCCACCAGTGAATGGGCTGAGACCTCCTGAAGCTGTGAGCTGAAATCATCTCTTTCTCCCTTTGCTTGTGGGTGTTGGATATTCTGTACCAGCAACAAAAAAATAGCTAAGACACCAGACTAAATTGCCCTAACTGCGCTTGGGCCTTGAATTTGTGATCTTCCTGCCTGGCCTCCCAGAAGGCTGGGATTAAAGGTCTCCACCAGCAGGCCCAGCCAGACCTGGACATTTTGAAAATTGCCTTAAGTAGGGTCCACGAGCTGGGGCTGCTCTGGAGGATTGAAGGCGTCTGCAGCGGTGCCCCGACCGTGTGGCCTTGTTGACGGATGACTCCGCAGAGCAGCTGAGAAAGCCGACGTTTTCTGCAGATGACGGGGTGAATCCCGATGTACCCCCCTGAAGTCCTCTGGGTCCCTGGAAAGCGCAGGGGCTAATGAGTGGCCTGTGTAGGGGTGCAGACGTGGCTTCAGGAGGGAATCCTGATGGGCAGGTGGCAGCTGCATTCCCACTGCAGGGAAGTGGTTGTGGGAGGCGCGGGAGTCAGCTGATTTTCTTTGAAGGTTGCGCAGTGCCATGCCGCAGAGAGCTGAGACGCACCTCCTACTACAGTTACCGAAGTGTGGGAATTTTCTCCAAATTCTGCTTTCTGACTGGCAGGAGGCTGGGTTGGGGAAGCGTGTAGTTCTGGAGCTAAGGCAAAGAGATTTAGGCTCCGACTGGATGAACATCTTGTTTGTGTAATTCCCTACTTAATACCACCATCTACCCATCTGTGAAATGGACCCAGGAAGAGGCCCTGCCCCAGACGGGACTCCATGAGGTGAGGTGAGCCAGGCATCTCGAGCCGGGCCAGGCCCTCAGAAGATGCTATGGGAATAGTCAGTCCGCCGGCATCCTCAGGGCTAGCGGTGTCCTTCTAGGGCTTGTCTCCTGGGCCTGTATGAGGTCCGATTTGGGACACAGCAGGTCAAAGTGATGGATCCAGAGTTTCAGATAAATATGGCGATGATGCTTGGCTCTCAGACCCTCTCCCTGAAGGAGTACGCTTCCTATGGCATTATACCATTCCCGCTGGCTGCACTGTGCTCGCCAAGGCAGTTTTACATCTGAATATGCTTTCTTTTATTGAGAGATTTTCATCTTCCTATCAGTTCATTCCCCCCTTCCCCCCATCCCTCCCGTAGAACTTTGACTCCTTGGGTAGATTTTTCAAGTATCCTAACTCTTCTGAAATATTTAAAATTTGTCTTTTTTTCATAATTTTGTTTTATGTCATTCCATCCTTCCTTTTCCGTAAATATCTAGAGATCCCATTTGTTTTTTGTCTGCCACATGTTTTTAATCTTCTCTTACCTGTTTCTTCCCATTTTCCTAGAGCTTGTACAAGTTTATACTAAAACTGACAAAAAAGACAGCAGAACTCCTCAGTGTCCTTTTAAGTAACATGGATAGCATTCCAGACAGTACCCTATCTAAAACATCATCTTGATTCTAACACTTGCTCTTTTTTCTCCGCCCTTAAGTTTTATTTTTTGTAAGTTCTGAAATTCATACTGTCTGTAGGAATTGCAAAAGACTACAAGAAATAAAAGTAAGAAATTAAACAATACCACTAACCAATCACCACCCTAGAAATATTAATGCTTTCTTGCTTATCCTTCTAGTTTTTTTCTGGACATGAAAAATGAAATCCTGTTGCACAGTTGTTCTTGTAAAATGCTGTGTTTCTGTATTTTGTGAACGTATTTATATGTTATTAACTTAATTTTATAATCTTTTAGGCAAATGTATACTGTGACGTACGTATACAGAAATTGATTGGCTCAGCCCCCTTGGAGGTGATATTTCTGTTTTCTTAGCCCAACAGCGAGCAACCTCACAGATAAATCTTTGCTCGTGTCTACAGTTCTTTCTTTAGAATTCATGAAGGAAAGTACTGGCAGAAAATATTTCTCTCCATAATACCGAAGGAACGTCCAGAAAAGTGATACTAAATTACAGTTCTCCCAGCAGCAAAGGCTGTGACGTATCAACAGAGTTCCTGAGCATGGTCAGTGGACCCAGGCATAAAAATGCAACTCCACTGAACATAACACTTCCCAAAGCTGGCCAGTCATCAACATGATTTGGGGTACTTATTTAAATCACAGTTTCTTGGACCCACTCTTGGAAATTCTGATTCACTAAGTCTAGTGCTAGGCCCAGGAGTCTATAGTTTTAACAAGCTGCCAGGTGATTCGGATGATTGGCCAAGTTTTGGAAACAGGATCTAGCCATGGAGTGCCTGGGGCCGGGGGGATGGGCAGGTGGGAGGAAGTTGATGGCAGGTGTTTTCCAGTGGGGGTGGTGATGATGGCCAGAACAGAACAAGAGAGTTCTGAGAACAGGATGGGCCACTTGAAGCCTGTTGGCAAAGCAAAGGTACCATAGTGTAAGATTAGGGCTTGCGGGAACTCTAGTGATTATGATATTATCAGTTATTTGAACTGAGAAGACGGTGTTGCCCAGGAACCCGGTATTGCAGTCAGCTGTGGTGCCTGTGTACCAAGTGAGGCTGGGTAGTCATCCCCCACCCTCCACCCCGTCCTCAGTGTTGTGTAAACCGAAGAGTGTGGACCACATCAGGGACTTTTTACACTTTCGAAACTCAGATCCACAATGGATTCTCTGAGGACTTGTGGGGCCGTTGAGCAGGTGGGAATTCTTGCTGTCTCTACCTCACCCTTCCTCAAGGACCCAGCCTTATCTGTTTTGTATTAGGCTTCTATGTATGACTTTGTTTTGCACATTTTTTTCCCCTACTGATACAGAGTTTCCCCAGACTAGATGACCTTTCAGTTCTAAATAAAACCATATCATTTTGTGAACTAAGGCCAGGGGAGGAGGAGTAACAGTCCAGAACAAAAGGATGAACAAATCAATGGATGACCTGGAATAGACATTTGAAGTTCCATTTTAACTCAAGGAGTAGCTTAGGCAATGGTTTCAACTTCCATCTCAGAATCAGTGGATAGCCTGAGTCAACTCAGAGCAACCTCCAAGGAAAACTCAGGCTGACCTCCTGCCAGAGTCTGATATTTGTCTTGCTAGAGGAAGCTCCTCACTTCACAGGACCCTGGAACTCAGAGAGATGATGGGGGTTCCTTTGTTAACACAGTCGTGTATTGCTGTTTTTGAGTTTTCTAACAGCAGAATGTGTTTGACCTTCTTTTGGCTCTGTTGTGAGCTGGGAATTAAAGGTGTTCTGTGGACTGCTGAGCAAACAAAGCCTTGGCTGTCTGCAGCTTTGATCTTGGAGAATTCATAGGGGCAAGAAGGGAGGAGATGAACCAGGGGCCCTGAAGGAATGAGCTGTGGAAACCTGGCCAGGCTTGTTGGACTGGGGACAATGGGGTGGAGTGTCAGTGTCTGGGGAACAGATGTGTGCCTGACTTGATCTCCTGCAGCTGCAGACAGAGGTTGGCCAGAGGTGAACGTGAGTCCCTGCAGTGGCCACGAGTCCTTTTGGTGTGTGTGGCCCAGTGGTGGCCTCTTCTCTCCAACCAGAGCTGGAGTTCATGTGGGGGGTTTTTGCAATTTGATCTCAGTGTCCGTGTCACAGGTTGGATGGAGAAAGGATTTCTTTTGAGTAGCCAGGGATTTGGTGGGTTTTATCTCTGTGTTATTCTATTCGTGTCTAAACATTCCAGAGAGGTGATGGAGGGGACCAAGCCAGCCTTCCTCAGTAACCTTTTATTGCTTTGTGATCTCAGTTGAAACGATAGTTAAGGCAGGGTGGGGCTGGGCCAGAACATGAGCTAGTGGCCCTGGAGATCATTCTTTGTGCCTGAGATTGTTCTTGGGAATACAAGGCGCAGAAGACGTTGCAAGTGAGTCACGATCGCATAGGTTTGGGAGACTCTGAATTCTGTGTTTTCCTCTGCTGATTTCCAACACACATTTGAATGTTAAAGGGTCTGCAATGTCTTGTAATTAAGAATTCTCTGATTTTATCTGAAAGTTTCCCAAAATTTATCTAGCAGGAAAATGCAGTCTTAGTGAGGAAGAGGCATTGATTGATATTAAGAAGATGGATCTTCTCAGCAGCTGGTGTCCAAGGTGGGGACGTAGAGGCTCCATTATATGCCCACAGACCAGTGGTCCCAAAGCTGGTCCTTTTATCCTTGGTGGCTCAAGAGTCTGGGGTGCATCTCTAAGGAACCCACCTTCTGTCTTTTTCTAGATGGTACAGCTTTGCTTTCTATTTCCTTTGGAGAAAATAGCTGTTAACAGAAAATGAAACTGGAGCTGATTTCCAGGCAGTAAACAAATTCAAGACTTAGCATGAAGGTGGTTTTCAACACACACTCCACATCTTTGTTATTCTATATTTTTCAGTGGCAGCCAGAAGTGGCCAGAATGGGATATCCTGTTGGCCACAGTGAATATTACAGAAAAAAGTAGCTGATCCATAAACTCACCAGGCTAAAACAGAACTTGTCTCAGGATTTTGGGGTGAACAATTTATAAATAAATTTTGTCTTTCTGCTGAGCTTGAGGGTGTTGACATCTCTTTTGCCATGAGAGAGGCCTGTATCAGTCAGCTTTTCTTCCCACTATGACAAATAACCTAGATAATCAACTGATAGGACAAAAAGGTTTATGTTGCCTCACAGGGCAAAAAGGGCTTGGTTCCCACTACCTCCTTTAGTGACATGCCTTTAATGACCTAAATTCTGCCTACTAGGCCCCACCTCTTAACATTTCTACCACCTTCTAATAGCACCAATCTGGGGACAAAGCCTTTAATACATGGGATCTTGGGGAACATTCTAGATCCAAACTATAGCAGGGTCTGGTAGAAGAATGAACCACGGGATGAGAAACAAAGGGACCCAATAAATCATTTGAGTGCCGGGATCCAGCAAATTCTAATTGGTTTAGGGAATAGGCCAAACTCCCATTTGGTTGTGTCAATTCCAGTAGAGTTTCTTGTCATTTGAAACGCCGAGTGTCTTTTACTGATACAGTGCTCACCTTCTCTTAGAGCTATTGTCTAAGTTGACAGGAATTTATTTAAGGCCAGATCTGGAAGTACAAGCCTGCAATCCCAGCACTTTGGAAGGTTGAGGTAGGTGGGTTACAAGTTAGATCCCAAACTGGGCAGCTTAGTGAGATCTTGCCTCAAATTCAAAAATAAAAATGGGCTGGGGATATAGCTCAGTGTGAGGGTCATGGACTTGATCCCTAGTACCCCCCCCCCACACAGAGAGAGAGAGAGAGAGAGAGAGAGAGAGAGAGAGAGAGAGAGAGAGACTTTTTAAAACACTCTTTTCCACCTTGCTGTACTTCTACCAGACTAAACAGTATTAAAGAAATTAATTTACCACAGTCATCTTTGTCATGATCAATAATAATTCTCTCCTTTTCTCTAGAACAGTGACACCAGGGACTGGTTTAGTTGAACACTGTTCTTGCAAGAACAGGGTGGGAGGTTACTTGGTCTGTAGTAGGTTGTTTGAAGACAGCTTTGAAATGGAGAGCAGCAGCAGGAGGGGAGTGACAGAAGCCCCGCCTCCTGCCAGATGAGCATCAGCACAGCATTAGAGCCTGACAGGAGCCGCTGACAGGAGGCGGGGCTTCACTCGCTGCCCACCTTCTGCTTGCTGCTCATCATCCTGGCTGCCTGGTCCTTCCAAGACCACAAACCTGGTGGGCTGGGAACCCTCGATCCCGAGGATACTTGAGAGTTTGTCTAGGTCAAATCTTTAGCTGGTTCTCAGACATCTGGACAGAAGATCCACCAAGTTGTTTCCTGGCTAAAAACCCCTCAGGACTAGACAGCTCCTGGGGAAACACACACCCTTCTCTTGCAACTCTAATCAGGCCACTTCCGAATCTGTCCTATTTTAGTCCCAGGCTGACACCAGGTCAGGCCAAATCTTCCAGGACAGAGGTCCAGATTTTTGAAAACAGATGAACTTTACGTCTCAACCCCAAGTCAGACGTGGCAGCCTCTACCTGGAGGGCAGCATGGGTTTTCCTTTGTCCCCATGGTGAGTGCACTCTATGGATTGGCTGTGAATGTCTTAGTCATCTGCAATTCCTAAGACACTGTGTTTCCACTGCAGAATCATAGGGAAGGTAAGAAGGAAATGAGAATGCGCTAGGGAGTCAACTGCTTGGAGCTGAGAGGTGCTGACAGGTTGGTGAGTGCATATTCCTTTGCTCTTGTGTGTGTGTTTAGATGGCTCCTGGTGGCCAAGCAGGACTTTGCCACCTCCTTCTTCTCTAACCTTGGGCAGCCTGCAGAGGACCATGCTACAGTGGGGCCCCAGGTCCCTTTGGCTTCCTGGTGGATTTGGATCATGGGGTGTTCTGGGCATAGATCTGACAAAAGGACGAGGTCAAGATATCTATGTCCCCAGTTCCCCTCTAGGAATCTGCTTGGAGCTGGGATGCCCTGTGGGTCTCTACCCCAATCGGATTCTTATCTAACACTCTACGCCCTTCCTGTGGTGCCCACGGGACCCTACACTTGGCTCTTTGCTGCATCTCTGGCCCATGCTCTTTTCCTGTGGGTCTCTACCCCACTCCTTTGTCACTGGGATATCCTAGTTGAATGTGCCACCATTTCTAACAGGGATTCTGACTAACAGGACCGTATCTCACAAATAGGAAACATACCATGTATATTGATTTGTACCTGGTGTGTCAATACTTGGCATATTGAAAATCTCTTTTCATATGGTCATGTGTTCTCTACCAGATTTCATTAAGGGTTACATGGATTTCATATGTGCTTAAAACAAGTGCACCATAGTTTATGTGAACCTAGAGGGATAGACAATTATTTTTTTCCCCAATTTATTTTTTCTCTATTTTTCTGGAAGCACTTTGATGACTCTCCTTGACTTACATTACTGCCTGTTTTAGTTACTTTATTGTTGCTATGACAAAATACCCAGCAATTTATTTAATTCACAGTTTGAGAAGGTCTCTCTCACACATGTAGCTGGATCATGGGGTAGCCGGCACCAGTGGAGGCTCATGGCAAAGACAGAAGCTGGAGAGTTGCTCACCCCATTGCAGACAGAAGCCAAGTGAGGCTGAAGACTCCCAGCACCCCCGGCACCCTCCTCCCAGGGTGGGTGGTCCAGGTGCTCCTCCATCATTTCCTGGCCCGTAAGTCAATAAGGAACACCTGACAGCTCTGCCCTGGGCCCCTTAATCACAAGTTGACACCATCCTTCCAGGTCAACCCCCAGACATTCACCCCTTCCAGCCAAGCTCTGCCTTCCGATAACACACAGTCCCAAATACATGACGCTTTGGGATGACACTCAAAATCCAAACTATAGCACTGCCTGAGCTCTGCTTCCCATCAGATTAGTTAAACTGATCCCTGGTGCCAAAAAGATTGGGGACCACTATTTAGAAGAGGTATCTTTGCGTTACCAGGGCAGCTTTTGCTTTGTGGTAAATCCTGATAGTGAAAGAGACCCAGGAAATACCTAAATCTTCGGTGACCTAGGAAATGAATTCACAGGTGTGGATCGTGCACCCCGGACGGCATCGGCCCGAGGCTGTAGGAGGCAGGAGAGCCTAGGGGAGCTGTCTGAACTTCCCCTTCCTGGAGCTGCCCTGCAGTCTACCGCAGAGAGTTTTCTAGACGTCCTCCCTGTTAGTGGAGACTCAGACTTGGACCTGAGCTTCAGACCTGACTGTCAATTTGACCACGGTCTAGAAGCCTGTCAGGAGCTTCTGGGCCCCAAATTCCCTCGGTTTGTACCAAAAAGAGCTCCTGCAGGCTGAGTTCATCTCCCCAGCTTGCTGTGGGATCTGCTCATGAGTTGAGACAGCTGAAAGTGGACACCAGGCAAGGTGTGAATGATGGCCCCCGGGCTCCATGCAGATCTGGGTTCCCTGGGGGTGCTCTATAAAGATGTGCTGCCAGTGCCCCAGCTTATGAAATTTTCTGTTTTGAAACCACTTGGTTAGCAATGTTCAGGATGCTGTTCCATGGGCTCTTTGAAATCCAGGAAGCAAATACTGACGCTAGAAAATGAGCTCTGCTAGGAGGCTGCACTTTGGAGAGTCCTAGGTAAACCCAGGGTGAGGGTGAGAGTCCCCGTAGCCCTTGTGTCATAGGTGTCCCCAGAGCCACACACTGTACAGCCTGTAGGCTGAGAGGTGCTTCTTCCAAGCTGGATATGGGGACGTAGTTGACTTATCTGACTTAACAGCCAAGGTGGGCAGAGTTGTGGTGTGTCGCAAGAGGTGAACAGGGAAAAGTCCACATGCAAGGAACTTCTAATTAACAGAGCTTACTTCAGAAAAGGATTCTGGCAGAAGCAGAACAAATTGAAATTTTGTGTTTGGAAAATCTTTGTCCTGGTCTTACGCCTCAGTATATGAGTGATGGGAGCCCGGGCAGGTTATGAGACCATAATGCTAAGCGAAATAAATCAGACACACAAGGTTCGTATCACATGGTTTCTCCTCTGTGAGAAATCCAAAGTGTAAACAAAAGATCGAAATAAAAGATAATAGAAAACAAGGTGGTAGACTTTGCGGAGATGAGAAGGGGGCCTGGGAACCGGGAGAGATGGGAAGGCGGGGAGGGGAAAGGGAGGTAAAGATGTGATACCACATGCGCCAATTCCCCGAGTGGAATGTACGATGCCCATCACAAATATATTCTAGGAAAAATAATGATTATGAGGAAAAACAATTAGGCCCTGATCGACAGAGTGAATGTCAAGTCAGGTGCATTTGAGCTTTGGTGTCTGTCAAGGTTGGTTGTTTGCAAGTGGGTGCGTCGTGCTTGGACCATTCTAATACAAGATAGATGTGTCACTCCGGCTAGTATGATATCCAACTGAGGAAGTGCTCAGACTGCCTCCAGAAAGTTCTATATTAACACGAAATTAGGGGCTGGTTATTAACCTTTCAAAACCTTATACCTCAGTATTCTTGTTGCTATTCAAACCTTTTAGTGAGCCCTGGCTAATGAAGACGTACTACTGGCCATGTGCATAGTTTTACATTTTCTTGTAGTTATGTTAAAAGAATAATTAGGATGGTCTCTCTGATATGAGAGACTCAGACCACAACTATCTCATGGAACTTTAGATGAAAGACAAAGTGAAAGAGGAGGATAGGGTGGGGGTGGAGGGAGGGAAGGGAGGGAAAGGGGAGGGACAAAAGGAGAGCTGGGAAAGCCCTTGTCACTTTGACAAGATACATATGTGCACAAAATGCTCAACTCCATTGTAAACCTTTAATTTTGCAGTTGTACATATAAATAAAATGGGAAAAAATAATTAGGAACAAGTGAAATTAATTTTGATGAAATAATTTCATTTAACCTAATACATCAAGAACATTACTCTTTTAACATGAAATAAGTATAAAAATTATTACTTTGTTTGGTGTGAAATCTCTGAAATCTAATATGTGTTATGTATTTAGGACATCTTGATTCAAAAACAAAAATTTTTGCCAGATGCACTACATCTGTACTTGGAGGCCACAAAATTTCCAATTGAAAAAGTAGACTCAGATACTCAACTTAAAAAAAAAAAAACCTAACTTTTCCTAATAATTAAATGGTTCATCTTTAAACTTAAAATCTTATGATAATAAAATTAAAAATTTATCTCTTCAAGGGCGCTGGACATATTTTATGTGGCTGTAATGCCACATATGGTTAGTGCTACTGTATGGGACAGTGCAGCCTCAAAGCCACTCAAATTTACAGTGAGATTCCAGTTCAGACGTGTTTTGTAGGGTCTTCCCATGGCTGATACTGTGGCATAATTGTATAGGTTAGAGGTGTGGTTCTTAGATCTGGGGATCTGTTAAAAATATTAATATTTGTATCTTTTATGATTAATAGAAATGAAACTTCAGAGAATGTGTGCTGAGAACGAATACTTCCAAAAACCTTTCTTAATGTTTCTAGTCTAATGTGTAGAAGATGAATTTGGGGGCAGGTTCACTGCAGTAGATAGTGTCTCATGGATGAGCAACCCATGGAAACACAGAAGGGAACAAATTGGGAAGATTCCTGAAATTTAACAAAAACACAACTCCTGTCTCTGAGCAACAGACTTTTTAAAGTTAAGATTTTTATGTTAGTCATTCTTCGTCTGAAAATCTGAAATACTAATTTCTCTAAAATCCAAGACATTTTTCCCCATTTTATTGATATGTATAAGAGCAAAATTTAAGGTTTACAAAAATCCAAAAATTTTTGAATGCTAACATGATGCCATAAGTAGAAACTTCCATACCTTGAAACTTGTTTTGTGTATAAAATTATTTTAAATACTGTATAAAATTATCTTATGGCCATGCACATAAGGTGGATAGAACATAAATGAATTTATGAATTGTGTTCAGACTTGAATACCATGTTCAAGATATCTCATTATACATAATCAAATATTCCCTGATCTCAAAAATTCCAAAACATTTCTGATCCCAATATCCCAATATTTCAGGTGAAGAATACTCAACCTGTATTAATATTCTTATTAAATATGAGAGTTATATCAATGTTTTCAGTTGCTTTAGTATTTCATAGATTTAAAGAAATGTAACGTGTTGGTGAGTAGTAAGTTGATGTGTTCCTTTGGCTCTTCTCAAAAACATGTTGTTGCCAATTTATTGTAAAAATGTCTGGAGATGCTTTCAGCAATATTTCAATGTCTTTACCTATACTTGCTTGTGAACTGTATGGTCCTAGCGAGACTGCGCATGTGACTGTTGTTACAGCATAGCTACTTCCAATACATATTGACACAATGGCTGTCTTCTGATCATGACTTACCAAAGTTGGTGAGCCTCATGTCTCTTCTAATTGCGTTGACATCACTGTGGTTGAGCCAGCTTGGGTCAATTCCATGAAGATTCTTGGGCCTCGTGTCTGAATTTGCCAATTCCCTTGTTTATATACCTGTCCTAGTTTTCAGAGTGTGGGCAATTGTATTACTGTGTGAACTTACTGTTTTTAATTTCCAGAAACCTAACACTACTTATTTCATACATTCGATCAGCAAAATTTCCTGGTGCATCTACCTAGCTTAAGGCACTACGATGAGTATGATGGCAATTAGGCTTATCTTTGCTTGCCAACTCTAGTTGTTGATTACATTGTGTTGAAAGGCAGTCTAAATTGACACCATGCTCAGTGGGAAGGAAAGTCATGATTGATTAGTCATGTCTACTGCAGACAGAGGAGGAGAGAGTGGTGTCCAACTGGCAATATTTTTATTACCTTGTGCTAGGAACTGGAAGTATAAATATAATTAACTCCTATTTCAACAAAGAAGAAAGATAAAACATTGGGAATTCATGCTATAAGTTCTACGGTCTTGGTTTACAGAAAGTTCTGTAGTAATGCAAAAGAATAAGCAATTTCTGTTGTCTGGGCTAGGATTGGGAGAATGGTCATTTGGGGACCAGAATGTGAAGCAGTTGTCACAAAGTTACTATTTCACGGTGACCAAGAAGAAACTAGAGGAACTCAGTGGAAAACAAGAAAGCATTTATTTTATGCCTGTGTCTTTCCTACTTTGATGTCACAATCAAAGTAAATAAAATTGATCAATATATTTTAAATCAACTAAGTTTTGTACATGATATGGATCATAAAATGTTGGTGAGAAGTTTAAAGCATTTTGCACATTCCAAATTTTAAATTGTTTTTGGCTTCTTTTCATTACGTGCTGTTCTTTTGTTAAAGCAGCTCAGGGTTAATTTGTCGTAATGTTTGAGGTAAAATTAATCTATGAGAAAAATCATGCAGGTACAAATTCAGCTAGCAGGCTGTCCCAGAAGTCACCATACACAGGAAAAATTATCAAACTTTTGAGACTAGGGTGTGTGTGTGTGTGTGTGTGTGCGTGTGTGTGTGTGAGTGTGTGTGTGTGTGAATGTGTGTGTGTATTAGAAACCTGAGCACACTGCTTACCACATAAGAGGTAATACATATGTATTAAACCAATGAATGAACATATTCAAATCGCCTTTATATTTAGCACCAGTAACAGAGATTCTACTATATACACCTACCATGCATATGTGATATATTTATAATATGTATCTTCCCATTCTAAAAACAACTAATCGCCAGTGGAGAAATCCAAGCAGTTGATCTCAAGTTGATCCTGTCACTCCATATGCCGATCCTGTTGTTCTGGCCAAGTCCCATCGCTCCCATTTCTCTGTGAGGTCCCCTTGCTACTGAGTGCTGAGTCCCTGCCTCCTTCCCCCGAGCCCAGCCGTCAGTGTCTCTGCCAGGATGGTTCCTACCTGGGGGGATTTAACGGTCGTTTCTCCTGTTGGAACTTGCTAGCCCTGAACGTCCCCATGACCTTTCCTCACTTCCTGAAGGAGGTTTGGTGCTCTGTGGGCATGTTTGTATGGAGGTCTTTCCCATTTCCTGAGTTGAAGTTGTATGAACTATGATCAAAATATAAGTGAATATCTATTTTAAAAATTACTACAATAAAAGACAACATTACCTTTAATTTCCCTCAAAATCAATCCCCATGCTTTGAGCACTCTTACCCGTAATTCTTGCCACTTTTAAGAGCAGTTCCAGAAGTCCTCTCTTGTGGCTGTACTTAGCTGTGCTGCTGTGCCTTCCTCAAAGCCTTGAGTCTATTCAAAATGTTCGTATTTTGACTTGCGAAGAGCTAAAAGTCTCATGATGCCAGCTCTAGTGAATAAGGTCAATGAGGACACTTGGTAATGGTTTCCTTTGACAGACACTGCCACACACATTTTGAATCGATTTTCACTACCTATATACTTTTTCCTATATACATTATAATTTCATATTAATATATTTCATATGCTATGAACTTTTTAGCAGAGTTTTAATTTATCTTATCATTTTATCTTGTTAATACCAGTAAAAATGGCTTGCTAATACCAGTAAGTGGGGCAGAAGAAGCCCCACGTACCAGTTTACAGTCCCACCAACAGAAAGCAGTATGGAAATTCTACAGAAAACTGAAACTCAGTGTTTCAATTGACCCAGCTAGGCCTCTTCTGGGTATCTTCCCAAAGGAGTTAAAGTCATCATGCAAGGGTGATACATGCTTACCCGTTTTTAGAAAACACAACTTATAATAACTAAATCTTGGAAGCAGCTGATATGCCCATAAACAAATGAATGGATCAAGAAGATGTGGTATATTTACACAATGGAGTACTACTCTGCCCCAGGAAGATAAATTAGAATCACTCATAGAAAAATGTATGTACCTGGAGACTGTTATGATTAGAAGACTGAATATCACATGGTTTCTCTAATATGAGAGAAGCGAAGCCATAGGAAACATAAAAGAGAGACATAAGAAAGTAAGAAGATAGATTTGGTGGAGAGGAAAAGAAGAAGTTGGGGTGAGGAGGTGGGGAAGGCAAAGGAAGGCAAAATGATCCAGTTGTGCTCTGGAAATACACGAATTTTTCAAGCCGATTTTTATTATCGTGTCTCATAAATACATGCTCATAAAGAATAAAACAGGGGTGCAATTGTGTGCTGTGATCTAAATGTGTGCATCATTTTTTTTGGGGGGGGTATGCTGATGTCCTAACCCCCAAGGTGGGAGGTGACGCAGCCCTAAAGGTGAAGAAGCCCTCTTGACTAGGACTGAGGCCGTCATAAAAGTGACACAAGGCACCGTCCTTGCCCCCACCTGTGAGGACATGGGAAGTGGCCTCGTCCAGTCCCCAGATCAGACTTGTCCGCCTCCAGAACTGTGAGAAGGAGCGTTCGTTTCTTTATGAGCCATCCAGTCCGTAGTGTTTGTGACAGTGTCCCAGACAAATGAAGACCGCAGGCTACGCGCCGCTGCTAGGTGGTTTCGGTCTTTTGTGGTTCCAACTCTCATGGGCTGCTGTTAAGTTCTCTTTGTCCCTGTTTCTGAGCATGTGCCTGGTTCTGGCGGCCTTGCTGGCAGAGCCTCACTTGGAGGTGGGTTTGACTCTGGTTATTCTCTGGCCTGGGAAGGAGCATTTTCTTAGATTTTGGGAGGCACAAACCGGGAACAGGGTCTATGGTGAGCCATTAAGTATGCTTTGGCCAGGAACTGGGTGTGTGGGTTCCAGGATAATGTGGTGAAAGTAGAAAGAAGGAATGGAATTATCACTGGGCTGGATCAACTTAGCAGGGTGGAGTGAACCCCTGTGCTCGTCTGGAACCGGGTCTGGAGTCCCAAACATTTTGGAGCACTGAAAAAAGTACTGGATGTGGATCAGTATATGAGTTCAAATCCTGCCCTTTCACAGGCCAACTCAGTGACCCTGAACAGGTGATTCAAACTCTGGGAGCCCCACTGTCCTAGCTGTAAAATGGAATAATAATTGGTTTAATAATGCCTGTGAGAACAGTGTGGGAGAAGGTTTCTTTATAAAATTTGACTTTGTCCAGTTGAATGAAGGCTCTGGTGGCTATTCCTAAGGAATGCCTACTGTCATTCCTGCAGTGGAAGGTGAGGCTTGAGCCCAAATTCCCTGTGCTGTACTGTCCCTTTAATTCCAAGTTCAAGGATCTCAGAAAAGATGTCTGTGGTCTTTTTCTCCCTACCCAGCTACCTCACTGTCTGTCTGTCTGTCTTTCTCCTTCTAGCCAAAGTGGGAATGTTTCTATCTCTCTTCTGGGTGTCCTGAAAGCCCACAAGGAGCAGGATGTGGGTGGTGCATTGGGTGGCAAAGAGGGCGGCACACCTCACCAGCATCTGCGTTGTTAGCTCAGGGTCTACAGGTGAGTCTGGCCAGCTGACCTCCCAGAGCAGCGGCACAGCCATGATGCTGGGAGACTTGTTGACTAAACTGGAAAACTGCTATTCTTAGCAGCAATCTGTCATCTTGCCCTCTAAAAAAAGAGAGAAGCCACTCAGCTAGGATCCAAAGATACTCGACTGAAAACGAGCTCTGGGCAGAGGTTGGACCTGAAGGGTGACTGGGGAAGAAAAGGGAGAGGACAGGCACAGGATCAGGGGACAACAGGGTAGCACAGAGACCACGACACAAGCAAACATGATTAATTATTATTTACTGTAGTTAAAAAGTTTGAAAATGTTTAGAGTCAGAATAGTAATTACTTCTTATAGAATATTTCCAGTATGGCAGACCCTGTTCCAAGCCATTGCTTACATAATATACTCGGACCCACAATATCTCTGTGAGTAATTGCCATTTAAGGCTGAGGAAACTCACTTGTAGAGATGAGGAATTTGGGTCATTCTAGGCAGCCTGAAGACAGAGCCTAATGATGTCAAATGGGCTGCAACTGACCTTGGGTTTCCACCCTCTCTGGCTGTGTGGTTTGCTTGGTGTTTTTCTTGTTATTAATAATCTATTCTCTCTCAGTTTCCCTAGGGAAAAAAGTCTTGATTGCTGGGTCTCTTAAGAAGATCTCTCTCTGTGGTGACTTGACTTTGACTTTATAGTGTAGAATTTATGCCTCATATTCCGTGAGGCACAGTGAGGCTAATTTCAGTTTGCACAGAGATAGGGAGCCCTGTCACCTCCAGGAAACAAAGAGGCAAATGTTGGCCATGTTGCTATGGGTTGGCTTTGCACTAAACACCACCATTTCCTGAGAATCATTTCTGCAGAAGCCTGCACATGCATATTTTTTATATAAAAACTATGTTGAACATGTTTATAGGCTTTATCTTTATTTAAGCCAATTAGTTTTCCTCTCTTGCCCAGTGGCCATTCAGAAGCCTGAAATACATTCAGTATGGATGCAGCTGTGGCTCACTGGAGTCCCTAGGAGATACTGCTACTGTGTAGGCATGCTCATTTCCATCCTCTTGTATATTTAGAGGATTTTTTGTTTTAAGCAATAGGAGATGATGGACGGGTGGACCTCAGGCTGCCATCTTGAACTGGAAGCCAATACCTCTTTCTTAGTCACTTCCTGTTGCTGAGACACAATATATAACATCCAAAAGTTATCTCCAAGTTTCAGAGGTCTTAGTCCGTGCATGCTGGGCCAGCCTGAGGCAGAAAAGGCAATCACAGAAGGGCATGGGAGAGGAACTGCTTATCCTATGGCGGCCAAGGAGCAGGGAGAGAAGGCAGGAGCCAGGGACAAGAATGTGTCATTCCAGATCACAACCCCTGAGGGACCCATCCTTCCAATAAGACCCGCCCCCCAACAGCAGATGCAATCATGATAGGATGAATCCACTGATGAGTGTGGCACCCAATGATCCAATCACCTTCCAACACAGGAGACTTTTGGGGAGCATTTTGGAACCAAAACATAACAGCCTCCCAAACTAAGTGTATTTCTTTGATTCTGATATTTTTTCACTTACAGTTCCTGTTTTGTACTTTTTTTGGTGGCAACCTCGAATTCCATGTGGAAAGGCTTGGGGACAAGTGAGTACCCCCAGACAGACAAATATGCACAAACATGATGACAGTGGTTCCTTGGTCTGAAGAAGCCGCCTGCCACATCAGAGTCCTTTTCCTAGCAGGGGAAGGGGAGGGCGGGAGGGAGGAAAAGAGGGAGAAATGCTTCAGTAAAGCTGATGACAGCAGTTAAGTTAGAGTCTCTGAGCTCAGCCCTCTTTTAGGAGTTGCAATATGATTAAAAGCTAAACAGGGAAGACACACCATGGAACGTGAGTGGTGTAGGGCGTCCCTTTTGGGCTTCCCCACCCTGCTACCTTCCTGCTCTGTGCTGTGTGGGGCAGAGCTGTAGTTGACAGTCGTGACTTAACAAGCCCAAATTAATTGATGGCTGTCCTCTGTGTATAGCCCAGGTGAGTTCTTCCTGACTTCTTTCCCTCACTGGGGGATCTTTCAGCAGTCCCTGGACCACAGGTATCAGTTAGAGATGACTTCCATCAGACAGGGGCTAGAGGTGGGAGAAGAGGGCATGAAACCCTGGCATCCAGATGCAAAAGGCGCCGCATTGTTATTTCTTTTGAAATGTATATTTTCCCCTAGGTTTTGCTATGTGTAGACGCCCCCTTCAGTAAGAGCTCATCTGCTTGGATCTCTGGTTTCTCAAATTGTTTGCAGACTTACTGCTTAGAGGTTCTGGGCTGTGGCTCAAGGGAGAAGACGAGAGATGGAGCCAGGCTGTTCTAGAAAAAAGAACACAGTGTAGAAACCCAAAAGCAGACTCTCAAGGCTTGGCTAAATGAGGGGGAAAGAATGCAGACATCTTTCAAAACCCCAGATGTCTCAGCGGTTATAAAAAAAAAAAAAAGACTGCCTCTGGGTTGACTTCTAAGCTTTCTTTCCGCAAAAATAGGAGAAAGCATCCAAAACAAAAATCATTTAATCTTAACTAGTTTATGCATCAACTGTCCTCATCCCCTATGGGGGCAAAATGTGGAAAGCACTGATTAAGTTGGGACAGTTAAGTGACTTAGCAAGAAGACATTAGCATAGCTGACGCATCTGTGAAGCCATGGTCTGTCACTCAGTATGATGCTTCGCTTCGCATCTTCAAGTGATTTTTATCTAATAGAAGACATGTTTTCTGTGGAGACACATGAGATAAAATCAATAAGAGGGGATCCGGGGCAGGAGGGGGATGGGGGGCAGGGAAGGATAGCAAAAATCACGACAACGCGGTGTGCATATGGACCAACCCCCAAGATGAATGTAGTTGTTACCTATCACAAACATATGCTCATGAAAAGTTTATTAAGGAGATAAATGACCATGATATATACATGCATGAAATTCTGAAGCTTAATGTAACCATTGTATGTCACATATACATAGCAATAAAAATGAGAAAAAGGAGAAAAATGAGAAGAAAGCAATCTGTAAATACATAGTTCAAGATCAACCAAGGGAATAGCAATATGGCAGTGTATCGGTGACTGGTATTTTTATTGCATCACTGGCTTCTGTTCCTTTTTCATTATTATTTCTGTTGTTTCTCCATCCTTTGTCTTCTCTTCTCTGTCCTCTGTCCTTAAAGACATTTGAAGTCAGATTCTAACATCTCTGCGGAAGAGTTCGTTTATGGTTGGCAGGTTGTTTCTTATATGTCTAAGATAGAAAGAGAAGGAGGCTTAAACCATGGAACTAAGTGTCCAGAAAGATTGCCTGGGTGTCAAGTAGCTGTGTCCTCGCGCCATGTGAATGAGTTAAGTGTAAAGGCATCAGAAGCATACAGATTAAATTTCACTACAAACCCACACATGGTTTGCAAGTGTTGGGAAAATATGCCTGGGGCCAAATCTGATTTGAGTTTAAAAAGAGAATTTAGAAGTGTTGAGTGAAGAAGAAAAGGTCTAGAGGCATCTGAGTACATCTGCTCATCCTTCACCAGGACCTTTGGGGGCTCTGCTACTCCAAGGATGACCAAACCAGGTCCGGTTGAAAAGGCCTTACCCAGAAGCACTGACCAGCAGGACTTGGAGATGCAGTGCTCCTCAAGCCCTGTGGGAAGGAGAGAAACCAATGTCTGGTCCCCTTGGCAGAGCTGGCTCTCAGGCAGGCAGTTTCTTCTAAACATCCAGCCCCATTCCAGTAAAGAATTGAGGAACAGAACCAGGCCCGTTGTTGTTATTCTAGGAGCTCAGAATCTTCTGGTGGTCCAGCCATCTTCACAGACCCCAAGCCAGGAGCCCAGAAGGTAGCCTTCCTGCTTGGCCCCTCTGGCCCCCCATCTCCCTGCTCCAGCTATTCATTGTTCAGATAACTCTACCAATAAAGGCACCTCGAGTGACCCTGGTTACTGCCACACCTGTTTCAGCACCTCTAGTTCAGGTCATGACCACCTCATCTAGGGGGGTGGACTCCAACCTTCAGGCTCATTCACCTTCAGTGCATTTTCCACGAGGCACATGACATGAGCTTTCTGGCTGGCACCCACGTCACCCCGGTGTCACCTTCATGAGTCCCCTGCATAAATGCCTATTTCTAACATGATGCGCATGCACCTTCACGCCCTGGCCCCTTCCTCCTCTCACATCTCTCCGTAGACTTGCTCCCCACGCTTCTCCAGCACTCCTTCATCCCTGCCCCCTCCAGTACACTTCAGTACAGTTCAGTTCCTAGCTAGCGCACTGTGGGGCTGCTGATTAGCCACCCTGTGCCTCGGTTTCTTTGTCTAGTGAGGGGATAGCGGCACCCACACGGAGCTGGTGAGGGTGAGATGAACTGATACCTCACGGTGCTCTGAGTGCGACTGAGCCTCTATGCATTCAGTAGCTTTGCGTCTTGAGCTCCGCCCACTTCTCTGACTCACTGTGCTCACCTTGAAGTCGTAGCTATACCACCAATGCCACCATCACTAATGCTTACCCCTGAGCCCCCATCTTCATTGGACCCAGAATTCCCTGCAATGTGCTTTTTTATTGACATGACTGCCCCTTCTACAGAACGAGAGACAGTTCAGGTTGTGTCATAGTAATCTGCATTCCAGCCTGCCCCTGCATGAGGGCAAGGCCTGTCTCTCTCTTTCTTGTACCCTGTAGCCACTAAGTATTTGCCAATGTAAAAATAAATAACAGCGGGGAACAAAGCCAGCCTCTAGGTAGATGCTTGTGTTTCTTTCCTCCTTCTTCCTCTCCCTCTTTTATCTCTTCCTTCCTTCCTTCCTTCCTTCCTTCCTTCCTTCCCTCCTTTTCTTCCTTCCTTCCTTCCTTCCTTCCTTCCTTCCTTCCTAGCTCAGGCTAATAAAGTTAGCTGCCACACTCACCCTCTGGGGCAATCTTTAGCCAACAGCTGGCAAGAAACCAAGACTTTAAGTCCAATATCTGGTGAGGAAGTAAGTCTTGGCCAACAACCATAGAATAATCTTAGAAATTCCTCCTTCTCCTATGAGTCTAAATGAACCTAGCTTATCTGACATCTTGATTACAGCCTACTAGACCCCTTGAGCCACAATTCAGTCTGTGGCCAAAACGATTCACCCAGAAAAATAATGTATTGTTTTAATTCACTAAGGTTTGGTAATTACTGCATCTCATTACTTCCTTGTTGAGTTAGTGACACTATTCCTTGAGCTTTCTGCCATTGGCCAAAGGGTATACATTAGGATAGGAGTCCCTAACCTTCAGCACATGGACTGGTACTGGTCCGTGACCTTGGAAGGACTGGGTCACCAGAACATATGATTGGTGAGTAGGAGATGAGTGGCAAGTGAAGCTCTGCCTCCTGGCAGAATGGCGAATGAAACTCCTCCCCGTCAGGGTGCTCCTACTTGGGTTCTAGTCCTGCTGCTGATCTGACAGGAGGCAGAGCTTTGCTCCTGCTCCTCTCCTGCGGCTGCTCGTTATTTCAAAGCTATCCTCCAGCCACTTACTGCAGAATGACTTTTCCCATTTCCCGTGGGAGAATGGGCGTCAAGAATCTGTCCCTAGTGTCAAAAAGTTGGGGACCACTGCATAGTGGGCGTATGGGCATAAATGGCATACTCTTAGAAATATGACAACATCGTTTAAAGCAGCCTGCCAGCCAGCAAGTGCAGCGGAGCAGCAAACCATCCAAGGTCTGCAGCCCAAATGTGCCCGGCTGCTCTTCTGGACACATCAACCGCCCCCAAGGAAGCTCTCCAAAGGCTTGTTTTAAAGAGAAAGCAGGTTCATTGACTGAGTTTGAAAGGGGACTTTGCCACCTTTCCTATTATGAACCTGGATGGTGGTCGAAGGGATGAGAGAGCACCACCCATTCAGAAAAGGGAGAGCAAGGAGGTTCTTGAGTAGGTAGTAATGGACCACGATTGAGGGCCTCAAACATGCCTGTTTAAATTTGATTGGTCAAAATTCAGTCATATGACCATAGCACACTGCAAGGAGAGTTGGGAAATGTAGTTGACGGCTGCAGGCAGAAAGAGAAAGATGGATTTTTGGCGACACACAGCACTGTCTGTCAGAGTGATGATCTCTTAATTCCATTACAGGAAGCTTAATCGTGCACTTACGATGCAGAGGCGTTATACTAAGCACTTCAGATAAAAATAAGGGGGCAGAAACACGGTGCTTGTCCTCCAAAATGTCACTTTCTAGCTGGAAGAACCTGTTTGATGAGAGGTGGTTTGGAAGTAGCTGGAGTTCAGCTTCCAACAACCCCAAGTGAAAAACAGCAGCAGCTTCAGACCGTTCTGTTCCTGGGCAGGAAACAGCACAAGGTGGTCTAGGGGAAGGTTTATTCCCAAAGGACCACAGAAGATTCACCTAAAACATCGACCCCCGGAGCATGCCATTTCCGCCTGGCCCCTCCCCACCCCCATTTTAATTTAATGTCTTGCTCCAGGCTGCGTCAGGTGGAGGAGAGATCAGAAGTCCTCAGAACTCTCCCTGTGCTGGCGCGACAGGCCCACAGCTCCGAGCAGGTGGCCTGGTGCTTGCACATGCGGTCCATCAGCACATGTGGCGTGCATTAGTCTGTGGGCAGGACAGGCGGTTACACCGTCCTAATGAAATTTGGGTTTGCTGTGATTCTAATAAGCCATCCAAGGGAGCCAGATTCCTGGCATTTTGTTGGCAGGAAGGGCCCGGGAGATCTCGAAAATTTCTATCATCGTGATGGATTAGGTTATTTTCATCTTGTACGGAGTGACTCGCAGTTGAAAGGTTGGACAAGATAGCTCTTGATGAAACGAAAATTGTGCCCGACGAGTACATAAATTATGGAGCAGAGTAGCAGAAAAAACGGAAGGTGCTTTCACTAGCGCGGTTCCGGTAATGGCTTCACAGAGCGTGAGAACCTTTTCCCGGCCGGAAGCGCGTCCTAGAGGCGCCGCGGAGGCAGGTCCTCGCAGGACCGCTCTGGGGCTGGAGGCTGAGCGTTGGTGACTGCGGTGGTTACGTTAGTTTTTGGGCTTACAGTCCTATCTCCCTGTGCTTGCTCACCAGCAGGGGACTGTGGCTGCCACAGCCACACCTCCGGGTCCTGTCCCTGTATCTAATGGCGGTATCTGACTTGTGAATTGTTTCCCCTTCCTCATTTATCTACACCGTGTTCACAATGGGCGCACTTGACTCAAATATTCAGAATAAATGCTTAATATTTGAAAGACTGCTTGGTTGGCAGGAACTATTCAGATGAAGCTTTAGGCCTGAGAACACTGGGCTGAGGGAGTAGCTCGGTGATTAGAGCACTTGCCTAGGAAGCACCAGGCCCTAGATTCAATCTGCCAGCACCACATACCAGCCGCATGTGGTAGTACTGTTTATGATCCCAACACTCAGGAAGCTGCGGTAGGAGGATTGTCATGAGTTCTAGTCCAGCCTGGGCTACAGAGTGAGTTCAGGACCAGCCTAAACTGCAGAGTGAGACCCTGTCTCGGAAACAAAACGAAACAAAACAAAAAAGCAAAATAAAAACAACAACAACAACAACAACAACAACAAAACCTGAGACCATTTTAGCTTATAGAAGGCTGCTTTCATATGAGTTCAGCCTCCTGCTAGAAGATGCAGTGGGCGGGGCTTGGGGCATAGGATTGTCCGGGGCTCCTGCTCACCTCCGGACTGACTAATGTCCTTGCATGAGTTGACAGACCGTCTTTCTTCTGACTGGTTCTCTGTTTCTAACTTTCCCTTGGTAACTAGTCCTGTTAGAAATTTTGCCCAGACTTACTGGTTCTTGGAGACAACAGACCGTTTCTGAGGGGAATGGCACAGTCCTGAGGGGAACGTCCATCTCCCCAACCTTCCTTCGGGAAGAAGGCGATTGCTCACCATGACCGTGCATTGGAATATGTTTAGAAATGCAGTTTCTTAAGGAAAATGGCAGTTCGCGTCACACATGCTTTTTGATGGACAATGAAGTGAGGAAGATTCTGAGGGCTAAAAAGCACTGTGACTGTAACTCACACTCTATCAGGGAGAACAAGTGAAGGAACACCACGATCAGTCAGGCACAGCTCTGGATGTGACTTTGGATGATTGACATGTGGGCCAGCACAGTGAGGGAGGAAGCCCCCCTGGGTGTGGGTGGCACCAACCAATAGATTTGAAGCCTGATGAAAATAGGAAAAGCAGAAGGAAGTGCTCCTTTTTCTCTGGGAGAGCCCCAGTCTTTACCATCACCCCAGGATATTGATTTCCAGCTCAGACTCCCGCAGGTGACGCCACACTGAGCTTCCAGGCCTCCGATCTCTGACTGCTGTTGTGCTCTCGACTTCCTTGTTCTTCAGTTTCCATCTAGCTGTCTGAGCAGCGGCTGGAGCCTTCAGTTCTCTCATGTGCAAACAGCCATTTTGAACTCCTCCCCCTCTCATTCTGTGAGCTGACTTAATAAATTCTCACGTAATTTTGTATATAGATTTTCTATTAATTCTGTTATTCTAGAGAAACTTAACTAACACAGACACCCTGAAGGATGGGAGCAACATTGAGAGTCTTCTTAGCATCAAGCCCTTTGGCAGCCACGGAGATGACACAGCAACTAGGGCTGGGAGAGGGCAGGAAAGGACAGAGCGGAGGAGACATGGAGAACAGCAAGCCTGCAGGTGCCCAAGAGAGGCTGACTCAAAACCAACCCAACCTCAAAACCACACAAAGGCCCTGTGCATCTTCCTGTGGCTTCTGAGTATGCTTGTTACTGACCCCAAGCAGAACAGATGGCAGGTCGAGCATCTGTGCATCCAAAAGTTTGAAATCAGAACTGCTCCAAAAAAGCTTTTATAGTGCCCATATAATGGCACAAATGGAAAATTCTTCTCCATGAAACTTTAGTCTGTACTTAAAATTATTTAAAAGTATTTTATACAATTAATCTTTATATGTATGCATATACACACACACATAGATATATACATATGCATACATACATACATGAAACATAAATAAATTTGTGTTTAGAGTTGAGTCTCATCCCCAAAATATCACATCACATATATGAAAATATTCCAAAAATATACTAAGTCAGAAGCACTTCTGGTCCCAAGGATTGTGCGTAAGGGATAGTAATCATCACATGACTTTCATACCTAATCCATTGTACCTTGACCTTGATATATAGTTGTTTTTTGGGGGGTGTTTAGAATTTCTTAGTTGTCATTCTAATTTTATTCAATTTTGGGAGAAAGATGGAGGTGTAATGGTGAGGAGCCTATACTCAGCCTCCAAATTTACAAGAAAATCTCAGGTTCTAAATTTTTTCACCTGGTTTGAGGTTTAAAGACATTTACTCTCCTAGCCTGGGTGCCACTCCAGCGCCGCTGCCCTGAAAGAAGGTGACAGCCATGAGGACCCTGACCACAGTGGACAACTTGCTAGTTGGCTCTTTCCTTACACTGGGATTATAACTTCAAATTAGATGATCTACTCTTGACTGCCTTTAATCATATGAGTCATTCTGTGGAATATTCTAATGTTTGAATGCAATGTTTGTTCCAAGTATCTGTCGTCCATTTATTAACGTGGGCTCACTGTTACTTTCTGAAAGTGGCTGCTACTGCTCTCCTCATTAGACGTCACTCATGTGTCTCCTAAGGAGACGTCTGGTGAGTCCTCCTCCTTTCTCACCTCTGTATTATTCACATTCCTCACTTTCGTGTTGTGCAGAAAGTCTTCTCCAGTCAATGTTTTTCTCTCCCTCTTTCTCTTTTAAATTTTTTAGTGGTACTGGGGAAAGAACCCAGGGACTTCACACTGAGCTACATCCCCAGACCTTTTTGTTTGTTTGTTTTAGGACAGGATCTCAAAAAGTTGTTAAATTGCCCAGGGTGGGAGTCTGCTTGTGACCCTCCTGCCTCAGCTTCCCCAAAAGCTGGTATTGCAGCCATGTGGCACTGTGCTTGGCCAGCCAACGTTTCTTGTTGTGGAAACTAATGGCGGGAGAAGACAATATGAGATGAGGAGGAGCCAAATTCCTAAGACCAGTGAAGAAAATATGCAGCTGTAGAGAAGGAAAGAATCCAAAACTTCTGGGGGAAAGAGGAGAAGGGAAGACCACCCAAGATGTGGAGACTGAGATGAATGTCGGGGACGCAGGAGTGAGGCAGAGGGAATTTCCCAATATTCATGGTAGCCTCTCTCATCCGGTAAAAAATAAAGATTGCTTGTGAGTGACAATCAGGACTCTGGCCTGGCTATGTTCAATCACTAGCTAGAGGCTGATTTTGGCTCATGGTTTCAGTGATTTCAGTCTGTGAATGGCTGGCTCCAAGAGAAACAGGGTGGTGGAAAGCTATGGAGGAGGACAAATGCTTATACCATGGAAGCAGGAAGCAGATAGAGAAAGGAGGAATCCAATACACCCTTCCAGATCACACCTGCCGTGACTCACCTCCAACCAGATTCCTTTCTGAGCAGTTCATTCAGCTACTGAAGTTGTTAATGCATGAACCTCTTGATGCATATGTAACACCTCTGTGATCCAATCACTTTCCAAAAGCCTCACCTCTGAAAATATGAGACTCTTTGGGGACATTTTAAAGGGTCAAAAAAGGATGGAGGTGTAGGAGCTTGAGGGGAATAAGATGATGGAAGTTCACCCACTGCACGGCTGTGACAGATGGTCTGAGAGGGACAAATCACCTTTTTATGGAAGTGGCAGAATGATCTCCACAGTTGCTTGGAGCCTTCAGAGGATAATCTTTCATGACTGGCCAAACTGACCTTTCTCTGGAGAAGCCACACTAGTTACTGTGTGGATTCATAATATTTCCAGTTAAACTCAGTTCAGGACTTGTGAGATCTGTGAGTCTCTTGGTAAGGAGCCATTAAGTCATCAACCTCTCCTCATCTTTTGTCCTAATTACTTTGGTCTTCTTTTGGAGGTGACCCTAGCAGATTATTTTGGACTTCAAAGACTTGTAACCTCATGATGATCCAGACAAGTCTGGGTCACTTAATGGAGCGGGATATATTTTAGCTGATGGAGAAGAAATTGCATCTAGAGCTATCAGCCTAGAACCCCTCAAACTCAAACTAAACATAATTCAAAATGGCAACACTTTGTGAAGAGAATGATGTAAACACAACAGAAAAACCCAGTGGACATGGCTGGGTGCCATCTGTTTCCTCACTTCTTTATAGTGTCCACATCTGGTTTTCTAATGTCCTTACCTTTGCCTTGTAAGACTGCTGTGTTGAACCTTCAAGCAATTAAAAAAACTGACTTCAATATTATGCCCCAACTTGCTGTCTGGGCCAAATACGGCTTCTCTGGATGCCAAGATCCAGCCTCCCTCTTGTGTTTCCTTGGGCCTCATATCTCATTGTCATTTTGACTGCTCTGTCATTCTGTGCCTTTGAATAATAGGCCACTTTTCCAGGAATGATTAGTATATATTACTAATGAGAGATAGGAGAATTCACAGTGAAGCTCTGAAGAATGTGCAAGCAGGACCCTCCTGTCCCTTGTGAGATGTGACCGAGCTGACGGGCACATGCTGTTTCTGTCCCCAGCAGGTCCTGAGCACCATCCAGTTCTTGGGTTTGGGGACCATTGCCTGGCCTTGCCCAGGCCCTCTGGAAGGAGGGTGGGTGAGAAGGGAGTGTGACACAGGGAGTAGCAGGAATGGCCTGGCTGCTCACATGGGCAAATGGGGATGAGGTCGAAACTCCAAAGTGGGCTCATGATGAAGGCTGTGTGCTTCTTTACGTCTTTCATGATTTCCCCTGATGATCAAAGAAACACCTGCTGACTGTTAAGTGGTGAAGAGTCCAGGAGAAATGTGCCACTGAGAGGTAACTGTACAGCTCATGTCGTGGGATGTTTCCTTGCATTTATATTCTTTGGAATATTTCCCTTGCATTCTATAGCTAAGCAGATTTTTTTTTTTTTTTAGATGACCTCACTCTGTAGTCCAGGCTGGTTTTGATCTCACCACACAGTTCAGCCTCAAATTCATAGCAATCTTCCTGCTCGAATGCTGGGATTATAGCCACATGCCATGGTGTCTGGATAATTTTTATGTGGTACATTATGGAGTCAAACCCAGGATCTTGTGTGTGCTAGGCAAGTGCTCTGACCACTGAGCTATGTTCCCAGCCCAAAGCTGATTCTGTATACACATTTCTGCACGTTTCCTTCCCTCCCCCAGTCCTGGCCAGTACTGGCTCTTGGACCGAGGGCCTTCTCACTGCGCTACACCTGTCTTAGTTACTTATTTGCTTCTGGGATAAAATACCCAACATCTACAACTTAAGGGAAGAAAGATTTATTTAGTTCACAGCTGCAGAAGATCTCACATGGTCCATTCATTGCTGGGAAGCCAGCAATGGTTAAAGCACATGGCACAGGCTGGAGAGCTGCTCAGGGCATTTCAGACAGAAAGCCAAGTGAGTGAGGAGCAGTCAGATCTGGAGACTCAGGCAAGGCCAGAGTTTTCCCAGGAAGATGCTGTAACAGTGTTTTGTCTTCCTCCTTTACTTAGCTGGCCACCCCCTTGCTTTGTGGCCCACAGGTCAGCAATCCACACCTGAAAAGTCTTCCCTGGGACCTCAACAAGTTGACACAATTCTTCCAGGCCAGGCCCCAAGCACCTGCCCCTTCCAGCCAGGGCCCCCTCCCTGCAGGATACTTCCCAGTGTCCCAGTGGAAAATAGTTTCACAATTCTCCCACTATAACTGAATACATGAGGCTTTGGGGAACACTGCAGGTCCACACCTTAAAACATCCCTGTTCCTTATTTATTTTTAAAAGACATTCTTTCTACATTGCCCAGGTTGGGCCTGAACTTGGGATCCTCACTCCTTAGCCTCCCAGAGTGGTGGGATTACAGCTGCACAGCATCATGCCCTGCTCAAGTCTGTATACTCTTGTTCAATATTGCACCATACTTACCAAAATCAGTGAAGAAAACTCTTCCTAAATATTCTCAGAGGCAGCTGTGCCTACGCTATCAAACGGAGCCATTGCTTACGTCCCTTGCATGTTCACGGTCTCAGGGAGAAACCTGTTCCCCATTGTGGACTTTTTTTTTTTTTTTTTTTTGAGACGAGATCTCAATAAGTTGCCCAATGAGGCCTCAAACACATGATCCTCCTGCTTCAGCCTACTGAGTAGGTGAGATTATGGGAGCACACTTTTGTGACCAGGCACATTAGACTCTTAAAAGCATTGCATTTAGGTGAGATTCCTCAGATGCCTGGGTCGCCTTCAGCTCCATCCTCGACTGGCCCCATGGTCACTTGGCCTCGTTCTTTATAGAGAAAGGGGTAAGATGGTAGTAGTCACAGCCAACAGCGCAGTACTGCTGCATCCCTGGAACAAGATCAGTCCTGTGGCAACTCAGCATGCAGTGGGCGTCCTCACTGGTGGGAAATGAGCTGGGCATGACTTCATGTGTCTGCCTTTGGTGCTTCCTCTCTGTGGAATTCTTCCCCCTGCATGTCTGTGTAGACATCCACGTTCTTACCTCATTAGAGAAGTTTTGTGGCAGCCTGGTGAAATGAGATCATAGTTAGCTGAGCCCGTGGTGCAGGCCTGTAATGCCAGCACTCTAAGGGGTCGAGGCAGGAGGATTGCAAGTCCCTGCCCATGTTGGATGATTTAGCAACACGGTAAGACTGTGTTCTGAAATAAAACAAAAACAAAAGCTGAAGCAAAATTGTCTGGGAATGTCACTCAGTGTGAATCCCTGGGCTTGATCCCCAGTGCCACAAATAAAAATATCAAGATAACAAGGTAATGTGTTTCCCTCATATCTTAACTCTATGTGTTTACTTGCATAACCCTGGTCACTGCTGCCACATCCTCCGTGGATGCATCTGGTCATGATCTGTCTTCCTAATCTAAACTGGAGGTATGTGAGAACAGGAATTTCAAGTGCATGGTCCTCAGCCACGTGTCCAGCACCTAGAACACATTCGCACATGTAGCAGGTGTTCCATAAGCAGCCCTTTGTGAATGAAGACATGACTTGGCAACAGGAGGTGGAAAGGATGCAAATTCTGATTGTAGAATGTTTTTAAGAATCTCCTGTGGTGGTGCAGGCCTGTAATCCACTTTGGGAGGCTGAGGCAGGGAGATTACACGCTCAAACCCAGCCTGGACAACTTACCAACTTAGTGACACCCTAAATATATACGTAAGTAAACAGAGGATGTAGCTTAGTGTGAAGGAAGGCCCTGGGTTCAATCCCCAGGACAAAAGAATAAACTAAAAGAAAAGAATCTCCTCTGGAGATTTTTACAGTTCCCTGAAATTTGTGGCTTACTTTCTTAGACTATAGTTTTTTCTTTACCTAAACCAATACACGTATAGTCTTATTTCGGGACCTACTTTACTCTAAGTAAACAACAAAGATTTAAATAACAGCAATGACTTCACTAGTTGTAAGAGTCAGAAAGAACTTTGCTGTATTTCCTGCTAAGCTAATTTGTGAAAGATGACAGAGAGCCTTGTGTGCACCCATGGGCGTGTGTGTGTGTGTGTGTGTGTGTGTGTGTGTGTGTATAAGAGAACAGGACACCTTACTTTGCTCACGCTACTATTACACAGGATCACGTTGTTTTGACTACACAAGGACAGGTGAAGCACTCTTTTGTCGGTATTATGTAAAACTTTCCTCTTTTCTCCCCTGTGCTCTCATCTGCTGGCCTGCCCCTACGTTTTTCTGTATGCTAATAATTGAGTTCCTTCTGGCATGTTCATTCATTTGTTTCTTCTTTCTTTTTCTTTCTGCAGTACTAGGGATGGATCCAGTGCCTTCAGGGTGGACTATATTCCCAACACTTTTAAAACTTTTTAAAAAAATTGGCACAGGTTCTCACTGAGTTGCTAGTTGCAGTGGTTGGGCTTCAACTTGTGATCCTCCTGCCCCAGCCTCCCTGAGTGCTAAGATCCAGGGCGTGTACCACCACTCTGGCTGCCTTCTGGTTTCTGACAGTGTCAGAACTGCTGTTGGCACTCCAGGCCCCAGGGTTCGTGAGCCTGGGTTTTGAGGGGGGGTGGGGATGACTGTGAATGCAAGGCATGGGATTCACTGGCCGAGGGGCCTGCCTGGGAGCTGGGCCCACCGGGGTCTCGCTTCTCTCCCACCCTTCACAGCCTGTTGCTTCGTCCCATCTCTACACAGGGACCTGAGAGAGGAGTTCTCACGCATCATCCCCAGACTTGAGCAAAATAAAGCCCCATAAGAGCTTGACTCAGCGCCTTTTCATGGGAAATGTGCAACAGGAGACAGCCAGTTCTGTTTTCAGTAAGTGGTGACGTGGCTTCCGGTCCTCTTTTCCTCCAGAGCAATGCGTCATGGAGCCTGTGCTGGTTTTGCCACTCATGTTCCTCGAGCAAGCACACATTGGGCGCCATCTGGAATGAGCACTGGGGTAGATGTGGGGCATACAAAGATGACATCTTAGTCCCCAGCATGGGGCATTCTAACAATTTTAATCTCCTGTGTATACAAGAAGAAAGACAGACAAATAGATTAATAGAGAGATGGCTAAATAAACAGTGCTGGAGAGGGAGTCCAGGCCTTCACACTGAGCTATAGCCCCACACTTCTTATCTTTTGAGACAGGGTCACAGTGAGTTGCTCTGTTGCCTGGGCTGGGTTTGAACTTGCAAGCCCCCTGCCTCAGCCTCCCAGAGTGCTGGGATTGTCGGCCTGTGCTGTTGTCCCTGGCTTAGTTTTATATTTCTAGGATGCGGAGTTAAATCTTGCCACTTAGACTAGCTAAGGAAGGGCTGCTCTGAATGACAGTAGATTTCAGGACAATCAGACTTAGTATTTACCATGTTACGGGAAATGAGATAAGTGTGGATTTGATTTAAATTGAATTTAATCTTCCTTAAATACATACTGTTGTTGAAACTAGGTTAACAAGTGTTATCTAAAAAGGAGATCGTGGTGAGAATGAGGGGAGGATGACTGTAATTAGTGACTGGTGATCACTGTCAGCTGAAATCCTCCTGTAGTCCTAAAGCACTTAGGGGTGCTTAGAAAGTGTTTGTCCTCTTAAGAGGCTTTAAAACCACTTTCTCTACAATCTTGTTGACACAGTTAATTAACAGTTAGAACAACAGACACAACCCTATCTCCCCAAGTTGCGCAGGGTAAACTTCAGTCAGGGCACAATTACTTCCAAATTTGGAGAGTGTGAAAGACAGGTGAAGGGGTGTTCTGCTTATGCTACCCTCAGCTGGGAAACAGCAGAGGGAATGTTTACACAGCCCGGCTAGGTGGTTCAAGCCTGCTGAGGCAGGAGGATTGCAAGTTTGAGCCCAGCTCAAGGATTTTAGCCACTTAGCGAGAGCCTTTCTCAAAAAAAAAAAAAAAAAAAAAAGGCTGGAAATGTAGCATAGAGTGAAGGCTCCGGGCTGGGTCACCAGTACTACAAAATAAACATATAAATAAAATAAAAAATGAAAAGGGCTAGAGGTGTAACTCAGTGCGAAGGCCAAGGGTTTGATCCCTAGTGCCACAGACAGGGAAAAAAAAAAACAGTTCACCTCACGCATCTCACATCTCAATCACCTTCCAGTCTTGCTCTGCCGTAGTTTTTGTTGGAAATGTCCCATATTTCTCTGTGCCCTACGTAATGGTTTTTATTGTTAGTATCTTGGGCCCGGATGTCTTGAGGCTCAATGAGCTATCATTGAGAAGTTACTATATTTTTTCTTTTTTGGCCATTCTTTCTTACAAGGGATACGAGTATGAACTTCCTATCTGTGGAATGCGATGTCCAATAAACAGACAAACCTCACAGGCTGAAAAGAGTACTTATCTGGAAGGAGCCAGCTGAACAGGAGTTACCATGGGTGACTCCAAACGTATCCGAGCGTATAGGAAAGCTAGGTACAGGCTTGCCGGTGGCATCTGCTGTGGTAACACAAGGAAGGAAGCAGAGTGGGGAGGGGGATTTTTGGAGGATTGGAGGTGTCCAAAATGGCGGCTCAAGACATCTAGAACTCTCCAGGGCCTGCCTATTTCTTTCCAGGCTGAATTTCGTGCTTGTTTTTTTTTTTTTTTTTTGCTGGACGCGAGGCAGGTGTGCTGGGAAGGGAGGGGTCTGCAGGACCCCTGGGCCACTAGCTGCCAAATCATCTGGGGCCTTTGCCAGCTCCTCGGGGAGACACTGAGTTTTGTCATAGCTGTGGTAGGGCGGCGGGAGGAAGGAGGCCTTCCACAGCTGGGAACCAACGTCAGGCCTCGAGAACGGGGCTCTAATCCTTGTGCAAACGTTCTGAAGAAAAAAAGGAAAAGGCGAAATCACCGTTGTAGCATAAAAGTAGATTTAAGTTGTGCTTTTCTCAGCAACAAATGTACCAGCCCAGCGGGGGAGCTGCACGAGGAAGGCAGTGTCCTGTACAGGGACGAGGAAATGGGCCTTGGCGGGCGCCCTTGACTTCCGACCTGCGGACGTGCAGAGCGGAAACTACGAGTTTGGCCTGGATGTGTGGAGTTTGCTGCACACGACAGAGCTCACAAGGCACAGTGGCTTCACTGAGAAACAGTGTGTGTGTTCTGCATAAGAAGAGGGCTAGGGTGGCTCATCTAGGCCTGGAAGGGTGGTTCCCAGGTGCCTTCCCACAATGCCACCTTCATGCTTTATTTGTGGCTTTGTGTGTGTGTGTGTGTGTGTGTGTATGTGGTACTGAAGAGCGAACCCAGGGCCTTCGTTCTGAGCTACACTGCAGTTTTTTTTTATTTTTGATATTGAGACAACATCTGGCCAAGTACTAAATTGCCTAGGCTAGGCTCAAATTTGCCACCCTCCTGCCTCAGCCTTCCAGACTGCTGGAACTACAGGCCTGTGTCATCAGCCCAGCTTTGTGGACATTTGTGGCCACTGCAACTACAGCTCTCCTTCCACATTGCGGTTATGGAGAAGCAGAAGGAAGAGAGTGGGGTGTGTGGATGACTCAGGTGCTTGTGTCAGGAGAGTGCCTGCACTCCCCCAGACCTTCAGCTTGTGTCTCGTTGGCCACAGGTGTGCACAGGGCCACCCCTGCAGGAAAGCCAGTCTGGGAACACGTGCACCCCAGACAAAAGCAATGTTATGTTTATAGGGAATAAAGGGAAAACAGAACTTTCCCGTCATGGTACACAAAACTAGCACCTATAACCTAAAGGAAGCGAGGTTTAATGTGGCTCATGTTTTAAGAGGATTCGGTCCCTAGTGAGCTGGTTTCAAGGTACGGACATCATGGTGGAAGGATGTGTCAGGGGATAGTTGCTTGGTTCACAGTGACTTGGAAACAGAGCAAAGGAATGTGTCGGAGAGGATGGGTCCAGGGGTCAGTCATAGGCCCCAGGACCACGAATCCATGACCCACCGAGACTCACCCAGAAGTATGCTGCACCATTCCTTGGTCCCAGACCAGTCAGGGCGATGTTCTACCCTGACCAGCCCAACAGTGAGAACCATGAATAGTCTCCAAAATGAAGTTGCTTTTACTCCAGCCAGGAAGAACTGGTTGAGGGGGCTGATGCACTACAATTTTGCTGCCAATCTGACGCACCAAGGGGGGCCACCTGGGCTGTGAGCCACTGGCAGTCCCCCTGGTGCAGCTACTGGAGTCTCCTTGGGTTGTCACACATCCTGATGGGGGACTGTCCGCAGGTTTTTACTCAGCAGCCCTTTCCTGTCATCAGAAAGGACATTAAATCAGGCTGGCCGATTGCCAAGCAGATCTTCTGGCGGGAGAGGAGGAGGCTGCTCTTTCTTCGAGTTGTCCATCTTGTCCTTTGCTCAGAGCCTGGCACCATCTTTCAAAATGAGAACCAAACCCAAGCAGACAAAACCGACTGACGCCCGGTGGAGCTGACAGCGATGCCCAGAGGAAGGGGGGAGGGCGGGGGCAGGGCTCATAAAGAACACTTTTGTCTGTTGGGGCCTTGGCACTTTAGATTTTTCACAAAGGAAGACTTTGCTGTCTAAGCATCAAACTCAAAATGGGCTTCGGCAATGAGGCAGGAATTTCTTTGGCTGTCGTTAATCTCTGCTGTCCTCAGGCTCGGCGGTCCCAGGGCCCTGAAGAATTTCAGGCTCATGTGCCAGACGTATCTTGGGCTTGAGCCAAAACGCAACATACCGGGAAGGTTCTTAGGACCCCTGTCCTGGCAAGCAGGGGACTATCACTGGAGTAGCAGCCCTGGGCTTGTTCTGTCAAGCCTGAGGCCAGTGCTTGTGGTGGTCTTTCAACGTTCCCCACCCCCAGGCAGTGCCACTGCCACCCTGGCTACACAGCTCGCTGTTTGCCTTTCTGTCCAGTTCCCCTCATTGCATGGCAAAAGTCCTGCCTAGGAGGCTGTGCCTCATTTGTCCATTACCTGGGGATTGGATCCAACTCCCCTTCTTCTTCAAACCATAGATTGGCTTCGCCTCCAAGTTCTATGGGCCTCTCAGATTGAAAAAATTAGTGCTTTCTGACTGTGGGGTCTAAACATGGACGCAGATTGAACTCCTGAGGCCCATGTGTCTGTCCTGGATGCACAGAAGAGTCAATGAGGGAAATTTTAAAAATCCAAGGGCTTGGTCTGACTGAGAACATTTACAACGAACATGGTGTAGTTGGGAGCAGGGCTTCTAATTCCCTGCTGAAGTAATACACTGCCAGATTTGGGATGATGTCATATGCTGCCATGTTTGAGAACCATGACGAATGGCAAACAGTCCTCCAGGGCCACTCAGATCAAACGAAAATACTTATCGGTGTTTGGGAAAAAAAGTCCAGAATAAATGTAAAGGTCGTCTCCAGTCTTTGTTGCCTAGCTAGCTGTGCCCAGCCACAGCTCTGAGGACATCAGGCCACCAGAGACATAGGCAGAGCTCAGGGCTTCTGTCCATGGTAGAGACCCAGAAACACTATCCACAGATAGCACTTGAAACAGACAAGGTTTAAAGACGAATAGAAAGGTGACAGGAACCAGCTCCTCCTGGGAAACTGGGACAAGGTGGGGTAGGAGGGGGCTGAGGGACAGGTTACCAAGGACGACAGGCACAGGGAAATGAAGGGGAGAGGGAGATGGGTGGACTTGTGGGTGAAGGATGGAGCACCATGGTGTAGGCAGAGAACAGAGCCCAGAAACCTGGAGGTGAGAGGGGCCTGTTGTCTCTAAAGGTGGGACCCAAGGCTGGTTTCCCCAAGGGAAACCAAAGAAGAGAGTGTCTGGAGAGAAAGCCAGAGTCCTGGTTACCCAGCCTTTACGGACACGATTCTGAGCTGAGAGGGCCCGCGTGGAAGTGACAGGTCAGATGTGCTGCAGGGCTCAGTCGGTCTGGAGCAGGGAGGATGGAGGTCGAGGTAGGGGTCGGGGGCCTGTGTGGAAGCAGCTGGAACAGTCTAGAGGGCAGGACGGTGTCTTAGGTCAGGGAGAGGAAAGGAGTTTGAAGCCTCCGGGGGTGTGAAGCGGGCGTCAGCCCTGACTTCCAGGGAGCTGAGTCATGGCTTCCTGGTTGCTGAGTCATTCAAGTCCCTGCCATTTGTTGAGGTGGGAGCTGGGGAGCAGCAGTGGCGAGATGACAAGCTGTGTGAGTGCACGTGTGCACACATGTGTGCACACACATGCCTGGGACGTGTGCATAATATTACCTTTTTAATAGATGAATGTGAGAAAATATGACTTGTTTGGCTATAAACTATTACTATCTGGGCACATTTGAGAGTAATGAGGATGTAAGTTTATTTAAAAATCTTTTTGATAAAAATTGCACATATGCATTTATCATGTACAATACGTTGTTTTGAAATATACTGTGGATGGCTCAGTCAAGCAAATGTATACATGGTCTTATATTTTTGGGGAGAGAACATTTAAAATCACCCCTTCGAGCAATTCTCAAGAATACAGTCATACCTTGGTACTCCACTGCCCTGAAACTCATTGAATTTGGTAATCATCACATTTTGTTGTGAAAATCTGGTCTATCTCTGAGAAGCTCCTGCCTGACCCTGGATGGCCTGGTGACAGCTGGCTCTGCTGAGTCCAGTCCTGGGGCAAGGAGAGCTCTAGGTGTACAGATAAGATTCAGTCCCTCCCTCGCCCTCCACGACTACTGTGGAGACCACAGCGCCATTACCCTGTGTGACAGACAGGAGACCCTAGTGCACAAAGGGAGAAGAAGACACCTACGTCCCACTCCCTGGGGGACAGAGCCAGGATGCACACCCACACAAGATCTTGACATCTGTGTGATACTGCCTCTGAGTCAGGACAACTGGTGTCTAGAACTAGGGCTGCTCTGAAGGAAGACTTGGGGTCCCAGGACAACCAGGGAGTCTGGCACATTGTGGAGAAACTGACCTACAGGAAAATCCACTGAAGGGGAACGCTCGTTCCCGTTTCCAGTGATGCTGCCCCAGCTGTGGGTGCATTGTGCTGTGTACAAAATAATCATTCCTGCAGCTGGAGACTTCAGGGTCCTCCCTCCCTCTGCCTTCCCCCAGTAGGCTGAGCCTGGTAATCCTGCCCTGCCCAGTAATTTAGAAGAATAGCAGCAATGATGACAACCAAAGCCAGCTAGATCCTTGGGGAGAGTCCTGGGAGGCAAACTATAATTATCTAAATTAGACTCTGAGGGGAATGTGAGTTTTACAATCTTCCACAGAAAGGAGTGTTGCTAATGTCTCTTTCTGCTGGAGGTGAGGCTTGCCAGGTAGTGCCTCCTGGCTACTTTCCATGGGAAAGCAACCGCATTCGTTGCCAAAACCTGCTCAGGGAGTTCGCTTTACCCCAGGATGGTGGTGATTGAGAGGGCTGCTACTAGAACCTTCTTAGAGCTTCCTTATTGGTGGAGGAACTTTTTAGGCATTTTCCCAAGTGACATTCCCAGTAATAAGCAAGTAGTTCCTGCTTATTTTTATGCTTCAAGTTAACTGCCCTTTCGCCAATTCACCTTCTCAAGTAGAGTCAAATTTTGAGTGAATTTCTTCCCTAGGATCTCTGCAATCTTGGCAGAGAATAGGACCACAAGGCTGAGGGCAGCCGGACAGTTAATAGCTGAGTGACACCTTTACCTTTCTGCCCACAAACTTCCTGTAGGTCTCATCCTAAATCACCAGCCAGTGAAATTATCAATACCTAGAGTAGGGGCTGCACGTAGGCTTTGTGGGTGGACCGCTTGTGGTTAAATTCAGATTTGGTCAGTGCATAGCAGGGTGAGAGTCATGATCCCCCGCATCCCATGTGGCTCAGAGAACTGGCCCAGATTCTGTGCTGAGAGACTTGACCATCTTAGCCTGGTTTCCCCCTATGTTATATGTGTCCCTGAGGATGACTTTGGCCTGCATGCAAAGTTTTTGCTCAAGAGAGTCCAGTGCTGTCAAACTGCAAAGCACATGGTGGTAGTGCCCCCAGCTGCCTTGCCAATCCGTCCCGGCCCTTCTGCAGACCCCCCTCTCCTGTAATTCTTCCATGTCCCTGTCTCCTTCTCGTCTCTGGCTTTATCTCTCCCCTTTCTCTCCTCCTAGCCCTTTTTGGTTTTGGTTTTGTTTCTCTTTGCTCTCCCTTTAAAAGCCTCTGTCCACTGGTAGGAGGTGAGCTCTGTCCACATAGGAATCCGTCCTCTACAGTGGAAGTCGGTACAAAGTCATATCACTTTCATATGAGCCCAGCACTGTTAGAGGTTCAGCTGTGTGACCTATAGAATGGAGTTACAAACGTTCTTTCTTCTGATTATGGTTGTAATAATATGGGATGTCCCATGAGTCCCCATACATAAGAAGAAACAATAACAAATTCATAAGTCCACTTTATGTTTTTGAGTATTATATATGGTAACTTCTAGGACACCATATATAATACTTAAGTGACATGCTATGGCCATTAGGATTTGTCTCCCAAAGTACAGACTACATTTGTTAAATGTGCAAATATCAACAGGGCGCTGAGTGGCCAAAACCTTCCACAGACTCAAATGCAAGAGCAGCAGGCGAGGGGCTCAGCGTTACCAACCAGCAAAGAGGGATGTCGCAGTTACTCTCTTGTTACTGGGACAGAATACTTGACATCTACAATTTTAGGAAGGAAAGATTTCTTTTAGCTCAGGTGGGAAGCTGGAAAATGGAATTACATGGTAGACTGGAGCCAGGTCTGGGATCAGATCCAGAGCTCCAGAGACAGAGTTCCTCACATCAGCATGGCAGAACAGAGACCAGTCTGGGAAGAAGGGCAGAAGCAGCACACGCCCCTCAGGTCAAGCCCTAAGATCCCGCCTGCCTCTTCCAGGCAGGCCCCACCTCCCAATAGTACACAGTATCCATAGGAACATGAGACTTTTGGGGGACACTCCAGAACCAAACCACGACAAAGCACAAGGAGGTCTTCAAAGGGTAGAGGGTGTGTGTGTAAGGCAGAGCTATGGATGAAAGTGTGAAAGTAGGAAAGAGACGGGGAAGGCTGGGACTAGGTTGTCAAGGACCCTGTCAGGTGCTGTGATTTCATGTTTAGGTCAACAAAAGAGTTTAAGTCACAGGTGGGTAAATTTTGCTTACTGGGCCTGGATTCTTCTGTGACGGTAGTGATGGGGAAGAGGCTGGGATGTGGGTACAGGCCTATGGAAATGCAGACCAAAAGGCTGAAAAGAGATGGGCATGGTTCCATCAAAATTAATGACTTCTTGCTGAGCCTAGTGGTAGAACCCAGCAATTTGGAAGCCTGAGGCAGGACTGCAAATTTAAGCCCATCCTGGGCAACTTAGTGACTTGATGAGTACCTGTCTCAAAATCAAAACTGAAACGTTAATTTAAAAATACACCTCCACAGATGTATATAGCTCTAAAGAGAAAAGCTACATGTTCAGTGGAATAAACTGGCTGTTCGTTGACAGGGGAGAGGGGAGAGGAGCTGAAGGGCCGTAAGCACATATATGTATGATGGCACTTCACAGAGGACGATCGTGATGACATCAGCCCGTGGCACCTGAGGTCAAACGATCGAGGAGAAGGATGGCTTTGCTGTTTCTGTATTGGGGTCTGGCAGGATCCCACATTCCTTGTGTGATTAAATGTTTTTAATAATAAGCAAATGTGCTTGCTAATCTTTTCTGATGCCTGTGATGTTCTCAAAGCTCCTTCCCCTGGGTTCATCCACCTCAGCGTTCCAGCCACTACAAAAATGGGTGTGCAGGGATATTTCAGACCACGACCAGGCAACTGAGGTCCAGATGGCTAGGGCGACTGACCTAGCTGCTGGGGAGTGACACCTGCAACTCAAACTTGAAACTCCTGATTGTTGGCCACCAGGGAGCGTCACCATGGCCAGGGACAAGTCATTGCTTACTTTTTAAAAATTAAAATAGAAGTAAAAATTGTTATGAGGGATTTATTTTCCACCTATGTGTTTCTGTTTTCACTGTCATTGTTCTTCCTAGGTTTAGTTTTTGTTGCTATTGTTGGAAGAAAAATTTGTCCCGGATTGACTCTTTTATTTATTTTTTTTTATTTTCTTTGAGACAGGGTCTCACTCTATAGTCTGGGCTGGTCCTGAAGTCACTATGTAGACCACGTTGGCCTTGGACTCATAGCAATCCGCCTGCCTCAGCCTTCTGAGTGCTGGGATTACAGAGGTGGGCCATTATGCCCAGTTTATATGGCTCTAGGGAATCAAACCCTGGGCCTTGTGCTTCCTAGGCAAGCACTGTACCCGCTGAACTACACCCCTAGCTTATTTACTCTAGATTGTCAGTCATTGTTTGTTAGTCCAAAATAGGGTGTAATGACTTTAACAGAACTCCTAGGAGTTATTTTTAATTTAAAGGTGTCTTTATATGTTTCTTTTTTTAATCTGGGGAATAATTTATGCCCCAGGGAAACTCTCCTTCATCCAACTTCCCAGAGATGACTGCCCATGAGGGTTTGGACCATATTCTTCCAGAATTTTTCCCCCATGGAACCGAAAGTTGAATTTTCTTCTGAGAGCAGGAAGAGGAGTCTCATGTGTAATGAGGCTACATGCTTAGGGGTAGTAAATCCGAGAAGGTGTCTCCAGTTCAGCCAAGTCAGGGGCCATGCCTCTTGAGGCTGGAGATTCAGAAATAGCCAAGTGTGCTGTCACAGATACCCTGACATTTTTAGACACAGCTGGACTCTATGGGCCGGAAGTTGAATTCCTGGGAGAGCCAGGATCTCTGTATTTTAGCCATATTTGAAGTTAGGGCTGCTGGATGGTGGGAAGTTTGCTTGAAAAGAACCAGTTGATTTAGCTCAGCTTCTAAGAAACATTCCCATAGGGGAGAGATTCCTGGCTGCTGGAGACCTGGGGTCCCCATGGGATTTCCCTCATGGAGAAAACTTGGCACAGTCGTGTCGAGGCAGTGGGGTGATAGATTGGCTCAAGGGCTCCCTTGTTTTTGAAATATAGGGAAATCCTCAGTGAGCCACCTGCTCTGAACAGCTGGCCGAGTCCTCTGGGTTTCACTTGTTCTTGGCTACTTGCTTTTCTAAACTTTAGCCCATACCTTCTATTCCTAGTGACTTGCTTCTAGTTGACTCCGGGTGACACTATTGGTATGAAGGTCATGATGGTAGGTCCAATCTCCTTTCCCCACCCTTGGCCCAGGACTATCCCAAGCCCTGTCCTCTAGGAGGTGAACATGAGACTGGATCTCTGTTGTCTACACTTGGCCACCATGAGTGTAGACTCATTTTTGTAAAATTTCTTGTTTCATCTAGTGGCAGCCAAAATGGGCCTGGTTAGATGACATTTTAATGATTTAATAATTGTAGCTCAGAGGTTAAAGCACTTGCCTAGCCAGCCGAAGACACCACTTGTGCTGGGCGTGGTGGCACACACCTGGAATCCTAGTTCTTGGGTGAAGGCTGAGGCAGGAGGACGGCCAGGTGTTGAAGGCCAGCCTAGGCTACATAGTGACTTCAGGGTCACCCTGGACTACACAGAGAGATTGTCTCTCAAAAATTTGGAGGCTTAAGTGGTATTTGTGGACACCTGTTGGTTTTGGACATGATCTGTCAAGCTTTAAAAAAAAACTATCTTTTTCTGATATCTGCACCAATTTTTCTTCTGGTTTGCTAATCCTATTGGGTTAAGTAGTATTGTGGTTTGGATCTGGAGTGCCCCCCTGAAAGTCTCATGTATTTTAATGTTATGGCTTGTCTATGGAACCATGTGCTGTTGGTGGACGGGGGTCTAGTCTGGAGGGGTGGATTACAGTTAAATTAGGGTTAAAGGCGTGTGAATCAGGATTAAAGGTGTGTAAGTTAGGATTAATGGTGTGTAGTGGCCACACCTGGGTGCAGGAGGGGCTAATCACTGGGTGGAGACCTGGAAGGATATATAAACTGCATCCTGCCTTCCACTAGGACTAGACTAGGACTGGTCTTAACTAGTCTCAACTTGCCTTCTTGTTTGTGATGTTGTGAGAAGCTGCCTCCACCTCTGCCTCTGCCATGTACTTTGATTGCTGCCAGCCACCCCTGAATGGACTGTGTGACCTTCTGAAACTGTGAGCTAAGATAAACCTTTCTCTTCCTAAATTTGTGGGTGTCAGGTATGAGTCACAGCAACAAAAAGTAACTAAGACAAGTAGTGTCCTCTAATTGGCAGACTTTGTGACCGCCAAGACAGCTCAGGTTGGTGACATTTTGGAGACTGTTAAGCAGTGTTTATGGGCATCTGTGGATTTTCAGTATTGCTTGCATCTGCTACTTTTATGTGGTACTCATACTCAATTTGTACTTTTATTCTGGTTTGCCACCTATTTGGAGTTAAATAGTGTCCTCTTGAAAGTCACGGTCACTTGGAAGATCAGAATGGGGCTTTATTTGGACATCAGGTCTTCGCAGATGCAGTTAGTTGGGATGACTTCTGTATTAGTTACTTTTTTGTTGCTATGACTCAATACCCAACACCCATAAGTTTAGGGGAGGAAAGGTTTATTTTAGCTCACAGTTTCAGAGGGTCACAGTTCACTCAAGCGCAGCCGGCAGCAATGGAAGTATATGGCAGAGGCAGAGGTGGAGGCAGCTCCTCATGACATTGCAAATAGGAAGCCAAGTCCCATCATGTCCAGTCTCTCCCTAGAGGAAAAAGCTGTAAAAATCTTTCTTCTTCCTTCTTTTGTACAGTTTCAGTTCCCAGCTGGGCCTCCCATGTCTGGGCAGGTATTCTCTCATTCACTGGCCTGCAAATCACACCCAAATTCAGGCATGGTTTCTAATTGCCTCAAGTTGACATAATCTCTCGCACGACATCCTACTGGGTGAGGGTGGCCCTGTGCCTTACAAGGATGTGTGAGGATGCTGGAGACACATGGGGAGGAGACAGTGGGGGCCACAGTGGGGTGACACAGTGACAGCGGAGCAGTAGTAGGAATTGTCAGCATCACTAAAAGCGGGAAAGAGACTTGGCACAGGTGCCCTCTCAGAACCTCCAGAAGAAAGCAGCACTTCTGACACCCTGATGTCTGACTTCCAGCTTCCAGAACTGTGAGGAACATTCCTGTTGTTGAACACTCCCACCCATGGTGCTTTGTTACGGGAGCACCAGCACACGATTGTACTTCCCTTTGACCTTGTTGAAGTGGTTGGGGGGCTGGACACCATCTCCACATCCAAGATGGTCATGTCACACAGGGCTGAGCATGTCACTCGTACAGCATCCAACCCAGACCCATGAGAGTCTGTCCTGGGGCTTCTCCTTTTTGATTGTTCTAGAATGCAGTAAATACTGAGTAAAGAACAAAAGACCAGATTTTTTTTCCCTGACAATATCACCTATATGTGTACTTAGACCCAGCCCCACCTGAACCCCAACTTTTAGTTAAGGGAACTGTAGTACCCCTTAAGACAGCTGGGGTTGAGATTTCTATCACTTACAGCTAAAGGACTCTGACAAGTAAGTGGGATTTCCAGACATGCCTTCATTCTTACAATCTTTGAAAGACTTTCCTCAGAAGCTCCTAGTTGATCCTGTTGGATTGTATTGCATTTCCTGAAGAAATATGGAAAAATGTGCAAAAAGGAAACTGACACAGGAAGAAGGGAACACCTGAGTGCTTCCTATGTGCCAAATCCTGGCTGTACAACTTAAAGAGCCTCCCTACCTCCCTCCCTCCCTCCCTCCCTCCCTTCCTTCTTTCCTTCCTTCCTTCCTTCCTTCCTTCCTTCCTTCCTTCCTTCCTCCTTCCTTCCTTCCTTCCCCTCCATCCCATTCTCCCTCCCTCACTTCCTCCTTTTCTCCCCTCCCTCTCTTCCTCCCTCAATCTTTCCCTTCCTGCCTTCCTTTCTATTCCCAGCTACAAAACCTTAATATGTCTTACTGGTTGTAGGTTACAGATGAAAAACTTGAGGCTTAGTTCTAATGATCCTAAACCACATTGCCACATCACCCCCCCCACCCCCCGGAAGTATTAATAGTGTCACGTGGCCCCGCACTTCCTTGGACATCCCTGTGGGTCTTTCTCAGAGACGCAGCCTGGGCTCCGGCTCCAGTTGCTCCCTTCGTGGTCTCAAGAGCCTAAGGACCCACCCTCCTGCTTTAGAGCAGGATTCCTGCTGATTATGAGCCCATCTTCCTGAGGGGTAAATAGAGGTTCATAGGAATAATACCTTCCTCAGGGCTGGGACATTTGGAAGGATCAGAGGATGATTGTTAAACCTGATCCCTCTGTGTTCAGGTGTGAGACATGGCCCAGCAGCCCCGGCACCATCTAGAAACTTGTCAGAAATGCAGCATCTTGCCAGTTGTGGCAGCACATGCCTGTAGCTCCTGCGCTCAGGAAGCTGAGACAGGAGGATCACACATTCAAGGCTACCTTGGGCTACCTAATGAGTTCTAGGCCAGCCTGGACTACATAGAGAGCTCCTATCTAAAACCAACCAAACAAACAAACAAACAGAAGAAAAAAGAAAAGGAAAAAGAAATGCAGAATCTCACCTCTCCCAGCCCAGACCCCCTGAACTGACTGTGCTTTAGGAAGAGACCCACAGTGACACAGAAAAGGTCGGGAGTGTTGGTGCTGCCACTGTAGTCTGGAGCGCTAGACTCCTGTGACCCTTTGAGTGCCTGGAGCCCACTGGGCCAGGTTCCCCACCTCAGCTGCCTGTGTTCTCAAAGGGAAGAAAGCCCGTGGGAGGGACAGAACTGGCATCCTTCCTCCCTCTCGGGGAGCTGGGAGAGCACAGTGTCTGAGGCTGGGCAGCTTCCCTGGGACCCATCTTTGGGGTGTGGCCACACTTACCCAGCGGCGTGGGCCGCATCCTGCCACCTGGACCCAGCTGGAGGGCCAGCTGCTGTCCCCCTCAGGGATCAGGCTGGGATTGCTTCCCATAGCTGCCCCGTGGATTCCTCGCTAAGCTGCTCTGGGAACAAAAGGCTACTAGAAGGCTCAGGGTACTTTTTTGGAAAGAGGGATCAAAGCAAGAGCCACATCTGTCACAAGAAACGTGGGAACAGCCTTTTTGCCAGGAGAGCTGTGGGAGCTACTCCGCCTCCAGCCGGGTTTGATGCTCTGCGGCTGGAGCTCTTTGTGTGACCCGTGGGTCCACGGTCACTGGTGTTGACTATGTTGCTGGGCCCAGGACTCTGTCCTGCGTGCACCATGTGCCCATGGCAACCCAAAGGGCACAGGGCTGCGACTGTGGATGGACCGGCAGATCTGGAGCAGAACACAGGAGAGCTAGGAGTGGAAGGGTTCCTGTATCATTCACAGGGCATCTGGCCTCAGTTTCTCCTTCTGCTCAGACATTCCAAATGCCATGGCAAAAAGGGGAAGTTCTCTAGATACTGAAAAAAAATTGTTTTTCTGGATGATGGGGAGGGTCAAGTCATTTCACAAAATAAATCATAAATGGTTTGGGAACGTAGCTCCATAGCTCAGTGGGATGATGCCAGCTCCCACCTGCTGGTCTGGCAATCAGACTGGAGCATCATCTTGTTGTTTCCCCTGGGCCCCCAGCACCCACTCTGTCTGGTCCAGTGAAGTCCTAGAAAAGTCTGTCGAGTGGTTGTGCTGGGACATCACCTCCCAGTTCCCCGCGCTGTGGCCCCACAGGGAGAGAGAGAAGAGGAGAGATTGATGAGATGATTTCTGGGAGCTTGTGATCCCCGCCTGTGCTTAATTGGGGGTCTGTTCCTTGATGTGGGACTGATCCTCTGTTGCCAGTGCTGGCTTTGAAGTGTTTTTGAGGGGCGACAACTGAGAGTCTCGTCCCTTGCTCTGGCATCCTCAAGGTCTCTTGTCACCCGCTCTCCACTTGGCACGAACACTGGTGTCCTCTCCCTGTTTTTCCTCCATGGAAAACCCTTTGGAGTCCCGGGCTGCTCACCCTGGCAAGAAAGCCCTTTTGGGGTGAAACCAATTCTAATGCAGGTAAACAATAGCTTTAAATTTTCATGGAACATTTGAAGCAAGCTCAGAAATGTTGGGTGTTTTCCTTCAATCTTCAAATGTTTTTTTTTTTCTTTGCTCTCTTGCTGGCATCAGTATTTTTTGTCCATTGTGAAAGTTATGTCATGAAGCATGACACCGAGATGGTCAGGCTATGTCTCCCCAGGGTGAGAGCTAAGAAGACCTTGACGACTGGGGCTCAAGACAGCTGGGAGATCCCAGAGGCCGCTCAGCAATACAGGGTGTGTGCCGGGTGATCAGAATACATGGAGAGATTTAAATTAAAAAAAAAAAACATTCGGTAAAAGACGTTCATCCCTGTCAAAATATTCCCCTCACTTCAAACACACTTACCCGTTGTTCTTGCCGCTTTCCGAAGCAGTTCTGGAAGTCTTCGCAAGGTGCGATCAAGAGTATCAGCGATCACCGCTGGCGAGTGCCACCCATCAGGACGGCAGGCCGATACAACCACGACGGTGTGCCCAAATCCACTTTATTCACCAGACCTGGCTCTTCCCCAAAGTGAAAAGGACGATGAATGTTTTGAGTTGATTTGGGACCTCGCTGCAGCCACGACAGCACAACTGAAGACCCCCGGGAAAGAGACTCCAGAACTGTCTCAGAAAGCGGCAGGAATGACAGACGAGTGTGCTCAAGGACAGGGGTGTGGCTTGAGGGGGTCAATGTCAGGGTGCCTTTTACTGTAATAATTTTTTAAAATTACATTCCCCGTAGTTTCCTGTTGCACCTCACAGGTTGCCTGCATATCTTCTATTCACTTTCCCTGATTTCTCAGAGGTCTCTATTCACTCACTGTTTGTCTATTCTTCCAGTAGTTACTATGCACCTGGCACTTCTGAGGCTTCCTCCACCATGCGGGCTCCAAGCGAGCAAAGGTTCTTAAAGCTCAGGTGCCCAGCATCCCTGGGAGGGCGTCTTGCACACCAGTTTTGAGGGGCCTCTCTATGGACGTTTCTAGTTCAGGAGATCTGGGCTGGGAGTCTCACCCGCCGGGGCTGGTCCAGGCTCCACCTGGAGACTCACACAATGTTAATAAGTGTTTTAATCCAGTTTAGGGGCAGAAGTGTAGACCAGGAGGTAGGGACAAGCCCTGCCTGGGAGGTCAATTCCAAGAAGCTTCAAGCAGGAGGGGTGATTTAACAGAGGCTTTGAAGGTTACTAGAATTTCATCAGGAGGAGAAAAAGGAAGGGGTTTCTGTAGGAAAGAACGGCTGTGCAAAGGGCCAGGGACCAGAAATTGTGTTAGATCTATGTTTAGTTAACTAAAAAAGAAAAAAAAATGGCTTAACAAAGACTTACTTCTCTTTCATAAAGAAGTCCCAAAGTACACCTCAGGATCTCTGTCTGATTCTCTCTCTCTCTCTCTCCCTCTCTCTTTCTGTTTGCATTCTTGGCATGTGATTTCTGTCCTCAAAGTCACAAGATGGCTGCTGTAGTTCCAGCCAGGGCGTCTGCATTTTAAGCAGAATGAAGGGAAAGGACCAGAGGCAAAGGCTATTCCTTCCAGCTGAGTCAGCACTGTTGAGAGATACTTGTCAGAAGCCCCAGCCAGAGCGGCTTCTGCCTAGACTCAAGAGAAGCAGCATGACAGTATTTTTGCAGATCAAATTGCAGCCCTGACTAAATCCCAGGGCTGGTGATGGAGGAAGGAGAGGAGAACGGGGATCGGGTAAACTGCCGCGGCAGGTTTGGAGGGACACCAAGTTCTCAGCGTATCCAGAGGGCACACGGTGGGAGGAACTCCTCGCCCACTGGCTGAGCAGCAGCTGCTCAAGGGACAGCACCAGCCAGGTCCCCTGACGGAAGTGGGAAGCAGGCCGCCCCAGGGGGCACCCTGTCAGGCCTTGCCTGTCAGAGGGGCGTGCCTGTCCTCCTGCTCTACTCGCCCCTCCCTCTGCCCTTCCCTCCCTCCTTCTCCCCTCTTGATGCTCACTCTCCTTCCCAGCCTGCCTTTCTCCCTGCAGGACGTCCAGGCTTTGGGTCAGTCAGAAGGTGGGAAGAAAAGGCATCCAGTTATGGACAGGCAAAGAGACAGAGACGGAGGGAAGCCCAGCCTGGCTTGGGTCAGAGGGAGCCAGAGGGGGCTCCAGGGAGCACTGGGGAGGGAGTTACCATCAGGAGCCAGGCCTGAGGTCGCTGCTCAGAAGCAGGACGAAAGCGAATCCCCGGTCTGAGCAGTGGCCTACCAGGCTAAGCACAGACGTGAGAAAAGCCAGCCTGCTGGGAATGCTGCCTTCTCTGCACGGGCTTTGACTCTGCTCTTGGCTTGGTGTAGGAGCCAACACAAAGCCATCAGGAGAGAGATTCTGCTGAGGAGCTTCGTCCTGGTGGCTCTTGCCCATGGAGCTGTTTCTCCTCTCAACAACAACCTTCCTTGAGGACTCCTCTCCATGAATAAAGTCTGTGCAGCCCGCCCGGCTTCCTGTGTGCCATGGGCCCCAGGGAACACCGAGGCCAACGGCAGACTCCTCGAGTTTCCTTGCTCTAATTTTCTGCTCATACTAGCATGTTAATTGCTCCACTGGCTGTCTTTCTGCTCATGAGATGGCGAGGCATGGTTCTGTTGAATAGGCAGGACGTGGCGAATGTCTCCTGTAGGGGTGCTGATTGGCTCCAAGGCAGGACTCCGCCTGGGTGGGAGGCAGCACGACTGCGGTGGCGCAGAGTGGGTGGCTCCCAGGAAAGCTGCAGAATGTGCACACCATGGCCCCTAAGCCGTCGGTATTATAAGGGGTGGAGCAGGATGCGCTGATCAACATTTCCTGCCTCAGAGATGAGGTCCGGACCCAGACGGGGCGAGGCTGGTCTGTTTTCTGAAATCTTAATTTCTGCCACCATGTCTTCTTGTTTTGGCAATATTGGGAACTTACCGCAGAGCCTTTGCACTGAGCTACATACCCAGCCCCTTTCTTTGATTTTTATTTTAGAGACCCAGCCTCGCTAAGCTCCCTAGGTGGGACTCGAACTTGCAGTCTTCTTGTTTCAGCCTCCCAGAGGGCTGGGATTGTGGGAGTACATACCCACCCCCAGTTTCCCACTGTGTTTTTCTATCTGTAACTATTTAAAACAAGACCCACTTGCTTTCGCAGTTCATCCAAACGCTGTGTTGATGCCACATTCTGATCACTGCGTCATCCTTCAAGCGACATATTATCTTATTAAGAGGGTGTGGTGGTGACATGCTTTGGCCTAAAAATGTGATGGCCGTAGCAGGATTTTGATTCCATCAAGTGCCTCTGTTGTGGTGCTGGATACGTTATTATGTGAAAAGAGAGTTTTTGCTGTAGGCATGGGGATCACAGGGCCTCCTCCACCTCCCTGCTCACTCCCTGTGACTGACTCGTTCCCCACCCAGCCTCTGTGCCCCCACCTGCCCTCCACTGGGCCCTCTGGCCCACTCACTAGCCCGCTAATCCATCAGGCCGGCCATGGCTCCTTTCAGTGAGTGCTTCTTTGTCTCAACTCTTCAGCTCAATGTTCACTGCTGAGAAATATACAAAAACATATAGTGTGATACAGGGCTTAGCTATTTGGTTATTTCCAGTTCTGAGCTGTACTTCCATCCTTGCGAGGGTTGATAAAAAGTGTGTTTAAGTAAAAAAAAAAGATTACAATAAAAACCACATTGTCATTAGTCCCTGTTAAAGTCCCCTCCTGACCCCCACCCCCATTTGAACACACTTATCCCGTTATTCTTGCCACTTTCCGAAGCAGTTCTGGAAGTCCTTTCTTGTGAGTGTCTTTATGAAGTATGAATAAAAATGAAAGGAGGGGTGGAGGAATAGCACAGAAGTTAGAGTCCTTGCCTAGCCGGCACAAGGCCCTGGGTTCACAAGCCAGGGGTGGTGGCGCATGCCTGTAATACCAGCACTTGAGAGACTGAGGCAGGAGGACAGCTCTGAGTTCGAGGCCAGCCAGGGTTACATTGTGAGTTCAGGAGCAGTCTGGGATACCAGCAAAACCCTGTCTCAAAAAAAAAAAAAAAAAAAAATGCCAGCATTTTGTGCAGTGAGACCTGGAGAGAGACTGAACTCCAGTAGTTCCAAAGTCTTCCAGAGTCAGCAGAGGCCTTGAAGGACATCCACTGCGACAGAGGGTCTTGTCTATGGTTTCTTTGCCTCTGGCTACACCAGGGCCTCTGAATGTTCCCAGTAGCAGGGGCACGTCTGGAATCTGCCACATGGGACAGTTGCTGGTATCAGTGGTGAGTCACTTGGGCGCACACTTGGTCCATTAGTGTAGACGTGAGTCATGGTCCTGTGGAAACCATATTCATCCCTACCTCCTTTGGTCCCTAATCCTTTGTAATGCCCCAGTTTTATGATGTCACTCCAGGAGAATTAAATTCACACAGCAAAATGATGTAATTCATTTAACTGAGCCTCAATGAAAGTCTTCCGCTAGCATGACATCCGTTGGTATCAGTTTCACAAGCCAGATGGTGGCAGCTGGTCGGGCAAGGCCAGGCGTGCACTTATGCCAAGGAGGTTGGGGGGGGAGCAGATCTGCTAGGTGGCTTTCGTCCGGACTCTCTTCCCATCCTTGGCACTGAATTCCTTGGACATCCCTGAGATGCACATTTCCTGCCTCAGTTATTAGCTCAGGACCAGGATGGAGATGCCAGCACCTGGGCTGGACTGCTTCCTGAAGTCTCAGGAACTACCCAGGGTTCTTCCAGATGGCCACTCTCTTCAAAAAGAAATCTCCTTCCAGTTGGGATGAATCCCAACCTCGGCTTTGATGAGCAGCTACGAGTGGGTCACTGGGAACATCTCTGATGACCCAGGTTGTGAGTGAGCAGGATTGTGTGTGAGGAGGACTTGGTGGTGGCAATGCTTCACCTGAAGGAGGGACATAATTAGTGGAGACTGTACTTCTGTCATGTTAAATAACAGCAGAGTGTAACTAAGCATGGACTTTACTGTCAGGATTTCTCAGGTTCCCAAACCCCAGTTGCTAACCACGTGCCCTGGGCAAGACACCCAACATCTCTGTGTTCATTTCTCATCTATAAAATGGATATAAAATGAGTACTGGTTCAGAGGTGGGGGCAGGAGAAAGAAAATAAGTAATGCTGCAAGGGGCCCAATTACATAGGAGGACAGTGGCACTCAGAGGGGCCCTACCCCCATCACGGACGAGACCGGACCCATCCAGAAGAGGAGGAGGGCGTGGGAGTTCCCATTACTGGGAATCACGAAGTCAGTGGTAAGCAGCAATGCCCTGTGACCCACATCTCCCCATGATTGTCACATGCCCCATGTCAACATGCCCCCTCTGTTTATTTATTTTTGAGACAGAGTCTCATTGTGTAGCGCAGGCTGCTCCTGAACACACTCTGCAGCCCAGGCTGGTGTAGAACTTGCGGCAATCCTCCTACCTCAGTCTCCCCAGTGCTGGGATTACAGGAAAGCACTACCTCACTCGCTTATCATGCACTTATTTATAGCTAGACTACTTATCAGTAAAAGAAAGAAAGAAAGACTGAAAGGCAAAGAAAGAAAGAAAAAGAAGGAGAGAGAAAGAAAAATTGAAAAAGGATTTTAGGTAGCCAGCAATGAAATGTAGAAAGGAAAATGGCAAGAAGTGAAAGCAACAAGACAAGAACCAAGTCATGGTAAGGGTGACTGAAGAAATGTGGACCAAGGACAGTAGAAGTGAAGCGCAGAAACAGAAACTCGAATGCTAGAGCGCCAACACGGCCAACGTGGAAAAGGGCAATGCACCAGGTTACTTCTGGTTGGGGGTGTTTGTGGTAATTCTGGCTGCACACTCTTGGAAGCCTTGTTCCCAGGGGACTCCCCACCCTGGATCCTGCCTCCTTCTACAGGAACCCAGGTGGCTGATGCTCACCCTCCCCGCCTCTCTTTGCAGCCAGAAGCAGAGACCCAGCAGGCTCACCTGCCCCAGGGACTGAGTGGGGTTGGCTGGGGATGGCTGGTGGGCTGGTGGGGAGGGTGGTCTGATAGCCATGACAGGTGACCAGTGCTGAGGGGGCTGGTGGCAGAAGCTGAGCTACACTGGCTAGGATGCTGTGCCCTTCTATCACTGCCCTGCATTAAGACTGGGGCTATCAGTCTGTCTCATTACTATATTCAGTTGTCGGGAAAGTCGTGATGCATTTTTGCAACAGCTGGAGCTAGTTTATTTTTGGAAGCACTAGTCAGTTCCATCTATGTTATTGCTATGTCATTTGAGAGTTGACAATTCTAGCTTCATTCTAAATAAATTGAGTGATTTGGATGAATTCTGGAGATTTTAATAACAAGTTGAAGATGGAATACGAAACTGCATTTTTTCCACCATTTTTTACTGTTTAACTTCCACAAAGAGGAGAATGTGCATCAAATTTGTGAAAAGTTGCCACAGCTTATGGTAACAATGCTAAACAAGAACATCAGTGCCGATGATGTTCACAAAATTCCACCATGGTCCTTTTGATCTCAATGATGCTTCTCGGTCAGGGAGGGCCACTGAGCTTGATGAGGACAAAATAAAGGCGTTGATTGAGTCATATCCACTTTATACAACACAAGAGATTGGAGAAACATGGCACATCCTTTTCTCAAGCATTCTTGATCCCCTGAAGAAGCTGGAATATGAAAGCAAGCTTGATATTTGGGTTCCTCAGGAACCTAAAGAAGTTCATTTGTCGGTTCCTATAAACATCTGGGATATGCCCATTAAATGCGAGGAAAATGATCCTGTTTTGAAGTGATTGATGACTGGTAATGAGAAGTGGATTGTTTACAACCATGTGGAGTGCACACAGTCTTGGTTTCAACGTGATGATTCACCTTAAACAACATTGAAAGTTAGACATTCATCAGAGGAAGCAAATGCTCTTCATGTGGTGGGATTTTAATGGTGTTGTGTTTCTCAAGCTCCTACCAAGGAACCAAGCAATCAGTTCTCATGTGTACTGTCAGCACTTGGACAGTTTGAATGAATTCCAACATCTAGAAACTTCCAGAGCCCATTAGTCATAAGGAGTTGTGTCCCATCACAACAATGTGAGATCACACACAAGTTGGATCACCTGTCAAAAATTATTGGAGGTTGGATGGCATGTGTTGCCACACTCATCTGGCCTTGTGCTCTCAGACTTCCACTTGTTTTGCTCTTTTCAATACTCCTTGTGTGGTATAAAAATAGGCTCTTCTAACAGTGAAGAATTGGGAATCTTGTCAATAGATGGCAAAAGTTATCAAACAAAATGGGCAATATATTATTGACTGATCTTTGTTCTTTATATATAAATGGCCTTTGAAAAAGTAGAAAATATGTCATGACTTTTCCAACAACCCAATACAAAGTTTCTGCTCTAACTTGTAAGTCATTTGAAAACTTTCAAATTTACAACGAAATGGAAAGAATAGTACAAGGAACATCTACACACTTTATAAATATTAAGCAACTTGTTAATATCTTTTTATACTTGTGAGTATTCTCTCCCTCCCTCTCTCTCTCACACACACACGCGCACGCGCACACACACACACTTGTTAAACCACACTTGGAAACTGAGGTGCCCACCTCACAGTTCTTTCCTCTGATATAAAAAAATATTCGCCATCTCTACAATTCCATTGTCACTTCGAGAATATGCACAATTCTGTAATATCTTGTGATGTCTAGTTCTTATTCAAATTTGTACAATTCCTCATAATGTCTTACTAGTCTAGATCAGCCCCTCCCCTTCCCAGGCATTTTCTATATTTGATGTATTTGAAAGTATTTTTAAAAGTACTTTCAATTGCAGATACTTTAAATAAATTTCTGCATCTCTTCCTGTCATTACAAATCTGTTCCATACACAGCTTGCTGCTGAAGGAGCACTTCCCAGGTGCCCCAAAGTGACCTTTCTCATGCTCGGCAGGGAGTAGAGGACATGAGTGTGGGCTATTCAGAGGGACTGTCTGGGTTGGAATTGAACTCTACTGCTGGGGCAGTTAAGTTACTCAGCTATAACGTGGATAAACTACTCAAACTATGGAACTGTATAATAATAATAATAATAATAATAACAAATGGCCTATGTCATAGAGTGGCTGAGAAGATTAAATGAGCTCGTGGGCATAAATGCTGAGACCCACTGTCCACGCACACCCTGACTGCCCTGTAGAGGTTGACTTCAATGCTTCAGTCTCTTCATAAGGCCTTGCTCTCTACCCACCTGCCCTCTGGAAGGTGGCGCAAAGGAAGACATTGCCCCATGATTCACTTTCCACCTAAGGCAACAGGACCAGCTGTCGTCTTTGTGAATGATGTTTTAGAGCCTTTATGAAGAAGGAGCAAATTCTGTAGCTAATGGACTTAAGAAATTGTTTTCCCAGCCTTGAAACATAGCCGAGGCTCTCACGCATGTGGGTCAGACATTGTGCCTGTGGTCTAGCTGCTCTTCACAATGGCTCTAGACAGGGGACATTATTATTGCCAGTCTACACTGTGGAAACTGAAACTCAGAAGCAAAGTCACTTTTACTTAAGTTCATGGAATCAGTAAGAACAGCACTGCAGTTAAAAACTTCCATCTGGCTGCCAAGAATAGCCCTTTCCAATAACCCATGTTGACTCTCCCTTAGGAAACAGTAGGTTCCAGTGTATTTGGCTAATCGCCTCCCAAACCATCTACTAAAAAGCATTAATATAGAAGGGTCTTTTCTCTGTAGACAGGAAAACTGGGACCCAACCTGCTGTCCTTGTGGCAACATCTGTTCTCCTTTCAGAAAGAGAAAGAAGAGGAAATTCTCAAGAAAACATTTAGCTGGCTTTCTCAGCTGCATCATCTCAAATCCGGCACTTTTGAAAATGATGTCGAATAGTAATTTGGAGGGATTATGGTTGCCTGGTGACCTGGAGCACCTCCAACACACACACCTGGGTCTGCCTGGAGATGTTTGAGTAGAGATGAGAAGTGGGGTTTTTACCTTTTGTGCAGTTAGACATTAGACCATTCACGTCCCCTGATTCAACAGGAAACGGGATGATGCAGCTGACAAATTTTTCAACAGCCAGCTCTTCGCTTTCACGTTGCCTTCAGTGGTTGATCTGGACTTATACGTTTCATTCTTGAAGATGATTTTCCCCTTTGGTTCAGTATTTTCTGCAGAAAAAGAGAAAAACAAAATCCTAAGGGAAAAACCCAATTTTCTTCAGAACGTTGTTATTTCCGTCTTCTAAAATGGAGTTAAGGGCTGGAGAAATAGCACAGCAGTTAAAGTGCTTGCCTGGAAAACACAAGGCCCTGGGTTCAATTCCCTAGCATCACCTACTAGCTGGGTGTGATGACACACACCTTAATCTCAGCATTTGGGAGGCTAAAGCAGAGGGATGACTGTGATTTTAAGGCCAGCCTGGGCTACATAGTGAGTTCAGGTCCAGCAAGATTCTGTCTCAAAAAAGACGAGTGGGAGGCTAGCTGAGTAAACAAGTAGTAAGGTAGTTAGATGTAGGTGATTGCAAGTGATGTGGCCTTCACAGTCTACCTGGGCAAGTCTACCTTCTCTTTCAATGTTTCAAGTTTCGTTTTTATAAAGAAAATTGCCTCCTCACTCCAGAAAATCATTTTACATGCACATTCAAGACAGAAATTGATAATATTGGGGCTACCTGAGGGATGTGACTCAGCGATTAGAACTTGCTTGCTACCTCTCTGCATTGGTTAAAAGACAAAACTGCAACAAATTTGAAGATCTTAATACGATTTTTTTTTTAAACTGCAGAATCAGGCAGGCTTCAGAACCAGCACATGCTCAAAGAAAGCTGTGCTCTACTGCCATCAACCAGTGCTTATGGATAGAAAATGGGAGTGACAGAACACAGACGTGAGGTGGGGAGAGCTGTTTGGTCACAGCTCCACATGTGACTACTTGAATGTGGTCTGAGCAGTTGGTCACTTGAAAGTGGCTAAAGCTCAGCTGCTGTGATTGAGTGAGATGCAGCTGTTTGTCCCAAAAGTTCATTGTGGTAGCAGGCTTCTAGTAAGCCAGGTACTAAGCTGAGTTACAGTGCTTTTCACAAGAAGTTCTGTGTGAGGTATCCTGAGGCCAAATTTAGTTCAACATCTGAAAGCCCTTACAATTTCTACCTGGAAATAGGATTGTGGGACACACTCTGGTATAGTCCAAAACCTATTTCTTGACAATGTATGAGCTGAATGGGTAATTTCAGCCTACATTAAAAATGATCCTTTTCAAACCTCTCATGCAGAAAAATTCCAGATAATATTTGTGGACATTTCACTTTCAAGGAGGCGGTGCATCCCTCCACCCTGGGCTTCAGGGTGGATGGTAGCTAAGGACTTCCTTCCACAGTGTACATCAAGGGTCCCTAATCCTCAGCCCAGGACCAATACCAGTCCATGACCTTTGAAGGACCTGACTCCCAGGACAGAAGAGTGGCGGGCAGAAGGTGACAGGCTAACAGGAGGTGAGTGGAGAGTGAAGCTCCACCTACCAGGGCTCCGCCTACCGCCAGCAGGCTCCTATTAGGTTCTAAGGCCACTGCCGATTGGCAGGAGGCAGAACGTTGTTCCCCGCTCCCCTCCTGCTGCTGCTCTATTTCCAAACTGTCTTCCAACAGCCTACTGCAGAACAAATGCACCCTTCCCCTGACATCTCTGGGAGACTAGTTTGCAACTAAATGGGTCTGTGGTGTCAAAAACATGGGGGACCACCGGAGGATGGGATAGAAAGTGGGGAGAAGTTACTCCATAGTGCAGAAACCTGACAAATGCTACCGCAGACAGGTGCTCAAGGTTCGTAGCAATGGTGACAGGTAGGTCGTGGTGATTGTATGTCCCCTGGATGCAGGAGGAGGGGAATAGCACTTCATTTTGTGGTCTTTCTCTGCCCATACCTAGAATCCTAGGGGAAAATGGGAAAAATCTCAGGCCAGTTGGAGCAGAGGGACCATCTGCAGAATACCTCATCAGTCTCTTTCAAATCTGTCAAAGTCATCAAGATTAAGGCAAGTCCAGGGAGCTCTTAGACCCAAAAAGAAGCCTGAGGAGGGAGACATGACCTCTAGTGATGATGGGGATTCTGAAGCTGGCAGAAGATTCTTTGGAAAAGTAAACCAAAACAAAGGCAATTGGAAGAAGTGTGGACTTGGGTTAATGATTATGCACCCATAATTGGTTAATTAACTGTAACAAACAAGCCATATTAATAAAACATGTCAATCACAGGAGAGGTTGGGTTTCAGTGGATATATGGGAACTCTCCAAGCCGTCACTGCAATTTTTCAGTAAGTTCTTAATGATTCTACAATTAAAAGTGTATTCTTAGAGAAATGGTCTATTCCATTACATAATATTTTTTAGTGTAGGAAAAGGGGTTTTAGAAAATCCAGTCTAGTCTTCTGGTCATACACGGAGCCTAGAAGGATTTAGAATACTGTGACAAGGGTCTAGACATGAATTTATATAATCCATATGTCTCATGTCACTAGCATGGGGGATAGGATAAAATCACATCTTTTAAAATATGCATATGAAGGACGCCTGCGCTCCTTAGCTGGCTGGGGACTGTGCTTCTGTCCTCAGGAGCCAGCGTGGCAAGGCCTATTGGACACCCTCGTGGGTCTGGGGGAGCAAGGTAGAGACCACCCTCTTGCAGCACTGCTCAGCTTCACTCCGGGCCTGGTGCCTGTGGACCTGGGTGCTCGGGTCCCAGCCCTCCAGGCCCTATAGGCAGGGCTATTCCTCCCAGGTGTCCTGGGGTCAGGGTGGCCAGACCAGGGAGCTTTATACCGTGCAGGAGCGGGAGCCACCCGGAGTCCTTGAACTCAGAGCGGCACTGAAGTCCTTCCCCCCACAGCAAGCCTGCCCAGTTCCCTCCCAGCACCAGTGGTGCTCTCCCCAATCCCCCCAGGGGTCTTTCTCTTGATTTCCTGGCTCTTTCGGTTCTGCTGTGGGTGAAGAAAGCCACTGTCACTGGGTAACCCTGTGACAGACGGGGAGATGCGGCTCAGGGTCTTGCAGTAGGCACCGTGAGACAGGCTGCTCTTGGCCTTGGTAGCCCAGGACGTGGCTTCGGAGTCCGGCTCACGCAGCTCTGCGACTCCAGGCACTGTGCACCGTCCATTTCCCTTGAACTCAGTTTTCTCATTTGCAGACTGGAGAGAGAGTTGCAAGGGCTAAGCTTTTCTTTCTTTCTTTTTTTTTTGGTGGTGGGTGGGGCTTACTGAGCATGGAACCCAGGCCCTTTGAACTGACCGGTTTTGAGACAGGATCTTGCTAAGCTGTAAATGGCCCAGGCTGAGCCCCAACTTGTGGACCAGCACCAGGCTGGAGCGGGCAAGGAGCAGGACGAGGGCGGTTCCAGGCTCCCGGCGGCATTTGGCCCGGGCCGTCCTTAGTCTCCGCTAAAGCCCGCCAGCGTCCCGCCGTCTGGGAGGGAGGGCGGCTCCCGCAGCCCGCCGTCCCCGCGCCGCCGTCCCCGCGCCGCCCCGCGCCCCTCCGCTCCGCTCCGGTGGCTGCTGCTGGGCTCCGAGGCGGCCGGGTCCTTTCGCGTTTCCTGGGCGAAGCCTCCCGCCGCCCGAGCCCGGCCCCGGGGGGCGGGGGCATTGTTTATAAATGTCAAAGGAAAAAGGAAACAAAAGGGAGAGAAGACCCTTGGCCTCCGAATGCCACCTTCTGGCGAGGGGAACCGTAGGGGGAGCCAGTGGCGGAATTAGAGACGCGGGCTTCTTTTTTATTTCTCTTCCTTTCTCTCTTTTTGTCGCCCGCTCTTATTCAGGTCGCGGGCCACTTCCCTGGCGGTCCCCCTCCAGGCCCGGGTCGCAATGACCCGTCAAACGCCGCGCTTTGCAGCTGAAAAGGGTGGGTGGTGGCCTGCCCCGCTGCCCCGCACCCGCACCCGGGGCGCCTTCCTTGCCCGCAGTTTCTCCAAGCCCGGTCTGCACAGGCAGAGGTTGTGCCTCGGGGCCTTGGCGTTTTCCCGCCCGGAAGGGAAAGGGGTGCTGCACCCCAAGCTCCTGGCTGCTCCTGAGAGTCCCCTCTCTTCCACCTCACAGGCCTTGGCGCGGGCAGCTAGAGGTTATGAGCAAGCAGACCAATACAGCTCTATACTGAAAACTGCACCCAAGCCAGGCCTGTAATCCCAGCACTCTGAGAGGCTGAGGCAGGAGGATCGCAAGCTCTCTTGCCCCCAGCTCCCAGAGTTCTCCGACCCCAGACTCCGCTGGGCATGCATCCTACCCCGCCGAGCTACACCACAGACCCTGTCTTGTCCTTTACGCCGTGGAAATACATTTTTCCTGGTAATTAAAGTGCTCACTTCCTAACACAGAACAAGAGAATAGTTGTTTTGGCCCCGGAGACACCAAACATCTCAGCCCTAATAGGTTGCAAAATCCCACGGAGGTTGGTAACTTGGTCGCAAAGCATCTGGCATTTGAATAAAGAATGATCGTGGCCATTCCTCTGCTTCAAGCTGGCCTCAAGGCCCCTGTCCGTTCTGTCCTCTGTGCTGGGCTATCCGGAGGGTACAACCACTTCCTGCTTCACCAAGATCCTGGGGTGGGGGGACACTGCTGCGTGGCTTTGGCATTTGGGCTGTCTGCCAGGTGCAGCAGCTCCAGCCTCTGCCCATATCTGATATGTCAATCGACAGGACACGCGGGGCATTGCCACAAGGCTTACGGGCCTTGAGCATGGGTGCATTCTGTAAGCCCCCCTTCTTCCCAGCATCACCGCCAGCATTATTATTAAAATTTTATGGGATTTTGCCTGCGCAATCAAAATGGGATCTCTTTTCTTACATGTCCCATGATAAGGTGAAGCCCGGGCCTGAGCCCGTCTCTTCTTCCACATTTGTGACGATGCTTTAGGACGCAGGCTGTGGGGTCAGCCTGGGTTTCCAGGTGTGCTCAAGTGGGCGGGGCTAGAAGTATTAGGAAAAGAGAGACTCAGCAGCTCCCGCTCTGAGGATGCCGACGGCCCTATCGGGAAGTTGGAGGCATGGCTGGAAGGCCAGGGTTTGACTTTCAGAGCTCACGCCAGCTTCTGTCAGCTTTTCTGCTTTGGCAATCTAAGGCTGATCTCTCCTGTCTAGTTTTTGGGGACAGGAAGAACGTGGGCAAAGGCAGCCTTCTTCAGCTGGGGTGGCTGCCTTGGGGTGGGTGCAGGTCAGGGGGCTTCATCTGCTGCTGGCTCCCTGCTCTGCCCAGGCGCTGCCAATTGCTTGTGTGAGACAGTGTGCGTGTGTGTGTGTGTGTGTGTGTGTGTGTGTGTGTGTGTGTGTGCACGCAGGCACATGTCAGTACCTCGCAATCATCTCTTTGCTGGGGAAATTTTCCTCTAGGGCACTGGAATGAAGAGATTAATCAAGAAAACTGTCTTAATCTCTTGTAAGGATTTTGTGTGGCCACGACTCCTCAGGGATGAGGGTGACTGAAGGTCGATCTTCGCAGGAGCATCTCCCCATCGTTCCTGCCCCGAGGGCTGCCTAGGAATGCAGAGATCCAGCTCAGTGTGGGGACAGAAGTGCAGAGAAAGGAGCAAAGAATAGAAATACAAGACAGCTGGGGAAGCAGCCAGGCCTTTCTGTGGACTGTTATTTACAAACGGAGGACATGCTAAGCAACGAGCAGGGGGCGACTTGGGCATCTGCGTGTGACTGGCCAGAGAACAAGTCTTTTATTTCCCCCATAAACAAAGACACTTTCTCTGGGGCTGGGATATATTTTAGATGCTTGTTAAGGCTCTTCATTATCTTTACTGCTTTTTTGTTTCTTAGTTCTTTGCAATACTTCACGGCTGGGTTGAGTATAGGTTTGTGAAAACCCATCTTAAGCGATTATAAAATAATTGTGAGCCACTGGTACCATGCTCAGCCTCAGGGAGGGGCATGCACTCACCCTGCCTCTTCAGCTGATGTTTGACTTTTGGGTGTGCAGAAGTCACTGGGAAGATGGACACAGATTAGAGAGACCTGAGATTTCCTCATATTCCAGCCCTCCTGCAAGAGGCCTCTTGACCTCTTGGGGTGTACCCCAGGACCCTGGCACACCCAGTGCTTCACAAAGTCCAGACACCCTCCACTGTAAGATGAGCTATTGTTTTAGAGACCCCTAAAAAGGAAAAAAAAATGCTGCCAAGACGCAACATCAATTTTAAGAAATACACTGATTGCAGGGATGCTAATGTAGAATAAAAAAGAGCATCAGAGAAACAACATGCTACATGAAGAGCTGGTGTTTCCTGGGAACAGAGCCGGTGCCGGGCCTGGTGCCAAATGCTTTCCCTAGATTAGCTCATTCACTCCCCATGTCTTTAATTATCTTTACTTTCCAAATGACAAGGGCAGGACAGTGTGTCACACAGTGTGACCACACTGCACAGTCAGTCCTGTGTGAATATATCACCCAGGTGTTAGACCGAAGAGTCCCAGAACCACCTGGAATGAGTCTCGTCCGATACCAAGTCAACTCTCCCCTCCCTGAGCTCCTAATTCAGTAAGTGTGCAGGGCTGTTGGCAAGGCTGCGGTTTCTAGGAGCACCCAGGTTTTTCTCGTGGAGTTGTCCAGGGGCTGATCCTGAAGAACCTACAGGTAGTGCCATGCAGGGATTCATTCCTGGTATAGCATTCCTGCTTTGTCACATGCAGACAAGTTTGGGCGCACTGAGCTCAGAGAGGAAGAAATGATCGATTCTTTCTGGTACTGTCTTCTTGGAAACATCCCCCAGTCCTCAGCACAACTCAGTATCCCTGTAGGAAATGTTGCAACCTCCAAAAGGTGGGGACCAGCTGGGCCCAGTGACCTATAATCCCAGCACTCTGGGAGGTTGAGGCAGGAGATCATAAGTTCAAGCCCAGCCTGGGCCACATAGCAACTTAATAAGACCCTGTCTCAAAATCAAAAAGAGAAATGGGCCAGGGATGAAGCTCAGAGTGAAGGTCCTGGGTTTGATCAATAGCACAGAAAAAGTGGGATCTGTGCAATTTCTTTTAATTAAAATGATGACTGGCTCACCACAAAACAAACACCTACCTTAGATAGGAGGGATCAGCGACCTAATCAAGAAGAACTTCATCAAACTAGCCTTGCAATTTGGAGCCTTTCCTTAATTCTATTTGCCCAGCTGTAAAATGGGCATTATGTCTTAAGTACAGAGTACAATGTCTCGCAGTTATCGAGAACTCAATAAGGAAGAGTGCATTTCATTTTTAAAGCTTAAACACATACAATGTAGTGTTTGTATGTGGAAGGAAAATGTATTCATCAAGAAATCGAATAATAAACAGGTAACAACTTTTTAAAAAAGCAGCTGTTGTGGGTACTGGCTCTAGATTGCTGGGATTTGCCTCCTGGCCATGTGGCCTCTAAACACAGGAAAACCCAGGGGAGATGTTGTGGTTTGGATCTACAGTGTCCCCCAAAAGCCTTGTGTACCTATGCGTACTGTGTACTGTTGCGAGGTGGGGCCTGGCTGGAGGGGCGATGCTTGGGTGTTGACCTAGAGGGGTGTGTGCTGGTTCCACCCTTCCTCCTAGACTCAGCCTTGTCCTGCCGTACAGTGAGTAACTCAGTCCCCAGCTCCACTCTGGCCCAGGACCTGACTCCAGCTCTGCCATGTGATTCCACCGCTTCCCAGCTACCTACCCACGAGCAGACTGTGACCTTCGGAAACTGTGAGCTAGAATAAATCTTTCCTCCTTAAGTTGTGGATGTAGGGTGTTCTGTCCCAGCAATGAGAAAGTAACTGAGACAGGAAACTTTGAAATATGCAAAAAAAAAAAAAAAAAAAAAAAACCCCTAAGTGTGCTGGCTAATATACCCTCTGGGTTACCTCTACCCTGAATTGACTAAGCCATTTCTCAAGTCTTTGTGTTATTGAAAACCTACAGCAAAGAGATTCCTTCTTGTCCGTGAAAACAGAGGTGTCCTATGGGGGACAGCTGGCTACTGATCTGTGCATTCTTGATTGGCTGGAAATGCTCTGATCTTTGGATTCAACCTTCAAATGGGCTGTAGCATTGTAATAGTTCCCTCTTCAATTAACGAGCTCGCTACAGTCTCTGACTTATGCTGTTTATATGCTAGTATGAGAGTCATGACTTTACTATTTGCAAGTATTTAATCGTCAACAGTAAGACTCCAATGTTGTCACCTGCAGGATAAAAACAGAAAAAAAAGTCCACATGACAGGGTGGCTGTGAAACTACCCGTGCCACACCCTTGCACGATGAGTGGCGCATCATGGCATATTATGTCGCAAGCTAGTCACCTTGGCTGTCAAAACCAAGCGATGAGTAATGGACAGGGTGTCCTCAATTTTAAGTTGTTCTCTAAAAATTCTTTCTTAAAAAGTTATTACTCATCGTGTTTTCTTTACTCAAGAGCACTCACACATCAAGGAACTAAACAGCAAGTAAATATGAAGGTTTTTTTTTAAACTGAGGGAATACAGTTACAGTTTATTTGAAAGCATGAACTGGGGGAGGATTTGACTTTTTGCTTGTTTTTCCATGAAAGCGTATCTGTGATTGCCGCCATACCCGCAAACGCTTTCTTCACATGGTATTTCTAGATCAAGACAACTGTGCTGATGTTCTATTCTGTCTCCCAAACAATTCAGGGACTTCTGAGCACACAAACGAGCTTGCAGATCACTGTTAGAGGGTGGCAGTAGAAGCAGAAGATGGGAATCAGGGTGACCACCCTGATAGGATTGTTTTATGAGGATAGCATCGAGTCATTCTAGTTCATGGGATTAAGGACTCTTTATATGGCACTTAAATAATGTTTGTGAGTGCTCAGCAACAGATACTTTATGTCCTCAAGAATCTCACAGTGTCCTGGTGGTAAGAGGAAAAGTTGATGGGGAAGCGTTTCTCAAACAGGAAGAGGGGGTATGGCAGTCAGAGTCAAACAAGCAGGGACCAGGGGCCGTAGAGACAACCCCAGGCACACACCGCTTACACTGACCTTCGAAGGATGCGCTGAGCTGAAGAGGTAACATTTCAGACAGAGGGAAGGGCCAGGGCAGAGATGAGGAGGTGTGGAAGAGCTGCCCAGCAAGGCGAGAACAAGGGCACGCATGCCATGGGGAAGTGGGGCTACTAACATTTCCTTTACGGCTTTTGTGGGGAGGGGTTTTTTCCTCAGTACTAGGTGTTGAACTCAAGGTTTTTGCACTGAGCCATGTCTCCATCCCACTTTTTATTATATATTTTGAGAGAGAGTTTTGCCACATTGTCAGGTTCCCAAGCTGAGCTCAAACTCGTGGGCCTCCTGCCTTGGGCCTATCGGGGATTACGTGCATGCACCATCAGGCCTTATTGGGGTTTAAATTCAAAATGCCCCTCAAAAGTCTCATGCATTCAGAGGTAAGGCTTGTGGAAGACGATCGGATCATGAAGGAGGCAACTCCCTCAGTGGATTCACCCGGGGATGAGGTCATCATTTGAGGATATTATCGGGAGGTGACAGAAATGGGAAAGAGGGACACAGAGTGCTTGCCTTTGAAGGACATGTCCTGCCCCCTGTTCCCTCCTTTCTAGCTCGCCCCTTCCCCCTGCTTCCCAGCAGCCAGGAGGTGAGCAGCTGTCTTCTGCCATGCCCTGTCTCGGCGTTGTCTCTCCCAGGCTCTTTGTTGCACTCACAGGTGGCTTGTCCACCTGTTCTGCTGCCCTGCTGCCCTGTCCTGGGCCCTGTTCTGTTTTCTTTTTCGATGTTCCTGGCCAGGGCAGCACTAGGTGGGAAGGGCTGAGAAGGAGAGTTGTTGTCTTCTTTTTCTTCCTCCTCCTCCTCCTCCTCCTCCTCCTCCTCTTCTTCTTCTTCTTCTTCTTCTTCTTCTTCCTCTTCTTCTTGGATGAACCCAGGACTTTCACACTGAACTACATCCCTAGCCTCTTTTATCTTCATTTTGAGACAGGCTCTTGCTAAGTTGCCAGACTGTGCTCAGACTTGTGATTCTCCTGCCTCAGCCTCCCAAAGAGCTTGGATTATAGGCCTGCACCATGGAGCCCTGCTTCTGTGCACCTTGCTCTGTTTTTTTCCCCCCAGTGGGTCTCCAAACTTGCCCTGTTGCTTTTCTCCAGACCTCTTGGCTTCGAAGGGCTCCATTTTCCTTTTCCTTTGGGTCCCTTTCAGAGAAGACATTTGAGCCTGAACCCAGGGTCCAGAAGGAGCCAACTCATCCCTGAGCTACAAGTCTGACCCAGAACACTGCGTCAGGAAGGAGCTGCCTCTGCCTCTCTCAGCCCTGCCACATTGCTTCTGCTGGGCTCAGCCTCTGGATCACACTGGGACTTGGCAGGGAGAGAGGTAGGGAAAGTTTGCCTCTTGTTGTCTTTAAGGTGTTCTATAGGAAGGAGCCAGCTTAATGAGTGGTTTGTGGCCTTTGAAAATGAACCATCTGGGTTTAGATTTCATATTTACTATTTTTAAACCCTTTCAATTAGCCCCTTGGGGTTTCCCAGGCCTGCTTAGGGAGTCTCTCTCCAAGTTTCCCTTCCATTTCTTCCCAAACCCAGGGACAAATGCTTGTTTTTCTCACATAATTGGGCCTTCAGGAAGCAGGGAGGCCTCACATGGACACGGGAGGCTGAGGTTGCCCCGTCCTGGGTCCTTGGCAGGCTTACTTCCTGCCCCCCTTGGAGGCTGCCATTCACCCAGGAGATCTTGGGGGGTAGAGTGGGGGCTTGGCACACTTGCAGAGCCCACTGGAAGCCCTGAATTCTGACAGGGAAAGGGACTTTCTCATGGGCTTCCCACTCCAAGAATATCAATCAGAAACACTAGTGAGAAAAGAAGTGTTCATAGCAGGAAAAGCAACGACAAAGGCCACCAGCTTGCTTTGTGTCTCTGGCTGCTGCTGGCGCCTTGCTGGGGATTCTGCGGTGGCCCCAGGGCAGCTCTCCAGCCTTGGGCTGCCAGACGTGCACTTCCGGGAGCACTGAGGAAGCCGGAGGTGGCTGCTGGCAGTAGACGGAGCTCTGGCTCCTTACCCTCACTGTGGCCACCTTCTCTGAGGGACAGTGGTGACGTTCTGCAAGCCTCTGTGCTTCCAGTTGTTGATGTGTCACGAGGGAAGAATGGGATCTGTCTCCTGGGACTGTCGCATTTGAAGCCCAGAATTGCAATCTGCCAGCACTAAGCTGACACTCTATCAACAGGACTCTGTCTGCATTTTCCTCTCCATCTTTCCTTGGAGGGCAGAGTCCATATCTATTGTCATGTTTAATATACTCTTGGTGATGAAACCCAGGGCCTTTGCACTGAGCCCCATCTACAACCCCTTTTAATTTTTAACTTTGAGACCAACTCTTGCTAAGCCACTAGGTTGTCCAGGCTGGGCTCAGATTTGCAATCCTTCTGCCTCAGCCTCTCGGAGGGCTGGGATTACAGGCCAATGTCATTGTGCCCAGACTATAGTATTTCGACGTGACTTTTGAAATGGTAGCTGAAGCAGGAGAAAGAAGGAAGAAGACAAAGAGGAAGAAAGCCATCTCGTTTCCTTGCATCTACAATCTCCTTCCTGCCCGACCTCGTTTCCGGCCGCCCACGTTCCTGAGCAGAGGTTGCACGTCAGTACCTGGATCCTGCTGCAGTCCCTCACCTGAGGCCAGCCTCCAGTGGGACCCCACCCTACAGCCTGCTTGGCTCTGCTGAGCTGGTGGGTGCAGGCCCTGTGGCAAAGGGAAGGGTTTTATCTGCTTTCCTGACAGCTGTGGGAAAACGTGATTGACAAGAGGGCAGATCCTACGGCGGGGGTAGGGAGGAGGGCAAAGCGTGGGAGTTCCTGAAGAGGGAGAGAGGTCCACACGTGTGGGCGGGGAAGCCCTCTGCGTGTCAGACAGATTACATTCCTGTACTGCAAAGTACTGCTTCAGTACAAAGTGAAAACAGATGGGCCCTGTGGCAAAAGCCTACAATCCCAGCACTCTAGGAGGCTGAGGCAGGAGGATCACAAGTGTTAGCTCAGCTTGGGCAACTTAATGACTTAGCAAGACCCTGCCTCAGAATGAAAAGTAAAAATGGGCTGACGATGTAGCTCAGTGTGAAGGTCCCAGGCTTGTTCTCAGAACCAGAGCAAAACACATGGTATGCTGTAATGAGGGACAGAGCTCTAGGTCAAAACGCAGCCCAAAGGCAGGGTGGAGCCCATGGTCTTGAACCTAATAGGAGTATGTGAATTTATAGAAAAAACATGGTGTGCGATGTGAGTGGCCCTCGGAAGCTGCCCCCGGACAAACACAAAGCGCTTCAAACGTGCGAGCCAGTTTGGGTACTATGCCCCCAGAATAATAATAATAGTAAAAAATCACGTGTATCTCATCCATCATTTTATTAACAGAGCTGTCCCCAGAGCAATTTTGAGATTTATCAGTGAGCAAATTAATGAAGCTTTTAAAGGGTGATGCAGAGGCAACCACAGGCACCTCTGGCCTTCTTGGACAGGCAGTGCCTGGTTCTGGGTCTAATTTTGTCAAATTAATTATTTTGTCCCCTCAAATTACTGGCAGCAAATGCAGTTTTGTGCCTTGGTGTGCGTTAAATTAGCTACAAGATCTGAGGGTGGGGGCTAGGTGGGGTATGTTTTTACAAGATGTTTAAGCCTGTGTGTCTAAAATTACCTATTAATCCTTTCTAGCTGGTTCATTTATTTTATACAAATCATGGTGCCTGCATGTAGGTTTAGGGCCTGGGGATCCAACAAAGGGTATTTATTTTCATAAGATGTGAGTTTTGTCTTTGAGTGATATTAACAAAATTTCTACTTTCCTCAAGCTGCACTTGTTGCTGGCAGGCCAGGGTTTTGCAGGCAGTGCTGTTGGAATTGGCACGAGCCAGCTCTTTCAAAATACAGGCTAAGGGCCAGTGCAGAGCAATCGAAAGAAATTAATCTATTCTGTGGGTTGAAAGCCATTTGAGCTAAAATGAAAGCAACGTGTTATAATAAAAACAGCCCAGGTAGAAAAATCAAGGCCTTTTTAATTGATTAGGCAGTTCATTTGGTAGATTGTTGGTGGCACTTACGCCAAGCTAGAAACTTGGTACTGAGGACATAAGGAAACTGTTGTCACAGAAATAGTGCACATGAAGTTAATCTTCCAAATGGCTCAGAAGTGCCAGTGCAGGATGCAGTGAAGGGAGACTGTAGTTGGGCGGACGTGGTCACCAAAGGGGTCCCTTGATGAATAGCACTTATGTAGGCAAAGAGTGTGTGTGTGCTCGCGTGGGGTGGAGGTTCTGGCAATGAAGTGAGAAGGGTGTATTTGAAGTTTGCCTTGGGAAGGTGACTGGCATATGTATACATCTGCTGGAGATGCCAACGCAAAATTCCACAGCTTGAATGCCTTAAATGGCAGAGATTCTGGAGGCTTGAAGTCAAGATGACCATGTCAGCAGGGTTGGCTCACTTTGCTTATATAGGTGGCTGTCTTCTACCCCTGCATTCACACAGTCCCCCCTGCACATGCATCTGTGTCTAGATTTCCTCTCTTTGTGAGAACACCAGCTATATTGGATTAGGACCTGCTGTTGGCTCTTCATTACAACTCAGCTATCTTTCCTTTTTTTTTTCCCACTTTTTTATTGGTTATACGGATTCATAGGGTTTTTTTGGGAGCACATTTGATATGACCAAATATATTACTAATGTTTGCACTGAATTTCTCCCCTTGTGAAACTAGGGTGGTGGGCACAACTTAGGGGGTCACAGAGGGTGAAAACAGTCTGCCACCTCTTTCAAGGTTCTGTCTCCAAGTCAGGTTCTAAGGTCCTGGGAGTGAGGGCTTCCACATATGAAAAGCAATTCAGCCCGCAACATTTTATGAAGTGACTGAATGAAAATTTCCAAGTTTCAAAAGTGTGTGCTAGTAATTCTTGAAAGAAGTTAGAGTTTAAAGGAATTCAATCCTACCCATTAGACATTTTTATGAATGAGTAGCAAATTTCAATTGTAATAGAGAAATTTGGGGAAGAAGAGAGCTGAACGAAGCCCTCACCTTTCTCTGGGAAGTAAAAATTTTGACGATGAGATCAATGAAGTGACTATCTTCTTCATGAAGCACCAAGGAATAGAAGGGGTGACTGCACCATGGGAATGTGTGAAATGCTATTGACTATGCACTTTAAAATGGGTAAATTTATATTATGCAAATTCTACCTTAGTAAAGCAAATCACCCCCTAACGGGGGTGCCAGGCCCATGACTCAGCAGTTTGAGAGGCTGAGGCAAGGGCATTCCAAGCTAAGCAGCGCAGTGGCTTAGGGAGACCCTGTCTCAAAATCAAAAATAAAAATTGGCCATTGTGGCTCAGTGTGAAGGCACTGAGTTCCATCCCCAGCACCTCGAAAACAAACCCAGACAAAAAATGACTCCCCAGACTTAAAGGAGGCTGCTGGTAGAAATCTTAAAAATGACAAATACAAAGTCCACAACTTTTGAGTAGAAGGAACAACAAAATATAAAAAGCAAGTGAGAGCAAACAGGGCCCTAGAGCCTTCCCGCCAAGGCGCACAAGACAGACAGCCGGCGGGAGACAGCATCTAGCCAGGATGATAAACACAAGCGATTTCAGCTCTTGCACAAAGATTTTTGAATTACATTTTTAAAAACTGATCAATTATGTTTGGCTAACAAAGAACACATCTAAAATTCATTGTAGCAAGAATGGAAATGAACCAAACACAGATCCAAGGAGAGCAGGTGAGCAGCGTTGCGTTCCAAGACGGAGCTTCAAAGAGTAAAAAGTGTCAAATGGAGACCAGAGAATCATTTTGTGCTGTGTTGTGTGTTTTACAACTATGTATGTGTTTTTAGTGCATAGGATGTCCGGTGAGAGGCACTAGGCCTGGAGGGTGTCTCAAAAGCTATTATTCCCTGTTGTGGTTTGCATCTGGTGTGTCCCCCCAAAGCCACATGTGTTTGGACTCTGTGGATTATCTATGGATTTCCACTGCTGCTAGGAGGTCTGGTAGGGAGGGGTGGCTGCTGGAGGTGTGGCCTGGAAGGATGTACTCTCCTGCCCCGACTTCTCCTCAATCCCTGATCCTTCCTCTTGTGATGCTCTGAGCCGCTGTCCTCCCCCAGCCCCTTCCAGCCATCGCCAGCCACCTATGAGTGGAATGAGACCTTCTCAAATTGTGAGCTAAAAGAAACCCTTCCTTCCTTAAGTTGTGGGTGTTTGGTATTGTGTCCCGGAAATAAGCAAGTGACCGAGGCATCCTCATGAGACATCTTCACTTTAGAGAAAGGGAAACTGAGGCTCAGAATTTTTCAACTGATCGGGGACAGATTTGAGGTCTTGACCTTCATATTTCCTTTGCATACCCATCAATATGACAACATATATGTTAATCAAACATTGTTTAAAATATAAGGAGGAGTTCATGGCAAAGGAATGTGATGGCTTTAACAACTTTAACAACCTTTGTCAGAAATGATTAAAACTATAGTTGTAAAGAAAATATCAGCAGATTTCAAATTTATTTTAGAAACAATAGTCATATTTTCTAACTCTATTGCATTGAAACTAATAATAAAATTATGCAAATCATCTAATCATTTAAGAAAAAAACCAATAAATCCTCATACCCTCCAAAACTCAAATCTATTTCTATTATAGTCTATTGAGAGAATAATAAAAACAGAAAATATATTAAAACATATAAAATGTAGCCAACATTGTATTTAAAATAAAAAGGATAAGGGCTAGTGATTGAATTTTTTTTAAAACAAAGAACAAAAATAAATTAGATGAGGTAGGTATTTAAAGAAAACAAATAAGAGAACAGCAACAGTATAAGATAAATAGTGAAAAAGAAATTTCAATTGCAGAATAAATTATGATTTAGAATACAGAGAAAATCACAGTGTAACTAAGGTGAGTTTCTAGTTGAATTTCTGGAAAATTTAACAGAGAAAGAGAAAACTGAAATGTAGAAAAACAGGCAGGTAAAATCATAGATTTGGAGTATATCTTGAAACTTTTAGAAAAGAATAAATTCTATAGAAAATAGAAAGTTTCCATGAATTGGATGTTTTGATGGGAAACTTTGAAATTGTTCTGAGGGAGAACAAAACCCTCAAACAGACCAAAGTATGTGGAAGAAAGGAAAAATAGTTGAAGAACTTATTCTTACATTTATTTCAGGGCCAGATAAATTTCTGGTGAGTTGTTTGAAGCTTTTAGGGAGAAATTTACTTTAATGCCAAAAAAATCATGGAAAACCCTCCAGTTTTATAAAGCTAGCTTAATCCTGATCATAAAGCTTTCACTGTAGCACATATAGGAAAATTATAAATAAATGTGCTAAAGGAATATGCATACAAAATTTGAAATCATGAAGGCTGAACTCAAAATTGGGATGTACATAAAGAATTTGAGGACAGTTTTGTGTGAGAAAATTTTTCTGATTGGTCATGTCTTTAGAATCCTAAGTAACTCAATATCAGCCGATACTGAAAAATAATTGTTAAACCTCAATATGCCCATACACATTTACAAGTCCATTTCCTTAAAACATACTAACATTAACAGCTTTGCCATATATAAGCAATAAAACAATAGTTAAAAGACATGATAGGCAAAAAAGATTATATTCAACTAGAAAGAAAAAAAAGCATAATACCTGGATGCACTGGCATCAAGCAGTGAGTGTAATCCTTGTGACAAAAGCTCCCAAATGTATTGGCATGTATAAAAAGGTTCAAATGTATATTATATATAATTTTAGACATATAATGATGTAAAGGTGCTAATTTGGCCCAAGTTAACCTATGAGTTTCATACAATTTAGTCAAAATTCCCAGCGTAATTTTTTCTTTTTTTTGTGGAAACTCGACAAGAGGAGCTGTAGTCCATGGGGTGCGGGGACGTGGGAATAAAAGAACCATGTAGGAGCTGGTGTGTGAGCTAGGGGTGCAATGCATTGGTGGAGTATCCAGCCGTGATGTTGGCTGGTGGGGCTGGGGGATCAAATCAGAATTCTTCCAAATTCAAACACCAAAATAAATTCCAGATGGAGTCACAATTTACATGCAAAAATATTCGGCTGCATTTGTAATCAAGAAAATGCAAATTAAAATAAAATATCACTTTTTTCCCCCGATACATTGGCAATGGTTTTAAGCAATCGTTTGGTTTGGGGGCGGGGGGAGGGTGTGGTAAGAAAAGCCATTTGCAGATTGCTGGTAGAGACTTGGAAGAATTCTGCTCTTCTGAAGGGCATTGTTGACAAAAGCCTCTCAAAAGTTCAAACTCTGTCCTGAGATTCCATGTCTTCCCATCTAACCCAGGAAAACATAGGTGGGTAGGTAGACACAGAATCAAAAATTTACTTACAAATGTTTTTACTTAAGTCATGTTTATAGTAAGTTAGATTCAATAATTGGAAATTTGTTAAATACATAAATACCACGATAAAATGTTTCAGTTGAAAAATAAAACTTTAAAAATGATTTAGTCTCTTAGCAAGATACATAATGTTAAGTTGGTGGACAGGGTGGAACACACCTGTAATCCCAGCTTCTTGGGAGACCGAGGAAAGATGACTGCAAATTTGAGGACAGACTAGACAATTTGTTATACTGTATCCCCCATCAAAAAAAAGAGACAAAAAAAAAAGCCAGGTTGTTGTTAAGCACATTCTTGCCTAAGAGGCACAAGGCCCTCAGATCAGCATTCAGTACCATGAGTGCACCCCCGACACAGACAATACAGTACACACTATAATTAAACGTATAAGTATAAACAAACTCAATTTTGTTAAAAATATATTTTTGAGACAGTGTCTCACTCTGTAGTCCAGGTTGGTCCTGAACTCACTATGGAGCCCAGGCTGGCCTTGGACTCAGGACAATCCTCCTGCCTCAGCCTCCTGAGTGCTGGGATTACAGGCATGCACCACCACATCAGCAAAAATATATTACAGTACAAAAATTACCAATAAATACGGACAAATGCTAACAGCATCATCTACATGGTAAGATTTTTTATATTTATATTTTTATTTCTCAATTTTTTGCATTGAAAATGAAACACTTTGTGAACAGAAAAGGAATTCTTTTAAAAATAGCATCATCAGATGAAATATCAAAAAGGAATTAAAGGTTAAAAACTAAGTAAAAACAGGAAGAAATGGAAATAAAAGCTTAGCTTTTCTGGCCTGGGGAGGTGCGGAAGAAATGGGAAGTCATACATGCAATCATTCACAGATGCAATGCTGATTAAAGCAAAATCCAATTAAAAATCTATCAACAAGCTGGAAAAAACATAATAAAATTGACAAGGCTACCTTAAGAAAAACCACTTCTTTCTAAGTATAAAAATGAATCAACTATGTTAACAGATAATTTGCTAGAAAGAATAAAACATTTAGTAAATTTAAGAAAGAATGTTTCCAAGGAATCAAAGAAATACAGCTTAAAACTACACGGAATCATTACCTTTTCAAAAAAAAAAAAACATTTACAGACACAACCAATGTTGACAATAAAACATTAAGTGACAAATCAATTTAGGCACAGTGGTACCTCTCTGTAATCCCAGCACTCTGGAAGGCTGGGGAAGGAGGATCTCAAGTTTGAGCCTGGGCAACTTTGCAATTTAGACAGACACTGTCAATAAATAAATAAATAAATAAATAAATAAATAAATAAATAAGGAGCTGTAGATGCAGCTCAATGGGAAGGACCTGGGTTCAGCTCCCAGTACTACCATAAAGAAAAAAACGCATAAAAATGAAAAGGCGATGTGCTTGCGTCTGATTCTATGAAACACAAACGATGGGCATCACAGGTGCACAGAGGATAGACCTGCCGTGGCTCCTTGCTGGGAGGGAGATCCCAGTGCCTGTGGGATTCCTTTTGGCCGGGCCTTGACTCTGAACCTAGCAAGCACTACTTCTTAAATGCCGTTATGGGGCCTGCCGAATGAATGCTACTGGGAAGGGAAGGAGTAAGGAAGGGAGAATCACAACACAGGTGTGGGTCTGTGTTTTCTGTGGGTTAGAAACTCTCCTTGTAAAGCCCTGCTGTGACGTTCAGTAAGAAAGTCAGGACAGGCAGGAGGCAGGGCCCAGCCGGTTGGCAAGATCAGGAGGTTCCCATGGGCTTGTCTCGCACCAGGGCAAACAATGTTGGCAGCAAAGCCTCCTGGAGCAACACGCCCATGGTGTCAGCGTGTGGGAGGTGGGGCTGCGCGAGCCCCAGTGCTGTGTGCGCACAGGCTCTCCTCCTCGCGTCCAGGTCTGAGTCATCCTTGAAATGATCCTGGAGGACACAAGGCACAGGCCGTGCTCTGTCACTGTCACCTGCTGAGAACTGTGTGTTGTGTGAAACTTTTCCGAGGGAGATGTACACAAATGTCTGCTCACCCTAGAGGGGCACAGTCGGCAGACTGAAGTGACGGCTGTGCCAAAATCCGACCTGGTGACCAGTGGGTGTACTCGAGTTACTCAGCAGAGGATGTAAAAAGAGAGTCTTGGAGAGGGACCAACTGGAGCCGGCATGGCGGTCACTTTGAGTGTCAGAGACCATGTGATTCCCCTAGGAACATACAGGGTCAACGGCTTAGGGGCAATCTAGCCTGATTTTTACAGAGAAGTTTACAAGCTCAAGATGGAACTTCAAAATAGGGGATTCATCTTGGTTCCTCTGGTGGCTCTACTTTTCTTTGGGAATTTAGTGTTTTAAGGTGTGTGTGTGTGTGTGTGTGTGTGTGTGTGTGTGTGTGTGATACTGGAGATTGGCTTCAGAGCTTTCACCCTGTGTTATAGCTAGCTCTTTTTTATTATTTTATTTTGAGACAGGGTCTCACTAAGTTTTCAGTAGCCCAGGTTGGGTTCAAACTTGTGTTCCTACTGCCTTAGCCTTACAGAGTGCTGGGATTACAGGTGTGCACCATCATACCTGGCTAAGGGGCTTAGTTTAAAGAGTGATGACGCCACATCCTGTTGGGGTCTCTGCCCTGCCGAGACTCCCAGAACAGCTGAGGAGGGGTCAGACAATGAAGAAACCACTCTGGAGACTCGCTTTGGTGTACGCAGTCTGATTTGTTAAGAAAGTACAGAGCTTGTATGACTAAAACAATGCAGAGGTCACTGTGGCCCAATCAGCCAGCGAGATTCGAAACCTTTCCTTGTATGTCCTTAACCAGCGCGGTCGCCCAGAAGGAGGAAGGAGGTGGAGGAGGGAGGATGAGGCCACCGGTCAGCAGTTTGTCACTAGACGAGGGGGCGTGAGGCCTGGCTCAGACGTCGTCTTTGCCGTGAAGGCTGCCTGCACCATGGTGTCCTGGACATGTGCTAGATAGGCTTCGACCCAACCTGAATCCCCCACACTATCTCACAGCTAGATGATGTCACATGGGCCACCCATCTCAGAAGTGGATTTGGGAGCAGCTTGGCCAGGTCGTGATGTCAGCCACCTTAGGACCCATCAGAACTGTGCTGAACATGAAGAAGGCTCCTGAGGTTTGCAGGCTGCAGGCTCCAGGAAACATTTATACAAGTGCCAGAGAGTGTGGTGGTGAGGCACAAGCTTTGGAGGCAGATAGCCTGGGTTCAAATCCCATCTCTGCTCTTGATTGGTTGTGAGATGGTGGGCATACCTTCTCCCTTCTAGGACCTCTGCTTCCTTTTCTGTGTCGTGCATGTGCAAGTGAGTGTGTGCTCAGTGTGAACACATCTACCTCACTGAGCTGACCTGAGGCTTAAATGAACTAACCCATGGGGAGAGCTTAGGATAGTGACCACAGTGCTGTCAATACTCAGTGCCCTAGTGTCTCATTCCAGTAAAAAATGATTGAAAACTAAAGTGAATGTTCAAATGAAAAAAATTACAATATTACAATAAAAGGCATGTGGCCATGAGTCACCCATAAAAATATTCCCACTTGCTTCGAACGCGCTTAGGATTGTCCTTGCCACTTTGCGAAGCAGTTCTGGAGACGTCAGTCCTGAGTATCTTTAGTGGTACTGTAGGGGCTACTTTGATGTCCTGAATCAACCCCAAATGTTTACCTTTCAAGGTCATTTTGACACTGAGGAAGAGCCTGAAGCCATGCGATGCCGAATCGGGTACCTCTCCCTTTCTGTTAGACGGTCGGGATCAGCATCCTCCTTACGTTTGACCACACCTGCAAAGACACCGAAGAGGACTTCGGGTCTGCTTCAGAAAGTGGCAGCAAAATGAGGTAAGTGTGGTGAAGCTGAGGTTGGCTAATATATCGAGAGGGCTTAACAGCTATGCGTCTCTTACTGTATACATTTTTAAAATGTGAGCATTCACTGTGTACTTTGATCACAATTCGTCTGAATGGCTCCAGGGCTCGACCTTGCTGAGGGGGTGTGAAGCCGACGTGTGGTATGTGAAGATATGTCGTACGGGCAGATGTCTTGGAAGCATTAGAATCCAAACGCAAAGCCATTTTGGCGCCACGTGAACCTCAAGCCACAATGTTCTGTTGCCTGATTAAATCAAATTGATTGCAGTTATGACACCCTCTCTGTTAGGACTGGTGTTACAGCTCAGTGTGTCCTACCTCAGTTTTAGACTTTTGCTACTTGTACTCAGTCAAAGAAGGACTTTGGCAAAATCAAAGTACGACCAACTGAGAGAGACTTTGAAGATCAAGCTTGTCACTTCCGATGACCCTATATCTGGATAACAAGTCTAGGGATAAGGTTGTGGATCAAGGGGTAAAGAGCTTTTATTTACTATGGATGATTAGCCAGCGTGAGGATCAGGGATCAGGCTGTTTAGCTGGTATCTGGATCAGGGATTGGGCGGAAGAGGGCAAAGTTACCTGATGGGGTGGGAGGGAAGCCACGGGGGTTACCAATCTTCTGGCAGATTCTCTTCTGAGAGATTGGTTCACCCTGGAAGTCAGGGTTGTCATGATTAGCTGGCTGGCTGCCGGGGCCAGGAAGATTATGTATGGGGGCCAGGAAGGCTGCCATATTGAGACTAGAACGTTGCTGAGGTCCTACTGGAGAAGGAATGAGGGAGACTCTAGGACAAGGTGATAAACAGCAAGCCAAGTTCTGTGTATGGGGACAACCAAGAAGTTCAGTCCTAGAATTACAGCACAGGAAATCCACGTCTTGCCCTTAGTGGATGGAAAAAAAGTCTGCTTAGAATTACTTATCCAGTTTTCTATTCTGCTGGAGAGCTTAATAAAATGTAACCTCAGAGTTTCCTACCTGGTGGAGAGGGGTTTCACTCTCTGCCTCAACCTTGGATGTGGCCACCGCAGACTGGGCCTCCTCCCAGTCACCTCCCCCCCTCCCCCTTCTTTGTCACTCCCAGAGGAGACGTGTGTGCCAGGAGCAAATCTTGCTTCCTACCCAGGGTACAAAACGCCATGCAGACACCCCAGGGAAGCATTGCTCGGGCATGGTACAATTGATTTGGCCCGCTGCCTGATCGTCACCTGGTTCAAGCTGTCTTCCCTCAGGGTGTGGGAAGAGGGCTGGCCTGTGTTTATTTTACTGCAGTTTTGTCCTTTTCTCTAGGGTGTTTCCTTGCAATCCCAAGACTCATTATTTTGTTTCTGCACACACCTGGGCTCTCCTATCAGATCTCATCTCAGTACCAGGGAGGAGGGAGGGCAAGGGGGAGCTCCGGGCAGATCGGTCACCATGCTGCCACAGGGACTCAGGACTTACCCATCCTGCTGTGGAGGGCCTCTTGGTCTGTGTGACTGGATTTCCGGGGCTTACACTTAAGCTTCTCTATCTTGGGGGAGAGAAAGGATGACCATTTTCCCTCTATATGTAGGATCTCATGGATGGCTCTATTCAAGCTCATCTAGAGTGTCTTCCTTCCATGGCTGGGTGCTCTATATTCAAATTTGGCTGAATTCACTATTAGCCACCCTGCTACATTTGGCTTGGATGATCCAGTGTCTCCAGGTGTTCCTCAGAATCCATCAAATCTGCCTATGCAGCATTGATTGATCTGGTCAACAGTCAGTGAAGAGAAGCCCTTTGAAAGTCCAGGGCAATGATGCGTGAAAAATAGATGAGCAACAGCATTAGCTCCAGGGAGCTGGGTGCTAGGCCTGTCACAGCCAGCCTGTTGGACCCGTGTTCTCGGACGAGTTCTCTTGCCTTTTTGAGACTTGGAGGAGTAGTATGATCTCAGAAAGGTCCTTGCTGGTTGTAAAGTGTGCTGATTTGAAGATATAGGAAACCCTGAGCTTCCTGTTTTATTCTGGAGCTGGGGGGCCAGTGCTTTGGAGTCTGATCTGGGTTATAATCCAGGTTAGACTTTTTTTTTTTTCTGATTTGATGGCTCTGGGAGATCCAAAGCAGAGCACTGATGGGCACAAAGGCATTTGCAAGGTGGAGGAGTCGGCAGCAAGAAAACCCTATTAAATACAGCTGATCATTAGAAATGCAAAGGTTTGGACAGAGACCCAGTAACTTGGCTTTCAAATGGAAATAATGATGCTGACTTTTCAGTCTTTGTGGGAACAGTGCTCAGGTACAAAGAGGCTCTGGCAGGGCCTCAGCATGTGGTTGACACCCACTGTATGCCAGGCTTGCTCCAGCTTGGTGTCATCTGTCAAGTCACCTAGTGTTCTGCAAGGCGGGGGCGGGGCAGCTACTGGTGATAGAGGCAAAGACAACCTCAGAGAGGAAATGAAAGCTCCTTCTCAGCACCGCCCCTGGGCTCCTTCATCAGCAGGGGCTGCTCTCCCCCAAGTGTGCTTCCCAGGAAGGGGGCTCCTATTGTGGGGTAATCACTGTCCTGGAGCCAAGGCTAGGGCACAGTGAAAGCCTTTGTTTTAGGCTTGTAAATTTCAACACAAGTTGGAAGAAACAAAATCCTAATTCATTGAGAGACACTCCACATTTGATTTTGTGGACAGAGCCAAAGGGAGAGCCCATCTGGCAGCCCAGGAGAGGCTGATGAGCAGGGCCGGTAGGCAGCAGCAAGGCCTAGAGGATGCTTGGAGGCCTGGAAGGTCAACTTTTGCCTTGGAGGCAGACATTGGCCAGGTCAGCATGGCTAGTTTGCGGTGAACCTTCACCCTGGAAATATGAACTGTCTATAGAAATGTAGGAGGCCTGTTCTAGAACAGACCAACGAGTCCATTCAACTCTCTGTTTTTGTGGTACTGGGGATCAAGCCCAGGGCCTTCACACTGAGCTACATCCCTGGCCCATTTTTATTTTTGATTTTGAGACAGGGTCTTGCTAAGTTCCTAAGTTGTCTAGGCTAGGTTTGAACTTGCAATCCTCCTGCCTCAGCCTCCCCGAGTGTTAGAATTACAGGCCTTCACCACTGAGCTCAGCTGCCTCTCAATTCTGGGCTGTCTGATGTCTTTCAATCTGAATACTCTTAGAACGAGTGAATGAAATGTTGCAAACAGCAAAGATCTATTTGTCATACCCGTTGCGAGAGGTGCAGAGTTGAGTATTGATGGACACATAGCTATATGCAAGTTGGAGGAACCAGGAACCAAAAGAGAGTCCTGGTGAAGAAGATAGAAGTCTATGAGAAATGCAAAGAGCTGGACTGGGTAAGCTGCATGGGGGGTGGCGTTCCTATATGGCTGGATCCGAGAGGTGGGGAAAAAGGAGGAAGAGGGCCATGTCTCAGCGGATGTTCTGTGCAGCACAGAAGGTGCAGTGGGCACGAAGCCTTAGCCTCCTTCTCTGGCAAGCTAAGACTTTCTCAACGCCTAAGTGAGTTGTATCTGGTGACTTTATGCAGTCGTTGTATATTTGGATCATAGAGAAAAAGAAATCTAATGTCCTTAGCACTTTGTCCCAGGTGGTCCCCTGCCCAATCCACCTGCCCTCCACCTCCACTTCCAACACACACTCTGGGTGGAAAGTATCCCTTGTAAACAAGTGTGTGCTCAATCCACACACGTAACATGTATTGTTATACATAGGATGTTATGCTTTTTGTCTTTTTGGAGCGAAAGACATATGAAAAAATAACGTTGGTGCTTTTTAGTGTATGAACTATGATAACAGATTTTTTATTTTTATTTTTTGAGACGGGGTCTTGCTCTATAGTTCAGGCTGGTCCCGAACTCACTGTGTAGCCCAGGCTGGCCTCCTATCATTGGCATGTTTAATGTACATCCAGCAATTTCTGGAGCAAGGAGAAGGCATGGCTGACATCTGATAATTTTGGGTTGCTAAAGGGGAGACAGAGAGAAGGGTCTTACGGCTGGCAACAGCATCAGTCTTTGTCTGCAGCACTGTAGGCCTCAGGGCAGAAGGTTGGTTGGTCCCAGGGCTGGTTTACAGGGAGGTGACGATCAAGCTCAGGGCAGCGGGATCCAGAGGACAAAGGGATACAGAACACAGAAGCAAGGAGACGTGTGAGGAGTCCCCAGAAGGGACCAGTTCTCAGGTGTGGCAGAACACCCAGACCTACAAGGAAGACAGATAGGGGGACACGGCTGGTGGTGGGCCAGCCCTGAGGCACAGGAAGGAGAGAAGCTGAACTTCCCGTTATATATTTTCTGGGTTTCAGCTCTACCATCCCTTGTCCAGGGCCCCCACCCCTCAGGATGCTTTGCTTCATACCAAACACCTCCTGTATTGGTTTGGTGGGAGAGCTGGATGAATGACCAAGTAGTTGTGGGTCAGGAGCAGAAGAGCCACTGACAATGGGGAAAGATGGGTGAGATCACACTTCAGGCAGAGCTGGGATTTGGAGCCAAAGTGACTGGTGGGACACAAGGCTCTGGGAAGGACAGGGTGAACATGTGATTTGGCAGTATATAGGTTTCTATAGCCAATTTTATTTGAATCTCTGAAGGGAGGGTAACATTAATTGACGTCCAATTAGGTTTCAGTTGTACGGTTTCAATAAACGTATTCTCCATTTTACAGAGAAGAGAGATATGTACAAATTTGCCCTGCTATGCAGCCCCTAAGTGGTTGCAAAGGCCTGGGTACTCCTGGGCTCGTGATGTTGAAGGCAAAGGCATTGTGGGGCTACAACCACACCCCCAAAGACCTCCTCTGCTACCTCGAGCCCAGCCAGCTTGACGGCACATGTCTCAGGCTTTCCAGGCCATCTGTCCCTGTCACAACCATCTAATTCTGAGGCTGTAACATGAAAACAGCCACAGATGAAATGCAAATGAGTGGGTGTGGCTGGATGCCAATAAAACTTTATTTGTGGATACTGAAATATGAATGTCATACAATTTTCATGTGTTATAAAATATGGTTCAAAACTTTTTTCAATTTAAAAAAATCAATGGCTGGAGGACTGGCACAGTGGTTAAAGCACTTGCCTCGCAAGCACAATGCCTGAATTCTATTCACGAGCACCACATAAACTGGGTATGGTGGCACATGCCTGTAATCCCAGCGCTCAGGAGGCTGAGGCAGGAAGATTGCTATGAGTCCAAGGATAGCCTGGGCTCCATAGTGAGTTCAGGACCAGCCTGCTACAGACTGAGACTCTGTCTCAAAAAAAAAAAAAAATCAAAACTATTATTTCCAAGGATATAAAACCAAATAGCAGGATGGATTAGGCCAACAGGTCATATAGTATGCTAGTCTGTATGCTATGTAGTGTAGCTATTTGTAGGATTCTTGGAAGTGAAGAAAAGGGACACACCGCACAGGGGTCAGAGAAGTGAGAATTACTGAAAAGATGAGGAAGGGTCATCCTAGCCCTTTCCCCTACTTGACATTTGCTGAAATTTACATAAAACTCTTCCCAGACAAATTAGCATTTGGGTATTTGTTCCTTTTAATTTGATGGGTTTAAATGAGGCACCTGTTTCCTTGAGCAGGTCACATGCCCTTCCTGACCTTTCTTGCTGTGTGTGTGTGTACGTGCATGTATGCACACGTGCACCTGTGTGTGTATCTATGTGTGTGTGCATGTACAATAATGAAGATGCCTGACAAATCATCTTCAAAATCTAGAACTGTATTTTATAGAGACCCAGCAAATATTTAGGGTGCCTCTTTTCTTTCTCACTTGTTCCTTGACCCTTGCTCTCTTCTCCCGAATCCTGTGTTTTCTTTCTTTCCATCTGCTCCTCAAAGATGCTCTCTTTCAAGGCTGGTGGGATTAATGTACCTACAGCACCCCAGAGGGAAAACACTCAACAGTTGGAATATTTAGAATAAGAAAACAAGCTACAAGAGGTGAAGAGTATGTGATTGCTTTTCTTTGTGTTGAGTTGTAAAAGCTGCACATCTCGACCTTCTCATGATCGCTGGGTTCTCTCTCTCTCTCTCTCTCTTTTGAGTGGCAGATGTAATACTCTCATGTTCCCTTTATTTTTCTTTCCAGGAAAAAACAAGGGAATTCATTTCCATCAGGATTAGTGAAATCTCTTCTTTTATACTACCAACATGAGGATTTAGCAGATCTCTGATCTGGTGCTGAATAAAAAATATGGAAGTACAATGGTGCACAGAGGTGGGGGCTTGAACCCAATTTGGATTACCACGCACCGCAGCGGGTGATCTGACCCTGATGGGGCCAGTCTTTGGCGCTGGGGCTGGAGCTCAGCCCTCGGGGACTGAGGCCATTATTCTACCTACTCTGAGCCTCACAGTCAGATACACACAAGTGACAGGTCTGCATCAAGCTATCAGCCATATGCCCGTGATGTGCTGCTATGCGAAAGCCAGGATGGAACCTGAGCCGGTAGCTTAGAAGTGGGTCACTGCATAAACCACCCAACCTTCCTGAGTCCAACTTCCTCTTTCTATCAACCTGGGTCAGTCACATGTAAGTCCCAAGATCTCACCAAGGCATGTAAAGAAGTGTGGTGATGTGCCTCAGAGTCTGCTCGCCGGTCCCCGGGTCATCGCAGGCCCTCACCAAGCTCTCTTTTTCATTATTCCTTGGCATTTTCAGGTAGTGATTCACATGTTTGCTGACACGTCTGCTTGTGTTTTCCTACTCCAGTGTCACATTTGTCACCATGTGTGAGTCCCACAAAATTACTTAGGCAGACAGTTGGGTGGACTCCAAAGTTACAGTTTCCAATGGGGCTCCCACTTGGCGTGGGGCTGCGGGGGGACAGAATCAGGCCATGCTGTGTGTTTCCTTGGGTTTCTGTTTCCCCAGACACTGTGCTAACTTCTCCCCATTTTCAATCAAACCAAAGTCTGGACATGTATTTCCTCACGTGAGCATGCCAGCGATGGTCTGGTGTTTACCCACATCTACTCGGTCCCCATCCACCTACTGGGCATCCACATGCCCCACTGTCTATGTGAATGACATGGAACCGCATTCGGGAGAGGTAAATGCCCACAACTGTGGGGCACTTGCTGTATGCTAGTGCTCCTGCTGAGCACCTTGTGTGCCCTGTCTCAGCGACTCTGCAATGCAAGCTATTTTCAGAAAGTGAGCGTCAGGGATGAGAAATGGCAGGAAGCAGTGACAGGACTCAGATGCAGGCAGTCTGATCCCGAGACCTGCATTCTTAGCCACGGTGCTGAGCACGCCAGCAACTCCCCAGAGACTGGCACACGATGACGAGTCTCAGCACTGTCAGTCCTCGCCGTAGCTTGACTTGTCCCCTCGGGCTGCTGCCAGCTGACTCATGACTCAAGGAAGGTAACAGGGAGACAGAGAGACACAAGAGAAGACCCACAGAAGCACTGAAGGGGCAGCCCAGGCACGCCGTCCCAGGCTGACCCCCGACGGTTCCATTTACAACTTTCAATTCTCAACTTCACAATGGTGGCCCGGTGATGCGCATCCAGCGGAAATCCTACTTTGCGGCTGAAGTTTGAGTTTGCAGGCTGGGGGTACGCGGTCTAATCCGCTCTGTGAGCTGTGACAATTTACACCAGAACGAGGAGACTGGTCACGAGATGACAGTGCCCCGGCTTGTGAGCTGGGACGCTTAGCGCATTTTAGAGGGTTTATCGGGACTTGGTGCCTATGCTGCTGATTCCCAGGGGAAGCTGCAGATCAGCTGGGGGTCCAGACAGAGACTCTGAGGGCAGAGGAAGCCTGAGAAGCACAGATGAAGAAAAGGGAAGTTGCATCAGAGGGTACATAATTGATATCTCTAAAGCCAATATTTCTCAGATGTTGGGACTTCCTCGTGCCAAAATTATTTAGAAGTGGTGCACAGCTGTACCCAGCACCCAAGGGGATGAGATAGAAGGATTGCCATGAGTTCAAGGCCAGCCTGGGCCACATACTGAGTTCAGGACCAGCCTGGACTACAGAGAGAGACCCTGTCTTGGTTACTTTTTTGTTGCTGTGACTCAATACCCAACACCCACAAACTCAGGAAAGGAAAGGTTTATTTAAGCTCACAGTCTCGAAGATCACAGTCCATTCAGGGGTGGCCAGCAACAATCGAAGTACATGGCAGAGAGAGAGGTGGAGGCAGCTTCCCCGGACAAACAGGAAGACAAGCTGAGGCTAGTTGAGACTAGTCCCCCTCCTCCAGGAAGGCAGGTGCAGCTGATGTATCCTTTCAGGTCTCCGCCAAGTTACCAGTCCCTCCTGCATCCAGGTGTGGCACTACACACCTAATTTAACTGTAATCCACCCCTCCAGACCAGACCAATTCACCAACATCACATGGTTCCATTAAAATACATGAGACTTTCGGGGGACACTCCAGATCCTAACCACAACAGACCCTATCCCCAGAAGAAAAATATTTAGAATGATGCTTTAAAGTTGTCTGGGATTACTAGCTTAAAGATACCGCCTTTAAATTTTGCACTTATACATTTCAATAAAATTGGGGGGGGGGGAGATAACGCCCTTACAAATAATCACGACTCAAATAGAGATCATCATTCCTGCCCTGCAGGGACATTGTAAGGATGAAAGGTCAGCATGACGGTGATGGTGTGGCCTGCGCTTTCCTAAGTGTTCTGTTTTAGCTACCTCTGTTTTCTCCATTTCCAGTCCTACCTGACTTCTTTTCCCCCATGATGGTTATTTTTTAATTAGCACATGTTGGCAATACACAATAATTACCTTCACGCTTGGGATTTGGGGTATGCACTTAGCATGTCTCAATCATTGGTACTTCCCTTTCTTCCCATCTTTCTCCTTCCCACCTCCCCTTCTCATCTCCACAAAGTCTACCCCTTCCCCATTTTCCATCATTGCTGTCTTACTTTGTTCTTTCAATTATTTACATTTTCGGTATCTTGTATAAGAGAAATCGTGCACAGATCTGTGCCTGATTAAATTTACTTAGCATAATGGTCTCAACCTTCATCCATTTTCCTACAAATGACTCAAATTTATCCTTCTTTATGGTAGCAGTTTCAATTTTTTTGCTTAATAAAAACCCTACTTTATTGATATGGATAAATGCAATACATAAGGTTTACATTGATCTTGAGTATTTTGTGCATGTATGCATCATGGTAAACTTACAAATCCTTCCCCTCTCCCTTTTCTGCCCTCCCTCTACCTCCAACTCCCATTATTCCCCTCAATTAATTTGATGAAATAATTGTGATCTGGGTTTCTCATATTAGATAAACCATTAGATATTTAACTTTCTCTTCTTGGCTCACTTCACTGAGCATAATGGTCTCAAGTTGCATTTATTTACTTAAAAAAGCCTCCCACCTGTCTGTCATTATAGATGAGTTGTATTCCATTGTGTATAAATACCACAATTTATGTATCCATTGGTCTGTTGATGGGTATTTTGGTGTCTTCCACATTTTAGCTATTGTTAGTTGGGCTGCTGTAGATATGGGTATACATGTATCTCTATTATATGTTGTTTTTAACTCTTTTGGGAAAATTCCCAGAAGAGGCATCGCTGGATCAAAGGGGATATTTATTTCCAATCTTCTGAGAAACTTCCTTACTGCTTTCCATGGTGATTGTACCAGTTTACATTCCCCGCAGCAGTGCAGGAGGGTTCCTTTTCTTCCATAGCCTCGCCAGCCCTGATCGCTGTTTGTGTTCTATGATACATGCCATTCTCTCTGGAGTTAGATGGTACCTTAGTGATGTCTTTGATTTGCATTACTCTAACAGCTAAGGACATTGAACATCTTTTCATATATCTTTTGGCTATTTGAACTTCCTCATCTGAGAACTGCCTATTAATTTTCTTTCCCCATTTTTTGATCAAATTTTTGATTTTGAGGGGCTTACTTTTCTTCAGTTCTCTGTATATTCTGGTTATGAGCCTCCTATCTGAGGTATTGGAGGTGGATTTTTTTTTCCCATTTTGTCAGTTCTCTTTTTACACTGTTGATAATTTCCTTTACCATGCAGAAATTTTTTAATTTGACACAATTCCATTTGTTAATTCTGGGGGCTATTTCTTTTGCTTTTGATGTCTTGTTAAGAAAGTCCTTGCCTACACCTATATCTTTTAGATTTTTTGCTGGGCTATTGAGAATGGGATTGTTCTTCTGAGCTCTTTCTCAGTAAGTTCATTGTTGGTGTAGAGAAAAGCTGTTGATTTTTTTGGGTTTGATTTTGTAGCCTGCGATTTGGCTGAATTTGTCTATTATTTCCATTGTGGAGTTTTTGGGATCTTCTATGTAGATAATCATATCATCTGCAAATAAGGACAGTTTGACTTCCTTCTTTCTGATACATATTCCCTTTATCTCACTGTCTTGCCTGGTTGCTATGGCAAGTGTTTCAAGAACTATGTTGAATAAGAGTGGTGAAAGTGGACAGCCTGTTGTGCTTCTAGTTTAAGAGGAAATGTTTTCTTTTTCTCTCCACTTACTATGATATTTGTGGTAGGTTTGGCGCATACAGTTTCTATCATTTTGAGGTTAGGCCCTTCTATATTTTTCTCAGAGTCTTTATCATGAAAGGATGTTGGGTTTTCTCAAAGGCTTTTTCTGCATCAATTGAGATGATCATGTGGTTTTTGTCTTCGCTTTTGTTGATGTGATATATTACATTGATTGATTTACATATGTTGAACCAGCCTGGCATCCCAGGAATAAAGCCCACTTGATCCTGGTGTATGATCTTTCTGATTATTTGCTGGATTCTATTTGCCAGAATCTTATTGAGAATTTTTGCATCTATATTCATTAAGGAGATCGTTCTGTAATTTCCCTTCCTGGTTACGTCTTTGGCTGGTTTTGGGACTAAGGTGATGCTAGCCTCCGGAAGTGGGCTTGGTAGTATTCCTACTCTTTCAACTTTGTAGAACAGTTTGAGACTCATTGGAGTTAGCTCTTTCCTGAAGTACTGAAAAAAATTCTGCTGTGAATCCATCTGGTCCTGGACTTTTCTTTGTAAGTAGAGACTTTATTACTGCTTCAACTTCTGTGTGTGGAAAGGGGGATATTCAAGGTTTTTATATCTTCTTTGTTTAATTTTGATATTTTGTATGTGTCTAGGAAGTCATCCAGTCATCCATCTCTTCCTAATTCTCTAAATTGTTGGAATATAGGTGTTGGAAATAATTTCTCACAATATTCTGAATTTCTGCCGAGTTTGTTTTAACTTCATCCTTTTCATTTCTAATTGCATTAGTGTGTGTTTTTTCTTTTCTTATTTTGGTGAGTTTAACTAGAGGCTTGTCAATCTCATTTATTCTTTCAAAGAACTTGCTCTTAGAAATTCATTAATTTTTTTTATTTTTTCAATTTCAATTTCATTAATTTCGGATCTGATCCTCATAATTTCCTTTCTTCTGCTACTTTTTGGTTTAGATTGTTCTTGTTTCTCTAGGACCTTAAGGTGCATCATTAACGTGTTTACTTGTAACTGCTCTGTTCTTTTGATGGGTGCATTTATGTCTATGAATTTCCCTCTCAGTACTGCTTTCCCATAGATTCTGATAAAATATATTTTCTTCATCATTTAACTCTATGAAGCTTTAGATTTCTTCTCTCATTTCTTCTGTGATCCATTGTCGGTCAGTAGTAAGTTATGGTGTCTCCATGCATTTGTGTGTTTTTGTGTATTCCTATGATAGTGAGTGATCCGTCGGTGCACCTTCCTCAGTCAGGGAGTAACAGATAGAGAAGAACACTTGAAGCTAGATTCAGATGGATCAGGGAGAACTCTGAGTGAAGAGGAGAGAGTGTCACTTCCAGATCTGTAGAAATATTTATAATATTATGCTTAGATAGTCAGAGAGGGAGAGACTCAGGTAGTATCAAATAAAGAGACAAAGAGAGGTGGAAAGAAAGAGGGGAAGAGAGACATGCACAAGAAAGAAAGAAAAGTAACAAAGAATATAAAAAGAAGTAGAAAAGAAAAATTTAAAGAAATATGATCAATTTTAGGAAAAGAATCTAAACTGAAGAAAGATAAAGAAAGAAACACAAGAACAGAACAGCAACAATTACAACGTCACCAAAATCCAAGGGAGCCCAAATCAAAACATGGAATATAAAAACAACAAACAAAACAAAACAAACAAAAAACAAACTAACCAAACAAACAAAAAACCAAGGAGAAATTAGTTACCCCTTAACTTACGTGGATGTAAACATCTTATGGTGCTGGGTTGCACAGTCTGGTGAGTTCTACTCAGCTACTGATCCTGGTTCCTCTTTGCCTTTCTGTTATTTCCAGCTGAGCCTGGCAGCACTGAAATGGATGGATGGGCCTGGTAGGATTTCAGGCTGAAATCCTGTACAGCACCTGGCAGACCTTGGCGTGGTGTAGCATCTGGGTGGGTCTGGCACCCTGCTGGATAGACATAGGCCTGGGTTGCACTCCAAATGAGTCCTTGGAGGCACATAAGCTGCTGGGGCCTTGAAAGGGCCCCAGGCGAGTGCAGTGCGGGATGCACCGAGGTCTAGGTGGCTTCCTGTTGAATCTGTGTGGGTGTGTGAGCTTCAGGGAACTTGGAAGGGCCCCAGAGAGGTCAGATGTAGTTAGGCCTCAGAATCGCTTCCTGGTGGGTCTGTGGTGGCACATAAGCTGCCAGGCCCTGGGAAGGGCCCAGGAGAGGCCAGCAGCATGATGGTGTGGGACACATCTAGGTCCCTGATGGCTTCCTAGCAGGTCCGTGGGAGTATGGACCTTTAATTTTTAAAATTTATTTATTTATTTGTTTTTTTTTTTGGGGGGGGGGGGGAGATAGGATCTTGCTCTGCAGCCCAGGCTGGTCCTGAACTCACTATGGAACCCAGGCTGGCCTTGGACTCATGGAAATCCTCCTGTCTCAATCTCTCAAGTGCGGGGATTACATATGTGTACCACCACACCCAGCTTTATGTGGTGCTAGGGAATCAAACTTGGGTACTTAACGCTTGACTTACTGCTTGCTAGGCAAGCACTTCAACTGCTGCTGAGCCATTCCTCCAGCTCAGGAAAAAAAAAAAAAAAAAAACCTCTTAATGAAATCTTAGACATTGATTTGCTCACTTGCTCTCAGACCTTGATGACTTCTGATTTAATTTCAAAGTCCCCTGACCAACAACCAGGAGCATCAGACTTTAGCCGGGACTACGATGTCAGCTTCATTTCTGGTTTCTGTTCCACACAGGCACCCTATTATGCTGAACTAATTCAGACCCTTGCCCTCATGATACTTCCTGATGTTTTCCCATTTGCTCTTCTAGATTTCACGTCCCTGTTGTGGTCAGGCTGTGGAGTGTCCCCCAAAAGTCTCATGTATTTCAATGTTATGGATTGTCTATGGAATCATGTACTGTTGGTGGATTGGTCTGGTCTGGTCTGGATGGGTGGATTACAGTTAAGTTAGGATTAAAGGCCTATGAGTTAGGATTAAAGGCATGTGAGTTAGGATTAATGTGTGTAGTGGCCACACCTTCCACACCTGGATGCAGGAGCGGCTAATCACTGGGCAGGGACCTGGAAGGATATATAAGCTGCATCCTGCCTTCCTTGAGGACTGGGACTGGGACTTGAACTAGTCTCAACTAGTCTCAACTTGCCTTCCTGTTTGTGATGTCCTAAGAAGCTGTCTCCACCTCTGCATCTGTCAGGTACTTCCATTGCTGCTGGCCACCCCTGAATGGATTATGACCTTCTGAAACTGTGAGCTAAAATAAACCTTTCCTTTCCTAAATTTGCGGGTGTCGGGTATTGACTCACAACAATGAAAAAGTAACTAAGACAGTCCCTAATCTGTGGAATATGGTTATAAAGATGATTAAGTAGAATAAGCCATGGAAATGATCAGGCAGCATCTGGCATGTGGTGAACACTCTATGTTTATTAAAGACAAGTTTCAATATCTTCACAGGTTTTTTTTTTAAGGAAAGGATCTTAATTAATTTTTCATTGCTGAAACACAGTACCTGACACCCACAACTTAAGAGAGGAAAGGTTATTTTAGTTCACAGTTTCAGTATGTCTATGTCCATCCTTAGGTGGCCAGTAATGGTGGAAGGATTTGGAGGAGACCCAGCAGGAGAGAAGCTGTTAATCCCTTGGCAGACAGGAAGCAAAGTGCATAGAAAGGGCAAAGCTATTGTATACTTCCAGGTCAAGTCCTAGTGACCCCGCCCCTTCCAGGTCAAGCTTCAGTGATCTGCCTTTTCCCACCAGACCTCACTTTTTAACAGAACAAAAAACCAATGGAGTAACTCCCAAGATTGATTCACCTCCCAAAAAATGAGCCTTTTGGGGGACATTCCAGATCCAAGCCATAATAGGAGATTTCTGTCTTCAGAAGTCAATAGACGTAAGAATATTTCTCTAAAAAGGTACCTGAAGGCCATGCCCATACATCTCATCTAGAGATCCCAGGAAAATAACATGACAATTCAGTTCATTGCACTTGTATTTCTTTTGCTTCTTCTGTTCTCAGTGCACTGGGACAGTAATCCTCTTGGTGAACACTTGCATAGTCTCTTCAATTAGCTCCATATACTAGGACAGAACCAAAGTTTCACTTCTTCTCCAACAGCCCTATCCTCAACTGTCTACTTGTCTTGTACATTCAGATGATCTTTATACTCCGTGGAGACTCAATGAGGTATATAGTGACACTATTTCCAAGTTTATGAGTGAAATTTCCATTATTATGGACCTGATCCTCTTAATTCAGGGGGTCTTGGTGGGGTTCTCATGATGTCTGTCATCTAGTTGTAAAATCAGCATTTGTTTTTTTGTGCTTTTAGGAGAAACTAATTTTCCAGGAGAAATTAATTCTGCATAGTATGCAAACAACTAGAAGAATTCTAAGTTAAATATTCTGTTTATGTGGATCCCATAAATCACTCTCTGAATTCCACAGCTATAATTTGAAGTTTTATGCTTTCATTAGGTTAATATTGTAGCAATGTTAAAATGAAAATAAAAGTAAAAAACCCCTTCCCATTCCACTACTCTAAACAAATTGAGAGCTTTCAGTTTTCTGTGATCTATTTCATCTCCTTTTAATATACATACACACATACATACACACACAATTTTTGCTTTGAGTCATAATAGAGCTGATGATACTAATCCTAGGGGTAGGTAACTCCATTATTGTAAGCCTTGAATATCTCCTCAGAAAAAATGATTCCCATATATTTTGACTCTGTCCTCAATTCTATGGGATTGGGATGTTTATATTCCCATTTTACAGAAGAGTAAAGTGAGGATAGATACTCCCCGACTTAGGATCATTCAATTTACAATTTTTAAAAACTTTATTATGGTCTGAGAGCACAACTGTCCATTCACTGAATTTTTCATGCCCCAGGCAATATTCCACAAGCTGCAGGAGGCATGCAACATTTTATTGTAAAACGGGCTCCGTGTTAGTTGATGTTTCCCACCCGTAGAGTAACGTGAGTGCTGCGGGCATGCGTGAAGTAAGCAGGCCTGCTCTGGGTGTCCCGTGGGCAAGTGTAGTACCCTCATTTTGACTGATGAGGTCTTCATATGGCAATGGGCTTATTAAAATACAGTCCAGTGTAACTTGAGGAGCATCTGTCTTCAGAGGCTGGCTCACGCCGAGTCTTACCTGTGGTGTGTTCTGGAGCTGTATTTGTGCCCTTCTCCCTCACTCTATTAAACAGGGAAGGCCAGGCCAGGAAGCAGCACTGAAATGATCAGGGGCTCCAAACCTGACGCCAGCCAAGTGGGGCTGGGACCCATGAGTCCCGTCCAGCCATCTGCTAGCCACCCTTCCTGACTGCTAAGAATGAGGAGCGGCACCTGCCAGACCACACAGGGCAGGACAGACCGTGCTGATGTGGGGCCTTGGAGCTCTTGTGTTGCGTCATTTGAGTCAGAAAACACAGGCGGTCCTCGAAGGTCAGACCATCCCCTGTGAAGATTTACAGCCATTTGTTCCAAATGTTTGCAAAACACTGAGGTCAGCTTGACCTCCCGGACTCCAAGAAAGAGATGGAGAACTCAGAGCCTGTTGGAGGAAGGTGTCCAGTGGGCACAACACTGTGAACCTGTCCTTGCCCGGTCACCCAAGCACAAAAGATCATTGTGTACAGACGGAGTCTTGGGCTGCGTTGCCAAGTGAGGGAAAAGGGGGCACCCAGAGGCCCAGGGGGCTGGGCTCTCAGGGCCACCCTGACTTCTCAGAGCCAGGCAGCTGTGAGCTAGCAACTTTGGTGACTGTGTTGGGTAGCCCTTGATGACTTTTGTGTTTAGCATTTCTTAGGGTCTCAGTAAATAGCTGGTTGGGCAGATGGAGAGAAGGAATGGCTTATTTCCAGTAGCTGTGCTCTCTCCTGCTGGACACGACTGAAGTATCCTGGCATCTCTCATTTCAGGTTAGAAGTGGAAAGTCAAGTGTGAAAATGTGTGCATAACAGAACACGAAAATTCATGTGTGAGAAAGCATGAAATTATGTAACTGCCTACATGCACGTGATTATGTGAGCGCAGGCATCTGGGTGTGAGCGTGTAGAGGGGAACGGAGTGAAGAGAGATTGCTACGAGACAAAGGATGCTAGTCACCTTGTCACCTTGTACTCTCCCCAGTACTCTGAGGTACATCTTACAATTTGATTTGTTTGCTAAGTGCGGAAATAAGACTTAGATTAAACACCCTGCCCAGGGTCATTCTGTTGTCAGAGCTGAGTCTTGACCTTTGGTCACCAAAGGAAGTGACCTTCCACCATCCTGTGCAGGGCAGCTCCAGGAGACCCTGCCAGGGCCCTGTTGCTGCTGCAGCATGAAGAAACTGAGGGAAAATGTCAGAGGATGCAGCCGAGGTGCACACGTCCTCAAAGGTCCAGGAGGAAGAGGTTACTTAGGGGTCTCTGGATGGGTGGTGGGGTGGGCAAAGGGCAAACGTGAAGGTGTAAGCAACCACCCATGCATGAACATTTCTGTGAGGATCCAAATGGAGAGGAAAGAAATCAAGGTAGGGATAGCCTTTCTGCAGTATGGGAGTATTTCATCTTATGGGGCCTGGCGTTGCATAGAAAGGGATGGCACATGTAGTGGCCAAAAGTTCTCAATCACAGAAGGCAACCGGCACTTACTTCCCTTCTCGAGTCTTCTTCCAGTAACTCGGAGGAGAAAGTCTCCAACCACGAGCGTGCGTTCAGGCCAAGGAAGGGAAAAAAGGCACTGCTGCCAAAGCATAGAGAAAACCCTTCTCCCTTTACTTTTAAATCCCAGTATCCATGACAACTGGACAAAGTGAAGAAAATGGCTGACCCTCCCCTCTTCATTGTTTATCTTTCAGTTGCTGCAGCAACTGAATCTGCTGGGCCCAGCCAGCTTCTCTGGGCGCTTTCTTCTCCTCAGTCCCCCTTTTATTGCGGGCCCTCCTCAGTGCCAACTCTGTTTTGTCTCTCACTGGAGACGGCTGTGAGAAAGAGGATGGGCAAAGTGTCAGCTCCCAGTGCTTTTGAAAGTCCTCTGAGGGGGAGAAATTGCCGGAACAAAGGGACAGGGGAACAAAAAGCGCTGGACTGCTCGCCCCTGCCTCTGAGGGTCTTTATCATCGTAAACCTTGGATTTAGAGAGTCTAACTTCACCTTTCCCAGGGATGGCTTGGCAGGGATACGGAACGAGTGGCTCTCAGAAACTGGTCAGGCAGCGGTGTCAGCAGAGATCTTCCCAGGGAGAAGCAGTCTCGTTAGCTTAGGTTGGGGTCCTTTTCATCTTTCCTTCCTTCCCGTTTTTCTTCTTCCTCTCTCTCTACTTTGCTACTTTTCTCTCTCTCTTTGTCTTCCTTTCACTCTTTCCTTTCTTGGATTTGTTAACCAGAATATATTTCTGGTAAATATATGTTAACAAGAATATGTTTCTGTTTAATGTCATTCCACTTGAAAAAAAATCTAAACAAAGTCTTTGAGCAATCAATTTCTTCCACTAATTTGTCTTAAGGAAACAATCAGGTATTTGCACAAGAGTGTATCTCCTGGGTGATTTATCACAGTGTTGTGAAATAATGGTGAGCCCTCGAACGGCTATAAGTAAGATTGGTCCCATCCACTGCATCTTGTTTATATTTTGGCCAAGTGACGATTTGTCACTCACTCCTTTGCAGCTGCATGTTGGCCCCATGCTGGCTGGGTCTTGGAGATCAGTGATGGGCAAAGTAGCCCTGATCCCTGCTCCAGTGCGGTGCAGAGCCACAGCCACATGGGACAGCAGGGAGCGCCGGTCACCAGTCAGGGCCAGGGCCAGGGCCAGGATGGGAAGTGGTAGACTAAGAAGAGCGGGCCTGTCGGTGACAGTTCACATCATGCAAGCATGGAGAAAGAGTTCTGGAAAAACCAATAGCCAATAGCCTCAAGCTGTGGCCCAGAGGATGAGCCAGGGACACTGTGAGTGATGGAGAGGGGAGAGACTGGGCTAGGCAGAGGACCACTGAGCTCATCTTGTGTGGGGGGCAGCTGGCATGAAGGAGCAAGGATAAAGGCAGGCCAGGGCCAGAGCGATCTGGGTGATGTCAAGAGGAAGGCCTTAATTGTAAGAGCAGTGGCCGGAGCTGGGGCACAGGGGTGAAGAGGGATGATAGTGCTTGAGCAGGGCGGATTTGCAGAGAGATCTCAGTTACCACAGAGCGGAGAAACATTCTGAAAGGCAGAGGGTTTGTGGGAGATCAGCCACTATTCCATTACGAAGCTCAGTGGCAGAGCTAGAGATAAAGGGCATGAGTGGGTGGAACTCAGGAGGTAAAGCCGATGAGCTATTGTGATGGAGGGGGTGTGGTAGAGGTAGAAGGGGTCAAAGGTCATGCCCAGATTCTAGGGATCCCATAACAAAACACTCCAAACCGGGGGCTTAAAACCAGTAGAAACTTATTTCCTCACAACTTTGGCTGCTGGTGTTGGCACGGCTGGCTCCTCCTGGGGGCTGCAGGGAGAATCTATCCCATACTTCCTCTCTACTTTCCACTGATTTGATGGCCATCTTTGGGTTCCTTGGCTTCTGGAAGCATCACCCAGACCTCTCTGCCTTTGTATTCCCATGACATTTTCCCTGTTCTCATGCATCTGTGTTCAACTTTCCCCCTTTTTGTAAGCACACGGTTACACCGGGCTTGGGGCCCATCCATCCCACCTGACCCCTCTTAACAATCACACTGGCCTGTACCCTCCTTCCAGCTGAGACTACATTCTTTCTAAGGTACTGAGGTTTAGGGCATCAGTGCATCTTTCTTTCTGAGCAGATAAAATTCACCCACAGGAGATGAGTACTTCTAGGCTCTGTCTAGACTGCTGGTTGGGTGGTGGTACCATTCTACGGGAACGGACATGCTGGATGAAAATTCAGGGAGGAGTCTTGAATTTGTCTTGGGTCTGTTAAGTTTAATATAGCATTAACTTATTCACTCTTGAATGTTTAGTTAAGCACCCAGTGGTAGCAGTGGGCTAAGTGCTGAGGATATAAATACGAGGCAGTCAGACATGACTACTGCTCTCAAGGAGCTCAGAATCTAGCGGAGAAAGACCTCAAACACATGAACAGATGTAAAGTTGCAGGTGTAATAACATTATATGAGTGAGAAGTAATTTGGAAGCTGACCATGGTGGAGTTTGATCCTGTAAGAGGTTAAGAAAAAGTCCTTAAGGAACAGTTACTTAGAAGTAATTAGCAAAGAGAGAATGTTACAGACGGGAGGAACCATCTGTACAAAGGCCCTGTGGTGATGTTTAGCAGGAGGAGAATAGGGAGCTGAAAGCTCAACAGTACGGCTTGGACACAAACCAGCATGTAGCAGCACAGGATGACTCTCAGTCAGGGTAAGCAGGAACGCAGGGGACAGTGTGGAATATTTTGTGTGCATCCTAAGAGCACTGGGAAACACTGGAGCGTGTTGAGCTAGGGAGTGGCACAATCTTAGCACATGAAAAGGACCACTCTGGGTGTGCTTTGGAGAAGGAGTAGGTAGAGGGCAGAGCGGAGGAAGGTCTGCCAGACAGAGGGAGAGTTAACGTGTCCAGTGGAGAGGCAAGGGAGCAGGTGGCCATGACAGGAACACATGGGGACACATGTGGAAGGGACGTCTGAGTGGCCTCCATGAGCAGCTGAGTGTGGGGGGCAGAGAGGGAAGGCGGAGAGGGATTGTGGGAATTCCCGTGCCTGCTAGTACACGGCAGGCAGAGCTATAGGTTTGGACGGCTGAGGCGCTCGGTGAGGAGAAGAGGCTGGGGCATACCGCTAGCTGCCCCAGAGCTTGGGGAGACCCTGGCCAGGTGGGACACAAGGCGGATTTGGGCTGCCATGGTAAACTGGGAACCACCTCTGTCTTGGTTGTCGCAGCACAGGGGAGCAAGAGGGTGTCTGTGCGTCCTTGCACGGAGGTCCGTGGTCTTAGCAGCAGGAAAATGAGGGGCTGCTGCTTCTGTGTTTTCCAAGAACGAAGAGGAAATGTCTGCCGCAAGTGCAAAGGAGGGAGGGAGAGAGTGAGGCGAGTGCTGTGAAGATTTAAAGGCGGTGCAGTGAATTAAGGACAAGGAGGAAATTCGCAGTATGTGAAAACCGTAGAGTCACAAAAGAGATTTAAATTTTGAACAGAAAAAGGAAACTGTCAACTCACGCACACACCTACAGATGCACACAGATAGTGTTCGCGTAGATGTACTTCCTGGTAGTTGACCTCTAAGCAATTTGTACTAACTGATTTTGTGCGTTTGTTGGATTTTCCAAGTTTACTAAGATAAACATGAGTATGTTCCTGTGGTCAGAGAACATAGGTCATTTTAAAGTAAGATTATGTGCTTCTTTGCTGTCATTCTTTTTCTTGAAGAGAGATTTGCATATTATTGTATTGAAAATTACTAGCTCTTTTCTGGGTTGAAACAGACAAAACAGTCAAAAACATTTTTTTTTTTTTTTTTTTGGTTGACAAGGATTGCGTTTAGCTCCAAGTAGTTTAGCAGAAGCCATGCTGATTTTAAGATGACAGCGTCAACCCTTGAAGTCACAGTTTTTCTCACCATGGGTTCCCTTTGTGGTTTGGATCTAGAGTCCCCAGAGACACATGTTCCTATGCATACTGTGTGGCTTTGGGAGGTGGGGCCTGGCTGGAGGGAGCGGGTGCTTGGGGATGGCCTGGAGAGGTGTGTGCTGGTTCCATCCCTCCTCCCAGACCTGACTCCATTCTGCCATGCTGTGAGGGGCTGCCTCCAGCTCCTACTTTGGCCCTAAACCTGCCCCAGCCCCACCATGTGATTCCATCATTTTCCAGCCACCTAGGCATGAATGGGCTGTGATTTTCTGAAACTATGAGCTAAAATACATCTTTCCTCCCTAAGTTGTGGAGGTCAGGTATTGAGTCACAGCAATGAAAAAATAACTAAGACAGTGCCCGACTGTGAGGTCTCTGCTCCCTGGTACAGATCCAATCTACGGCTGCAAGGCCAGCATGGCAGCCTGAGGGCACCAGTCCCAGACCTCTTGGAGAAGCTAAATTCTAATTGCAGAGGTAGCATCTTTGGTGTTTTTGGTAATTTTTATTAGTACAACAAGTCTCTGAAACTGTGCAGGCTTGAACACATTATGTGGTTATTTGCAGTCATCATTAAAGTTCAGTGTTGTAGGCAAATACTTTTGGCTTTGATAACTTCATGCCTTTTGAAATGACTAAGTACCCAGAAGAGAAGGGCAATGTTTTGGTGCCACTTGTTATATTGGCTGTGTGAGAGGCTTGTTAGCTGTAGTAACAATGGACCTGATGTGCTCCAGTAACTTGCCCAGACTCACACACCTAGGAAGCCGGCGTCACTAGCTCGGGTAACCTGGCTGCAGGACATTTGGCTGTTCACCTCTTTACAGAATGTTCTCAACTTACGGTGGTTTGACTTCAGACTTTTTTGATTTTAGTGGTGGGAAAGCGCCATCACTCTGCAGATGTCCTTAGGAGTTTGGATCTTTTCCTGGGCTAACAATGTTCTGCAGGACACTTTCTTGTGACACCAGGCAGGTAGCAATGATGGGGGGAAATGGTCCATCACTAGAGTGTACCGTGTGGCTAAGTCATGATGTGCAGTAGGCTAGATGTTTGCTATGGTGCGGATCTTGAGTGTCTCCCAAATGCCTCATGTATTTGAAACTGTGTTATTGTCTGGAAGGGGCAGGAGTTTAAGGTTTGGCCTGGAAAGATTGTTAATTGTTGAGATTGGGGATTGCATAGGACAGAGATCGCAGGTGTTTGTTATTGATTAATGGGCCAGAAAGTGAGTGAGGGGCAACTGGCAGCCTAAAGTACTTAAAGGAAGAAGAAGAAACATCACTGCAGCTTCTTACTGAAGAAGCTCATAGGCTTTGTCTTCACTTGGCTTCTGTCTGCAACGAGGTAGCAGCTCTCCAGCCTCTGCCATGAACCTTCACCTTTGTCTGCTTCCCCATGAATGAGAGGCCTTCTGAAACCGTGAGCTAAACAAACCTTTCCTCCTTTAAATTGTGGATGTCTGGTATTTTGTCACAGCAACAAGATAGGTATCTAACACAGTGTTCTATGTGCTCTTTTCTCATCTAGTATTTTCAATTTATAGTGGGTTGATCAGAATGTAACCCCGCTCTATGTCAAGGACCATCTGTAGTGCCACCCAACAGGCTAAGACACTTTTGAAATATTGTTTTTGTATACTGTGGGGATAGATATCTATAAAGGTGTGTTTTGTTTTGTTCGTACTGGGGATTGAACTTAGGGCTCCAGCACTACTTATGTTTTCATTTTGAGACAGGGTCTCACTAACTTGCCCAGGCTGGGCTTGAACTTGTGATCTTTCTGCCTCAGCCTCCCAGAGCCGTGGAATTACAGGCACACCCTACCTCAGCCAGCTATGTACTGTATAGTGCTGTCGCAGAGTGGAGCTAACTGGGGGCATGAGGTGGATGACGAGTACAGCATGTGTTGTAGATATAGATCTATAAAATTATCCATGAATGTCCATGAAATCGCTGGTTAGTTGGACTGTGTTAGCAAATATGCATTAAAATAAACGAATAACTACCAAAACCACATTTCCATGTGTGTTCCCCAAATCCGCTGGTGTGTGACACATTTGGGGAAGCAAGGCCTCCCAGCCAGAGCCAGAGCACATCACGCTCTGGAACCTTCCACCAGGCAGAGCAGACAGGCTTTGATTTCAAAACCCTCCCATAAGGACACAGAGGGCACCTTCCAGGATGCAAACTGGGTCTGTAGGGTCTGACTAGATGCTGGAGCAGAAGCAGAACAGAACGTGTAACCCTGCTCTTAGGTTGGCCCCCTGCCTCAATCAGGCCCGGCCTTTCAGTCGACCCCACCCTCTCTGTCAAACCGCTTTTCTAATTCTGCCTTTCTGCAGGCTGCTGGGTCAGGCAGAGGGAGGTAGAAAGAAGGAGAAATCACTCACTCTGAGTGGCGATGCTTCACCACTAATGTGGGAAGTCCTGACATCAGAGGCAAGAGGCCCACTGCATGGCCCTTTAAAGCAAAAGGCAGCATTCTGTCAATATCAGCCAGGAGAGGACACGACCCTGGTCCAGTTTAGGATCTAACTTAATCCCTAAATCTGGAAGCACAGAGTGTTTAGACACAGGCCCAGCCCTGACTGGGCCTTGTTCAAGACCCCCGGGGAGCAGACAGTCTTGGTCTGGAGCTGGCATGGCTACTTGCAGTCACGTGTCCTTGACAAATTTCCCTGGTCCTCCTTTCCGAGTGTGTCAAATGAGGCTAGAAACCACATGTTCACGGTTCTCTTTCCAGCACTCCTGCCTTCAGACCAACATTTATTTAAAAACAATGAAGGGTGAGAGTAAGTCAAGTCATTCCGCCAACAGTGACTTTTACCCAACGTTCCCAAGGCTTTGGAAGGCTCGCTAGTGAACTGTCCTCTGTCTGAGGCAGTGCATTTGCTCGGCACTTCTCCAACTCCAAGTTCTTTCTCTCAAACAATCTCATAAACCCTATCAAGTTTGTTATAAAAAGAATTTTCCTGTTACTTACAGATCTCCCAGCCACAAAAGAACCAACCCTCCTACTCCCAGCCACCACCAGCTTGGATCTAGAGGCCCTTGAACCTGGTTTCCACCAAGCCAATCTTCTTTCTTTCTCCATTTTCCAGCTGAACTTCCCTGAGAGTGATGGGGTTGAGAGAGAGAGAGAGAGAGAGAGAGAGAGAGGCCGTGTTGGCCGCTTGTCGGGAAAAGCCAGGTAGGAGAATGAACTAGTGTTCCTCAAATGTGAATCCCAACGGGAGAGGCGAATGTGTATCATCTGTCACTTCGACAAAACTGATGGTAACTGATCCACTTTGTGCCCATCCCCCTTGCCTCCCTGGTGGCTGGATGGTGGGCAAATACTGCATGGAAGGACCTGTCTTACAGGATCACGTGGGCTGATGAGGGGGATGCGCTAAGCTACTCTGGTTTCTTCCTAAAGTAATATATGGAGAAAATACAATTACTTGTCTGCATTTCATTTAGTTTCTAACTGAACTAGAGTGTTTGTAATTAGAAGCACTTTAAATGGAATCCATAAATTATTAAAACGAATGGCTAGTGAAGCAGCATTGTGATCACTGGTAGCTAGAACTGTTTAACATGAAACTGGGACTCCTTATGTGGAGATGAGGGGTCGTGGGGCAGAAAAACCCTTATTTTGTAAGAGGGAGAACTTTCATTGAGTCATTTGGCTAAGGAAAGTCTATAGACGTGGAGCTGGGGAACTGAGGTTCCCTGAGTAAGTGCTGGGACTTGCTGAGGGTCTCTATGTGCTGGGCATGGCGTTAAGCAGTCCTGGATACCTCACTCATCCTCAGGGAAACCTTGTGAGGCGTACACCTATTTTATGGACAAGAAAACCGAGGTGGCCAAGCCCAGATTGACGCCAGGAAGCCTGGTTCTGCATGCTAAACCACTGTCCTCTTTGCCCCGTGGATTCTAATAGCTGGCAGGCAGGAAGGGAACAGAGGAGTGTCATTCTTTAAGTGAAGTGGCTGCAGACATCCAAATGGCCCCTGAGAACACACACGCACACCCAAGCTTCCAGGACAGAGAATCAAGGGCCTGGTGTCTGGCACACAGGAGATTCTTGGTGACTGTGGAACTGAAATTAAGTCCAATTACATGAACGGTTAGCCCTGTTTCCTCAGTCCCCCAAAATTGGTCTTCTTTGATTTTCTTGAACTGAGTAAACCACAGAAAATATGTTTTCTTTAAAAAAAGATTGTCTTATTTTATGGAAAACTACAGCTCAACCTGTGAAAGAAACCTCACTGGTGTTTACCTCACCATCCTGAGAGGTTTGCTGGAGGCCAGGGCCAAGCAGCCATTGCTTGCCCGTAAAACTTGCTTCTAGAACACCCTGCCCCACTTCCCCTCTGGTTACCATCCTTCAGCCTTCCCCAGTGAAGCATAAATGTTTGCACAGTGAACTTCAGGTCTAATTGTGACACTCGCTGCCCACAAAATACCCAAGATTCCAGTGGGCAAACAGCCTCACGCGGAGTCTACCCAGTGCCAACCACAGGTATGTGGGCACGATCTTGGGGGCTGGCTGGCAGGCATCTGGCTGGGGGCTGCTGCTAATAGGGTTCCAGTCATCTGTGCTCTCAATGCTGCCCTCTTCCTATCCCTAGGCTGCGGTCCAGGTGCGGTTGGAGCAGCCAGAACTTGGGGAGCAGCTGCCTGTCCTGTGTCTTGTGCCAGGAGCTGTGGTGCTCTTTGCCTTTACCTTCCTTACCCATTCCTTGGGTACTCAGCTCCCGTGTGCAGAGACTGTGATCACCTTGGTCTTGGAGGACCTGTGTGGGTGTGTGTGGGTGTGTGTGTGTGTGTGTGTGTGTGTGTGTGTGTGTGTGTGTATATATATATATATATATATATATATATATATATATATATATATATGAAATGTCTTAGCTGGGCCAGAAGGCCCAAGTCTATAATCTCAGCACTTTGGGAGGCTGAGGCAGGGGAATCAAAACTACAAGATTAGTTGGAGCAACTTAGCAATTTAGCGAGCCCTTCACTCTAATAAATAATAAAACTGGGCAGGGGACTCAGGTGAAGGCCCTATATTCAAACTCCAGTATACTGCAAAGTAGCTTTCTTCAAAAATCAGGCTTGTTTGGGAGTGAGACTTAAGATTTTGAGACTGGTAGGAAGAAACAATACACCTGGTATGTTGGAGTTGGGTCCTGGACACTGGGGACCCTGAGTGGCACCGATCCTGCCTGTCTCCTGTCTTCAGGACTTGCACAGAGCCACCAGGGAGGCTGGATAATGGGTCACTTTCCGCACTGGCCAATGAGCTCCACAGTCTGATGTTTGTACATGCCCACCTGGCTTGTATTCATGTGCTGTAAGACAAGCAGCCTTAGCACCTGAAGTCTCCCTGGGATAGGCTCACTCTCAGGCCCCACGAAGACCTACTGATTAGGAGCCTGCATATTAACAAGTTCTCCAGGTGACTGTTGTGCACATTGAATTTTGACGAGCGCTCCTCTAAGGCAGTGGTTCTTGACCTTGTCTGCGCATTACAGTCACTTGGGGAGCATTAAAAAATTCTTTAATTCCTGGCCAGAGCCAGACCAATTAAATCAAATCTGCAGGGTTGAGACCCAGGTTTCAGAGTCTTTGAAAACTCTCCAGGTGATTTTAATTTGCAGAGATTCAATGCTTTGGGAAGGAGGTTTTCAAAAATTGCCTGCTCATTAGACTCACCTGAAGTCTTTTGTAACTTTCTAACTCCAGGTCATACCCTAGACCAGTTACGTCACAGTGCCCAAGGGGTCAGTCAGACATGGCGTCTGCACTTGTTGAGCTTCTCAGGTGGTGGTTATGTGTGGTCAGGATTGAAAGCTGATGTTTTGGGGGGCTCAGCTCAGATGTCTCTCTTTCCTGGAACCCCCTTTAATATGTCATTTACTCTGGTGGTGGGTCATGTGTCCTTCCCTAATACACCCATGGTACCCTACACATGAGACATCGTCTATCTAATTGTCTATTATCTTTGTCTTTACCAACCCCAATAGGTGGGGAACACTGGAGAGTGGAATTTTATTTTTCTTGTGCTTTCCACGATGCTTGGCATATATAATATGCTCATCAATAAACTTCTCTTCCTATTGCTTTTATGATTATTCCAATCACAAGAGCCTGTGGACGGAGCTGTGGGTGAGGGGAGCTCACCATGGTGCAGCTGCATATGAAGCGGTGATAGTTTGGCAGCTGGCCAAGCCCAGGGGAGGCTGCTGCAACATTCCAGGCATGATGTAGTGACCAAGGGCACAGGGTAGGGGAATCTGAGGACCCCTGGCTTAAGAGTAGGTGCATCAGGAGGTAGAATGAATAGGTATGTTCTCTTGGTAGAATGAGACATTTATTGTCACAGTTTTGGGAGCTGGAGTTCAAGATCAAGGAAGAATCCATTCTCATATCCCTTCCCTACTTCTGGTAGTTTGCTAGTGAACTTGGGCAGTTTTTGGCTTATGTACGTTGTCTAATCTCTGCTGTCATCTTCCCATGGTGTTCTCTGTGTGTTGTGTGTCCCAATTTCCCATTTTTATAAGGACACTGATGATATTGGCTTGCACCCTCCTCAGTATAACACTCATTTTAACTAATAACATTTTCAGTGACTATTTCCAAACAAGGGCACATACTGAAGACCTGGGGATTAGCGTTTCAATCTATGAATCAGGAGAAGAGAGCACACGTCAACCCATAGCAGTAGGTATAGACATTTTTGGGAAATTGTGTGGTCATGAATACAAGCAATGCTGGTGTTGTGGTTTGGATCTGGAGTGTCCCCCAAAAGCCACATCTACCTATGGATACTGTGTGCTGTTGGGAGGTGGAGCCTGGCTGGAAGGGAAGATGCTTGGGGCTTAACCTGGAGGGGCGTGTGCCAGTTCTGCTCTTCCTCTCTGACTTGGTTTTGCACTGCCATGGTGCCACGTGGATCTCTGTCTCCAGAGCAATGGCTCTGCTTCTGGCTCTAGCTGTGGCTACACTAGGTGATTCCAGCTGCCCACCCGTGAATGGACTGTGACTTTCTGAAACTGTAAGCTAAAAAAATCCCTTTCCTTCCTAAAGTCGTGGATATCAGGTATTAAGTAATAGTGATGTAAACGACAGCTGGCAAGTCCTTGACCTCAGGAATTTTAATTTCTTCATTTTAAAGATGAATCAAAAATTTTTTTGAACTGAAGATTGAATCTAAGGCCTTTGCACCGAGATACATCAACCTTTTAAGAACTTTTTAAAGACAGGGTATTATTAAATCATTATATTGTGCGGAGGTCTGAACCACCATGCTCAGTTATTAGTCAAATTTTTGCTGTGAAGTCAACACATTAGTTTCCTAAGTTTTTGGGAAAATCTAAACTTATATAAAGGATCTCTGGGGATGTTGACAGCAGGGAGAACTAGACATTTCTAGTAGAGTGGAGATGAGAAGGAGCTGAAAGAACTGGAGAAATTGGGCAAACAGCATACAAGTCACCATCGTGGCTGCACAGGGGCTGGGTGTCTGCACGGGCTGAGCTGGTGCTTGTGGCCCACGCAATGCCCTTGATATTTCACAAGGGAACCTGTGCGGGATGCCCGAGAGGCATAGAGCGCCCATGCTCCTAACTACAAAATGTAGACTCCCCCCACCCCCCGCCTCCCTCCTTTCTTGTCTTTTCCTCCGACCCCTTCTGCCTTCCTTCTCTTCCTCCTTCCTTTCCATTCCCTCCCTTCCTCTACTCCCTTTCTCGACTTTCTTTCTAGGCTCAATTGTTAGAGCTGGCTTCACTTTTTAATTGTTCTTTTGTGATTGTGTGCGTAGCCATTAAATGCAGTGGGGGATTGGCAGTTAGCTGTGCCGATTAGAAACACCTTCAGGTGAGGAGGGCATTTTTCTGCTTGGCCGTGCTCCCTTCAGGCCGGCACTTGGCTGGGAGGGGGCCGCTATATGGGATTCCTGGCAGAGGTGGCCTTCCGCTCCTAACGGCACCTTGCATCCTGCCTGCAGAGTTCTCCTGTGCAGCTGCAAGCAGAACTAGGAACCCTGGGGAGTTGCCCTGGCCCTTAACAACTTCCAGGCTTCCAGAGGCCCCGGCTGCACAGTGTTACCCGGCACACCAAGCCCTGTCAGGAGGGTACTGCCTACCAGAGGCTATCTGTCTGCTTCTATTCCTATTTTCAGCCGGAGAGAAACCTTTAAGAATGAATTTAAAAATATAGTTTATATGGCAAATGGGAATTCAGTTAGGAAAGTTAGAATAGAGAAAAAAAAAAAACCTCATGAAGTTCCTCTCTGTGACGCCTTCCTCAAACATAGAAGTCAAGACCAAAACCAAGCCACAGCAACAAAGCCATAATGACAACAAAAAGCCAACCAAAACTGTCAGAGTTAAAGTCCCCATGAAGACCTGCAGTTGGCTAGAATTCAGCCACTGGATGATCTCCTTGAGGGAAATGGCGGCTCTGCCTGAACTCCAGGATTACGGGAAATCAAGCTTCTGAGAAGTAATGGAAGGATCTTCACTGTGATGTTCCCCTTATCTTTTTTTTCAGTTTTGGCTCCTTTTTTTTTTTTTTCTCGTGGGATTTTAATTTGGGATGTCTTAGTTACTTATTCCTTACTGGGACAGAATACCCCACATCCCCAATTTAAGGGAGGAAAGATTTATTTTAGCTTACAATTTCAGAATATCTCACCCAGTCCATTCAGGAGTGGCCGATAATGGTGAAAGCACACGGTGACGGTCTAGTCAGACAGAAGCTCTTCAGAGAATGACAGACAGCAGGCCAAGTGAAGAAGAGCAAACTATGTCTGGAGACTAAGGTGCAGGCCAGAGCTAGTTCTAGGAAGAAGCTGCAGCAATGTTTCTTCTTCCTTCCTTTATTTATTTCAAGCTGCCAATTGGGCTGCCAGGGCGGGTGCTCGTCTCTCATTTCTTGGCCCCCACAAGTCAGTCACACACATCTCAAAGCTCTGCTCTGAGTGTTTCCCAACCCCAACAAGGAGACACAATCCCCCCAGGTCAAGCTCCACGCATTCACTCCTTCTGGCCTGGACCTATATCCGAACAGTACAACATTCCATAGGTATCCCTCTACATCCAAATATGTAAGGCTTCTAAACCATGACAGAGGGCTTTAGATTCCACAGTCTTAAGGGGACTTGGCCAAGAGAAGAGAAGACTCTTCCCAGCTTTGGATCTCTAAGTATTTGCTAGACTTTGGCACCCCCAAACAGTAAGAGAAAGACAGATGTCCAGCCCAGTCCTGAGGGTACCTACCTGTCTCCAGTCCCACCAAGCTCCTCATACCAGGGTCAATGCAGAAGTCCAGATTCATTTGAGGAGGTTCTCAAGTACCTCAGAAATTTCTAAACACTCTAGACAAGCCCAACCTCAGCCTCCAGCCATGCCTCTTCCTCTTCTAGGCCTAGAAGGGCACAGTCATTGAAGTGTGGTTCAGCACAGTTGTGATATCTATTCACAATCTTTTTTTTTTTAATTAAAAAATTCTTGTGAGTGTAGTATTCTGCTTTATAATGTATCTAGTTTGGTTTGATGAGAAAGATGGCATTTCCCTCCCAGACTTACGATTTAAGTGGATGGTGCCCTGCAGATGGCACCAACTCTGCTGACCCTGGGAGTAGGCAGGTGGGTGGGGAGAACTGACCAACAGCTGTGACAGGTGTCTGCTAGAGGAATAGAACACAAATGTTGAATTATCATTTGGTAGGGGCTGCCTTGTGTTCCTGTTGCTGCTGTCCAGTTTCCAGAGGACAGTATTGGATAAGGCTGTCACCTTGCCCACACCCTGGGGATACTGGAGACCCTCCTGGCCTCAGATGTGGGGCCATGGACAGTTCATAAACAACTGGGACCTCCCAGCAGGGTCCAGCTTGCCTGCTGGGGCTCTGCTTTTCATGTTTCTTTCACTCTTTGAGTCTTAAAACATTGTCCAGACACTAGCTGACCCCTGACACCAGCCTGTCACAGGAACCTAATTGTCCTGTGATGACTGCTGCTTCTCAGCAGCAAACGGAGGCTGGCCATAGATTTGGAAAGTAACATGCCCCATCGTGCACCTTCATAACTGTTATAGTCCAGGGCTGGGGCATAGCTCAGTGGTTAAGTGCAAGGCCCTGAGTTCAATTCCCTAGTACATAAGTTGGGCATGGTGGTGCATGCCTATAATCCCAGCACTAAAGGACAGAGGCAGAAGAATTGCTGCGTGTTTGAGGCCAGCCTGGGTTACACAATGAGGTTAGGACCAGCCTGGACTAAGAGTGAGATTCTGTCTCAACAAACAAACAAACCCCAAACCAAACAAAAACAAAAACAAACAAGCAAACAAACAAACAAACCAACAAAAACCCTCTTATTGTAAGATATGGTTGGTATCAACCCTCGTTCCCCCTTGGCTTTCCCCTTAAGGTTTCATTCCACACAGGACTGTATGGGTTTTGGGAGACAGAGTTTCCATAGACATGTGGTTGACTTCCTCTGATGAGAAGGAAACCAGCAGTAAATAGGTACCATTCCAGAAATTCTTGACTAACCAAGCTTAATGCAATCCTTTTTGATCACAGGTTGGACCTTCCTCATAGAAAGATGTCTTGGGTTGGCACAAACTGCTCCCCACATTCTGTTCTCCCTCTCTCCTTCTCTATAAATTTTGCTTTGCTATGAAGACATACAGTACCCACTAATTGATTTATGTCCTTTAAATTCTTCTCCCTGAGTCCATTTTATTTCTACCCAAGACAACACCCATGAACTATTTCTAGATGCCTATATCTACTTGGAGTGCCTTCATGTGAGGAATTCCCATACACCGCATTGAGCCTAATTTCACTTGTTTAGTAGAACGACTTTCTACCCTCATGCATCCTACTCACTGGTTGGTATAGTCTAGAACTCTGGGACAAGTGATAAGATACTGTGTTTGTTTTGTCACAGCAAGAACTGAGTTCAAATCCAAGCTGAGATATTGAACCTCAACTTGAGAAAACTTGGGGATGGTAGAATTCCCCTGATAGAGGTGCTAGGATGACCTGGTAAAGATAACACATGCTATTTCTAGTATGATATCTGCTGTGTAAAAGTCCTAACAAATTTAAGTTTCTCTACACCTTTCTTCAAAAGAACACACTTGCTAAATGTACAAAGCCCCCAAGAATCTGAGTTTAAAACAGAAGCACCAATTGAAAGCAATAATTTAGGGACTTGGCACACTTTCTGCAAATAAATGGGTTTGCATTTCGTCCTTATTTGCCAAGAACCTGGCTGGGGTTGCTGTTGTTAAACCTGAAGCTTTATTAAGTAAATAAAGAACATTATGTCAAATATTGTAGAAGATTGATGATCCAGGTGTTAGAGTCATAGACAGGATTTGAATTAAATATCAAGTTTGGTACATAACCTTTGCATTGTTTCCCTCATGGGTTGGATAGATCAGCACTTTGTCTAACTTTAGTCACCATTTCCACAGGTCTATAATATTTTTTCCTTCTCTAATCCAGTTTTAACTTCTCATTAGAGATCTTAGTGATAGTGTAGTACCTAGATTAGGAAATTCTTGTGAGGATCAAGTGATAATGGCAAATCTGTAGTGGCTTGTGAATTATTTCTGGAATGTATTACAGAAAGGCGAAGAAAGCAGAGGTAGTGCACGTTAAATATATTTTATCCTTGGAATGGCCTTGATTTCTTTAGATCAGTGATTTTTTTCTTTTCCTTCTCCTTCTCCTTCTCCTCCTCCTCTTCCTCCTTCTCTCTCTCTCTCTCTCTCTCTCTCTCTCTCTCTCTCTCTCTCTCTCAAGGAAAAGTCTCCCTCTGTAGTCTAGGCTGGTCCTGAACTCACTATGTAGCCCAGCCTGGCCTAGAACTTATGGCATTCCTCCTTCCTCGACCTCTGGAGTGCTTGGGTTACACCACTCCAGGCTTATGTGGTGCTGGGGAATTGAATTCAGGATCTTGTGCTTGCTAGGCAGGCGCTCTAACTGCTGTGGTATTCCTCAGCCCTAGATCAGTGGTTTTCAATTAGAAATATTTTTTTCTCTTTTAGAGACACTTGGAGCTGGTGTGGTGGCACATGCCTATTAACTTGACACTTAGGATGCTCAAGCAAGGGGTTCACCATGAGTTCAAGGCCAGCCTGGGCTACACATTAAGTTCAGGACCAGCCTAGACTGCAGAAAAAGACTTTGTCTCAAACAGAAAAACAGAAGGAAAAAAAAACATTTCTTGAAGTTTGGCTATTTTTTTATTGTCATCTATGGTATGGCAGGAGGAGGAGAGGTGTGAGTGTGCTGGTGATACTTAGTGGGTAAAGGCCAGGCATGCTACAAAATCTCCCACAATGCACAGGGTTCAACAGAGGTTCTTGAATTCTAACATCAGAGCCTCAAGTGGGGAAATCCTGCCTTAGAGTGGGTTTGACTTCTTCAAAACTAAATTTTATTTTCTTAAAAAATTAGACCAGTGATTACAAGTCCTAGATTTCACAGGTATAGCTACTCATGATCTTTCAAGGAAATAATACAGAATTTAAAAAATCTACTTCAACCTCTGTCTCTTGACATTCTTTATACAATGGTGACAGAGTGGTCATGTTTTTATGCTTTAATAAGAAAATTTCTGAAGCGTATAATATATTTATTATGTACCTAAAATTGCTAAAAAATGCAGACGTTTTTAAAGTAAGCATTAGCAGAAGTGATTGTAGTCAACAGAACTGTGTGACTTATCTGTGACAAATTGTCTCTTAAGTGAAAAGCTATGGTCCAATGAGTTCCAGAAGCAAAACTTATTTTAAATAAGATTATTCAGATTTCCATATCTCTTCTAATCATGGAATTAAGTATCAACAACAAAGAAGAAATTTCATTTTGATTTAATCAGATATAGGAATAAACACCATATTATCATACTGTTCAAGGATGGCAAATCTTTAATATCGATGCTAAATTAAGATTCTGTGTTCCTAATTCTTTTGTTACACCCTCTCAGGGCTCTGACCTTATTAATTTTTAGTGACTCTACCACCTTGGGCCTCAATTTGCTCATCAAGAAAATAGAAGTCAGACAAGTAACCTTTCTAGGTGTTCACACCACTAAAGTTTTATGTTCTTATGATGAATCGTTAAGTGAGTCTAAGTAGCTGCATTGGAGGGGGAGGCGTTTTGGCCACTGCAGAGGTATGAATATGCTGGGCAATGAAATGGAGGGGGACCTCAAGCCCACCACATCCTTCTTTTGCTCCTTCCCAATATCTACAAAGTCCCTATGGATCAGTGTTAGTTACCGTCCCTTCACTGTGGAAAATACCTGAGAAAATCAGCTTAAAGATTTGCTTTGCTCATGGTTTCAGAGGTTTCAGTCAATGGCTACCTGACTCTGTGGCTTTTATGAATAGGACTGTGGTGGGACACAACATAGTGGAGACGAGACCTGGTGGAGCAGAACTGCTTATGCCCTGGTGGACAGGATGGATAGAGGGAGGGCGGGGCAAGGGAGAGAAAGAGGAAGGGAAGAAGAGGAGAAGGAGATGATGTTTTTCATAGGCACACACTTGGTGATATACCTCTTCTACCTGGGCTTCAGTTCCTGAAGTTCCTGCCACTCCCAATATCTCCACCAGCTGGGATCAAGCCTTCAGCACATGACCCTTTGGAGGACATTTTTGATCCAAACTTTATTAGCACCATCTTTTCTTTTCTTTTGTTCTGCTGGAGTCTGTATTACAATGAATCAAGTGACTGTGGCCCCAGGTCTCTGCTTCCTGTGATTCTGCTGGGGCACGTTCTGAGGTGGCTCAGGTTCCATCTTGATCCCAAGAGCTGGGTAGGTTGGGAGGCTTTGGCTGTCGGCAAAGGCGACCTTCTTAGACCCTGGGCTGAGCCTGCTTTCTCTGTGAAGAAGGGAGATGGGAAAGGGTAGCCTCTCAGTGGTGCTTCTATCAAATCTGGGGTAATTCAGAGGTAAGCTATGACAGAATGTCATAGTAAGAGAGCCTGTACACTTCCTGGTACATGGTCCTTGTAGTTTTCTTCTGCAGGCCTCTGTACTTGGCAAAGAACTTGTACCAGTCAATTGAATATGGACATAGCTGGCACGAGCAGAAGCTGACAAGCCCATGTGTCTGGAACTTCCCCCGGGGACTCTGAAACCATGCAAAGAGAGGAACTCATGACACAGACAGCAAACATCAACAGTGAGGCAGGTGGTGGGTTGTGAGAGTGTCCTGTGCCAGGTGACTTGTACTGTGACTGCAGACGTGGGTGATTCCAGGCAAGAGAGCAGAACAGCACCAATTTTCTAAGAGAAATTGGTAATCTCAATGAGCTGATTCCTACTCACTCATTTGCTTATGAGGGCTGAATGACTGGGGCACAATTTAGGTACCTGTACTAGTCACTTCCTGTTGCTGAGACATGACACCTGACAACCCCAACTTAAAGGAAGAGAGGTTTAATTGGCCTCGTGTTTTAAGGGGGTTCAGTCTATGGGAAGCTGGTTCCTGGGCAGAAATGGCAAAGTGGAGGGGCCTGGGAGGGGAAGACTGGTCACTCCATTTTAGCCAGGAAGCAGAGAGAAGGGAGGAGCCACGGAGGGAGATAAACCCTCCAAAGGCCCTAACCCCCAGTGACACTTCCTCTCCAGTCAGACCCCACCTCCCAACAGCACGAATAGCTACCAACTCCTCAGTGGAGCACCCCACCATCCAGTTGCTTTGCAAAAGTCTCACTTCTGAACACCTGAGATATCTGGGGGACCTTCTAGGGCTAGCTCATAACAACACCCGTCACCCTGTCCCTTATCAGCCCCTGTCTGTTCACCGTGGTCCGTATGCTTTTTCTCTGCGCCCCCAGAGTGCTGGGCTCGCTGTGCATTGTACTGTCTCTCTTCGACCTGAGCACCATCATATCTTAGTACCTCCAGGTGTTGGAGCAGAACCTTGCAAAAATTGGGGGTTTAACAGACAAATGGGGAAAGAGATTATGAAGCACACAGGTTGTTCATGTCACAGTAAACCTTGAGGTGACAGAAACCCTTGTCCCTGGAAGCTTCCCAATGCACCAGCTTGTCGTGCAGCTGATGCCCAGCAAAGAACGCTGAGAGTGTTTGGGAACTTGTCACAGCAATCTATCAGTTTGACTCTGCTTCTTACCCAAATTCTGCCTGCCTCGGTTTCCACCAATCCATGAACTTACGTTGTCTGAAACTTCTATCTTTATAAGGGATGCCTAGCTTAGGTACATCATTCTAATGATTGCCATCTGTCTCTCCCTCACTTGGGACCTCCCTGCAGCAGGGCCCTGGCTCCAACCTCTGTCCCGAAAACCCCTCTCGCTCTTGTTCTTCTGTCTTCTGATCTTGGCGATGGGACTTCTGACCTTGGTGAGGGACTGTTAGAGGCAAAGCCCACCAGTGGCCGCATGAAGTGGCTCAACCACGGGAAGAAGACTGACATCGAGATGAGGGACAAGGAGAAGGTTATTTTATCGTTCTGACTTAGTCCTTTTGACTTTTCCTCTCAGTTTTCTTTTCTGTTGCAGCAAAAAATTATTCTTGGTAAGCCTCTTTTTTTTGAATGAGGGCCTAAGATATGTCACTAGAACAAAACTTATCACTATGGAAACAGATCCCAAAGAAAGGGTAAAACTAATGAATGGCCACAGACTTGTTCTATGTGTAACAGTGGAGCTCCCCTTTGTGGCACTTGCTTCTGCAGGGGGGACATTTTTTCATTCAGCTGGGCTAAGAAGGTCCACAAGCTGATGGACTCTCTGGATCAACAGAGGATAAGACTTTGGCCCATTTATACTAACATCATCCATTATCTCACCTGTAGTTGTTAAGTTTATAAAATAATTTCATGCTTTACTGATCTCTGGATAGATTATGGGTACACATGTACAACTCAGCACAAGAAGATAGTAATTCACACACTGCTATAGTGGGGCTACTGAATGCCAGCCAAGGCTTTGTTCTCCCGGGTGGTGCCGTTGGGAGGCGTGGAATCTTTGAACAAGGGAGCCTACAGGTCACTGGGGTTGTGCTCCAGAAGGGCATGATGGTACCTCAGTTTCTTCTCTTTTTCTCTAAGAGGTGAGCAACTCTTCTCCCCTGGGTGCTCCCACCACGGTGTGCTGTTTCTGCACAGGTTTAAAATAATGGACTGAAATTTCCAAAATGGCGAGCCAAAATAAGCTCTTTTAAAAAATAAGTTGATTTTCTGAGACATTAGTGTAGTGATGGAAAGCTCACGTCCCCTCACCCCAAGGAAATGCATGGAAAATGAAGAATGACAACCGAGGAAACCAAGCCACACAGATGTGTGTCATTCTACACTTTCAGATTTAAGATTCGTGGAACTTACAGAAAAACTATTTAGAATGTGTGTTTTCTTCTCTTTTAAATTACAACTATTCTAATTTAAGACTTTCTGTAAGCTTAATTGCTTCCTGATCTTTAGGGAGACTGAGATCACCATTATTTATATAAACTTTGGTTAAAAAGGAGCCTACTGGTTAAAATAACAATTTCTGTACCATAAACTAGAACTTTAACCAGTAATCTTTGTCATTCTCTGAGCATCACTAGTTTGACGATGCTTGCTAAATCATATTTGATGTCTGGTTATACTGAACAGACAAAACACATGCCTTTGCCTTTTTCTGTTTCCAAAATCTTAGGTCCTCTTCTGGAAATGCTTGGTTTCGTTTAATACTCCCAATAATTTAAATAAGTTGCTAGAAGTGTCCTCCTTGAAGAGATTAGGATGTGGGCTGTGACGTTAAGCGATTTGGGAATTAGAGCTAGCTGTGTGAACCTGAAATGTTTTCTTTTAATACTTACTGCCTTCCAAAATGATAGTGAGCCATCTGTGTGTTTCGTCTGCATCCTGCTTCACTTAACAGATGTGCAGTGTAAGGGACAGATACCAAGATTTTGGGATAACTGACTTCATGTTTTAGACTTGCCCTTCTTCGTGTTTGCTGTGGAACTCATGATATAATGATGGATTGATATTGTGACAGAGAAAGCTAAACATCTGCATCCAATTCATGGGTCCTTCCTTGGCACAGGAGGTTCTGGGTCACACACCCCCAGCCGGGTTGTTACTCATTTTCACCTACAAATGGAGATGATATTAGTGGCACCTACAAAGAGGTGGCAAGTAGTATATGGGTCTTCACTTACCTGCCGGGAAATGACAACAAGGTGACCTTGAACATTACCTGTAGGAGATACTAAAGCTCTTTGTTGCTATGGTTAGCATCTCTCTGGTACATCAAGTGAAAGGTACCAAACAGAACATCTGCTTTTGAGTTGAAGGCACAGTGAATTCAATGCTAAATGAAGTGAAATTGATGGAACAGTTGGAAGGGTGTGGTGTGCCTCTGCATCATCAAAGGGACTCTTCAATTATATAGTTAGTAAGAGCCATGTTGATGGTTGAACTGAGAGACTTGGGGTGGGGCCATGATGAAGGGAGAGCCAGGGCCTTAAGGTGAAGCTGGGGAAAGAGCTGAGGTCTAGAACACGAGGCTACTGGCCTGACGGGACAGGTGAGCCAAGTTGCGCCTCCTGTCAATATGCTCCTGCTTAGTTCCACCTCTGCTGATCTAACGGGAGGCAGAGCTTCCCTTCCTTGGTCTTCGGGAGAATGATCTTCAATTAAATCAGTCCTTAGTGTCAAAAAGTTGGGGACCCAGGCCTATACCCTTCTTTCTTCTCTGTAGTCCAGCCAGTACTTTTGCAATGAGAAGATACTCTAAAGAGACAGGGAGGAGAGGTCATTAGATAAAGACAAGAGTGAACTGAAGTAGAAGTTTCTAAGATGAGTGAGCAGAAGTACCCGGATGAGCAACATCCTGAGAAGTTCAAGCTTCAGGTCCGACCAGACAGAGCATCTGTACTTTCCTACGTTCAAAATCTTAGGTTCTCTTTTGCAAAGGAAAAGCACTCTTAAAAAATCCCTCCACAAAATAAACCACTCACTACTCTCCTTCTTTGTACAGCTGTACTTTTTGGGGCACTAAGGTGATTAGATATTGATTTGGTTAAAAATGGAGACCTGCCCTCTCTGCTCACCCTATACTTCATCCTCCCTCTTGTTCTGTGCGTTGCTTCTATTACACTTTCTGAAAAATCAATTTAATTAAAAATGATATGTATGGTTTATTGAATGTCAACTGCAGGAATAAATGATATCAAGAAAAGTTGTTTGGCTCTGTGGCCATTTTAGATACAGATTTTGCAGGGGAGAACTAATTTTTTAAACATTAGTTAATGGGAACGCTGTTTTGCTAGCACTGCATTGTTGAAGAAGATGTTTTTAGTTGATAATGGAAAATATTAAGACTTATTTACAGTAGTCTTCAAAAGTAGCAATGAGATCTAGGTTTCTTAGGGTAGGCATCACTCTTCAACCATGAAGTTCCAATTCAGTTCCAGATCTATTTCAGAGAATAATAACACAAGCACATCGTCTATCATGTCATTCATTGTATGAAAATGGTATTTTATAGATTGCTCACGAAAAGAAATCTTGACTCTATCCACGGGAGAAAATTCTTCTTTAGTCTTAAAAAAGAATGACAGAGCCATACCCATTCCCTCTGGCCAAGAGCAAGGAAAACAGCAGTAGGTGACCAACCACTCATTTCCAGGAGGGAAACCAGGTTTCCAAAGAAGCCAGCAATGTCACCCTTTGTCCCAGGGGAACCCCAGATCTGAACCGGTCGGTGGCCTGGGAAGAACCGGGCCTCAGTAACAGATGAACAGCAAGCAGGAGGTAAGCAGCGACCTGTGCCTTCTGTTAACTGAGCTCTTACTAGGTTCTAATGTCACTGCTGATCCGACAAGAGGCAGAGCATTGCTGCCCGCTCCTCCTGCTGGGCTCCCATTTCAAAGCTGCCCTCCACAACCTACTGCAGAACAAGGGCAGCCTGTGTCCTCTCCTCTTTTGGACAGTGGTCTTCACCTAAACTGATGTCAAAAGTTGGGTAGCACTGGCATACATGACAGCTCGCCCTCAGGACAACCAAGTTGATTTTCAAGTGAGGACTGGTGGCTCCAGCTGTAATCTTACCACTCTGGGAAGCAGGGAGATCACAAGTTGGAGACCAGTCTAGGCAACTTAGCAACTTAGTGAGACCTTGCCTCCAAATAAAAATTTAAAAAAAAAATAGGCTGGAGATGAAGTTTAGTGCATAAGCCCATGTTCAATTCCCAATACTGAAAATAACTTGCCTTCAGATACTGCTCAGTTCTTGGGGGCACAGCTGCTCCAAAGGCGTGCAAGAGAAAGAGAATGCCATATGTAACTGAGAAGTTCCTTGTGGCCACATTAGAAAAAGAAGCAGATGAAATTCAAGCAATATATTTGAGTATATAATTGTAACCATGATTAATATAAAATACTGAGGTTTGGCCTATTCCCTGTGCTGGTATAAATTCTGAAATTGTTGTATACTTGATAACTCAGATCTCACTAGCTGCGCTTCGAGAATACTTGTAAGTGGTCTGGCCACCATGTTGGACGGTATAGTTCTGAAGCCACTAACTCAGAACTTGCTCTAGAATCTACCCATGTCTAAATGTCGTTTTTAAGGCCAATTTGATTGGCTCGTCTTTCCTTCTCATGGGCAGTACCCTAACCCAAGCCCCATGGCTTTTCTTGTTAACCAAGGTACTAGGCAGCTGTAGTAGATACCGTTACAGGCGTCTCATTCTCGCTTTGCAAGGCACGGCCACAGCAGCCAGCAGCAGAGGCTCAGCATGCTCGGAGGCCAGCCCGTCTGCTGCCTGCCTACACGGCGCTGGCAAGATGGTTTCCTCTCATGGGGGTCGAGGGCCCCTCCTTGAGCCAGGCTTGCCGCTGCATCTTGGTGAGTCCTTTCTCTGGCTGCTGATCTGGCCAGTCCCTTCCCTCCTTTTCTTGATTCCTCGCTTGTGAGCTGTTCCCCTGGTCTCAGAGTACTTCTGGGTGGCAGGAATAGAAGAGATAAGTGTGAGATGGAAATTCACTTTAAATCAAAGAAGCAGAATTAAGGCAATTTTCTTGACCGCACCTGGGAATTGCAGAGAAGCCAGAGGACCGAGTTCTTGCAGAGCTGCCACTATCAGAAACCAAGTGAGACGTCAAGGAAGCTGCTTCAAGAGGCTTTTCCCTCCCAGATGCAGCAAGCAGGATTACATAACTGAAAACATTTGGATCTTGAAACCCAGACTTTTACTTTGAGAACTAAAAATAGTTAAAAAAAAACATGACCTAATTTCTCTCCCCATTTTACAGATGAGAAAACTAAATCTAAGACTATCGCACAACTTGCTCAGGTCTATGCAGTGTTGGTAAGAGATTCAGGACTGTAACCTAGTCTGTTGGCTCGCTAAATATTTCCATCCCAAACTGTTGCTTCTTCTGCTTGTTTAGAATTCATTAAAATATATCCCACAACCCTTTTATCCCAGGTTTAAAAAAAAGATTAAACATTTTAACTTGAAATCATTTTAGATATATTTTGAGATAGCCACAGTAATACGGCAGTCTCCATGTACCCCTCAGCTCTCCTAGCAACAATATCTTATGTATTCATTACACAGCTATCATCACAATGACACTGATTTGATACAATAGGAACTATTCATCTTATTCAGAGGTTTTTAAAAAATATTTTTACACGCACTCTTAATCTTAGTTCTATGGATTTTTAAAAACATGGTATTAAGGATTGAATCCAAGGTAATTGCAATGAGCTGCATTAACCTCTCCCATTTTTTTTTTTTTTGAGATAAGTCTTCACTGATTTGCCTAAGTAGGGCTCTAACTTGCAATCCTCCTGTCTTAGTTATTTTTATTTTTATTTTTTTGCTGGGACACAATACTGAACATCATGACTTAAGGGAGGAAAGGTTTGTGTTAGCCCACAGTGTCAGAAAGTTTCAGTCCATTCAAGGGTGGCTGGCACCGGTGGATGGGCTTGGCAGAGGCCTATCTGAAAGAGCTGTTCACTGAATGGTGGCACAGGAAGCTGAGGTTGTGAGGAAGGGAGGAGCTGGTATATATTCTTCCGGGTCATGTCCCAGTGGCCTGCCTTTTCCAGGTCAAGCCCCAGTGATCTGCCCCTTCCGACCACTTCTTAACAGCACAAGAAATCAATGGACTAAATCACCTTCCAAACATGAGGCTTTTGGGAGACATTCCAGATCCTAGCCGCTAAAGCTCCTGCTGTAGCCTTCCACTGTGGTGGAATGGTGTGTGCCACCATGCCTGGCCTCTAGAATTTTGTCACACACGTATAATCATCACCATAATCAGGTCACAGAACTGATCAGTCCAAAAAAACTTTTTTGACCCCTTTAGAGTCATAGCCTCCCTCTGACTTCAATTCCTAATACCAATCTCTCATCCCTTAGGAAACACTTGCCAATTAGAGAATATTATGGAACAGGAGGCACGTATTGTGCCCGCCCTTGAGCCACGCTTCTTGCGCTCAGCCCCAGGCCTTAGTAGTTCCTGTGAATTGGGGCAGTTCTCGGTCACTCCCTCCCTCCTCATGGCTGGGCAGTGGGGTGTCCCTGGGAGGATGCACCCAGCTTCCGTTAGCTGGTCACCTGCTCCAGGGCATTTGCCTTGCTTTCAGTTTTGGATGATTAAAACAAAACAAATAACAAAAACCAAAATGGCAAAAACGATACCTTGAGCAGCGCAAGTTTATTTTTAGTCACTTCTAGGGCCGTGGGCCTTGTTTAAGAGGCATGCTAAAAAAATACATTGAAAAATTCCAATAAAGATACTCAGCCATTAATCCCTGCCCCAAACTCCCCCTTGTTTTGAACGCACCGGTCCCATCATTCTTGCCATTTCTTGAAGCAGTTCTGGAAGTCTCTTTGTGTGAGTGTCTTTAGTTCCACTTCTGTAGCTGCCCCGATGTCCTGAATCATTCAAAATATTCTTCTTTCATGGTCATTTTGACTTTGGGGAAGAGCCAGAAGTCCATGGTGCCATGTCAAGCGGATGAGGACACGCTGGCATATTGTTATGAGCAGCCTGCTTTCCATTGGGTAGCACGTGGCAACAGCATTCACTGTATTTTTGATCACACCTTGTAATGACTTCAGAGAGACTACAAAAAGTAGCACAATGGGATAAGCATGTTTGAGTCTTGACCTGGCTGCAGGGACAGAAAAAAAAAAAAAAAGCACAGGCTACAGAGATTTGGTTTCCACTTTGGGACGTGTTCGTGACAAACCTGGTAGACTTCACAGGCCGTGCGTGTCACTAAGGAAGAAACCGACTTAATTCTGTGTCTCTTAAAGCGGCTCCCAGGACTGATACCTTTAGCATTCCCCGGGGCCTGGCCACGCAGGTGGGTTCCCAGCCCCTTCACCTGCACGCCCAATCTACTGAATCAGCACCTCCGCAGGGCTGGGGCCCCCAACCTGTGCTTTACCCGCCCCAGGTGAGGCGGTGGCGGCCAGACTTCCTGTTTTTACCAAAAGGACGGCGGCAGGCTGGGAGGCCGATGTGCGCAGGCGCAGAGCCCAGGGAGGCGGCCTCCCTCCGCGCTCTGTGGCCAGCGGGCTGACTCCGTGTTTTTGCTTGTTTGTTATTTTTGGGGACAGAAAATGCCTGGTGAGTTCTCATAATCTGGGACATTTTAGAACAACCTGTGTTTTAAATATTTTTCCTTTTCCTATTTACACAAGGCGGAGGCGGGGAGATGAAGGGGCCCTCAGAGATGCCCGTGACAATGTTATTCCTGTCTTGAGGGGTCAGGGGCCCTGTATATCAGTGGATAGTGCCCGTCTGAACAGCTACTCTCACAGAACGGAAAAGGCTCTTCTGTAGATGGGCTTTAGGGCATCGAGCGTACCAGCATTAGGAGCTTGCTAGAATAAGGTCGGTCTACTCTGGCCTTGGGCGACGTTGAGATGCACGGGGACGCTGTCTGTGTCGGGCTAGGTCCTGTGTTTTGGTTTCTGTGTGTACCCTGACCCTTTGTAGGAATTCTTATCTTTATCCTCTTTCCTGCATCGCACCTCTCAGGGCCATCAGTCATACCTGATGTACCCCTCTCCTCTGCCGGGTGACACTGAAAGTGCTAGACAAGCCAGACCCTCAATTTCCCAAGAAACTCAGCAGATTTTGCCCAAAGCAGGAGTCCACGCAGTTACCTGCTGCCCCTGCCTAACACGGAAGGGCAAGTGCTTCAGGCCTGCTGCGGGAGACACTCGGGTGATAATCTTCCTTCTGACTTATTTAGAGCAGTTCCAGTTACTAGAGGTTGCCGGCTGGTCAGGTTTCTCTGTGACTACAAAGGATTTGAATGTGTGAGTGTGTGCATGTGCATGGACCTTCAGTGGGGCGAGCCCGCGTAGTGGGGAGGCCTCTAGGTGCCTGGGAGGGACACGAGGAGATTGTCCACCCGCAAGTACCATGTTTAGGGGGAGTTGTCCATTTGAAGTTAAAGGACAAAATTTCAGGCCAGGCTGATGTCTTAATCTATTATTTCTTTTTGGGGGACGAGTACATTCTATAGTGTACCCACTTTCCTTCTTTCTTTTTTTTTCCTGCAGTGCTGGAGATGAAATATGAGGCTTTCATACTAGCCTTATCCTCAGCCTCCTCCTTTTTAAAGGGGGACTTGATTTTGAGAGAAACCAGTGCCCAGGGGCACAGGCCTCAGCACTCTGGGAGGATGGGACAAGAGGATCTCAAGTTGGAATCCCGGCTGGGCAACTTAGTGACTTAGTGAGACCCTCTCTCAAAATTAAAAATAAAAATGGGCTAGGGATATAGCTCATTGTAAAGGCCCTTGGTTCTATCCCTTAACCACACACACACACACACACACACACACACACACACACACAGAGAGAGAGAGAGAGAGAGAGAGAGAGAGAGAGAGAGAGAGAGAGAGAGAGAGTCTTATGACATCACTGAATTGCCCAGGCTGTGTTCAAAAAGGTGATCTCCCTGCCTCCGCCTCTCAGGGTGCTGAGATTACAGGTCTGTGCCACTAGGCCCAGCTACTTTAATCATTATGACTTGTGAAACCATTCCGATTTGTTACAAAGCAAGCACAGCTCTTCTGTTGTCACCAAAGATAGTGTTTCCGAGGCGGGAAGTGAGACTGCTGGTGAGGTTGTTGCTCAGGGGCCGAAAGTGATAAAGGAGGAAGGAATCTCCCTGGCATTGTCCCGACCCGTGAACGAACGTCTTCTCAGTGTGGTTGGAAGCCCGCTCTGCCCTTCCCCTGCCCCAGCTGGGGGCGACGGAGAATGGCTGAAGCGAAGTGTGGCTGCTTCTTAGGGCAAATTCTAATTTCTTTTTGTGTGTGAAAGCTGTGCTGAAATCCAAAGAAGAGTCATTATTTCATCCAGTTTGAAGCCGTGCCTGATGCTGAATGGGCAAGCACCTAATTTCACCTTCTGAGGCAATTGGGAAGCTCTTTGTGCTGAAAGAAAGGAGCAAAGAGGATTCTGGAGGGTAATTGAATGACAATCCCTTTAAGGTGCCAGGAAAACCGTTTTCTTCCAAAAGGGATGAAACGAGGTCAAAATATATTTGTTAAAAGTGTGGGTGCATGAAAGCCTTCATTATTTCTTTGGAAAGTCTGTGTCTTTTAAAGACTTAAACAAAAGCATCAAGAAGGTAGAAGCTGGGAGAAATTGCTCATGGCTTTAGAAAAGGTGAACCCGAAAGGAAAGCAATTACTGGTTAACAATGGTGTATTAACGGTGATTATTCTTCCAGGCCAGCCAGCACTGGGCTTGGGAGGAGACCGGGAAGATGGCCTGGTGGTTCTGTCCGGTTGTCTGCAGAGGAAGAAGCAGGAGGGAGAGGGGACATGGTCAGATGTGACAAGTGTGTGAGGAGAGCTGGAATTTCTGACTACGGAAGCTGAGGAAAATTCTATTTATTTATTTATGATACTGAGAATCCAGTCCAGGGGCTTTTCACTGAGCAGCATCCTTGGCCCTTTTTTCTTTCTTTTAATTTTGATTTTGAGACAGGGTGTTGCTAAGTTGCTCACATAGTCGCCTTGTTTGTTTTGAGTCCTAAGTAACCAACTGCTCACACTTAAATGAATTGGTGGTCAACCAGTTGGGTACCTCTTTGTTACAACTGAGCAACTAGCCTTCATTCTTTATTTCCTCACTAGTCTAATCTTAATGCCTCTGGCTGGTCTTCTGGAAAACAACCTTCTAAAATGATAAGCCTGTGTAGTATAGATAAATTTCCTTGGTCTTGTAAAGTAACAGTGGAGATCCTCTCCCTAGGACACATCAGAGAAAACACAAATGCTCTACTCCCAACATCCAAAACTGGAGTTCTACTTATACTGTTCTCTGAAATATTTCATATAATTAACTTATTTACATACATGACTACATAATTCATGCATTTCTGGTTATCCCCATAAATTAGGGTAATGGTACATTAAATGCAAATAGTACAATTAACATAACTTGCTTAGCCAATGTGCACTGCCCAACACCATGCTTATTAGAATGTCCATACAAACACTGAAAATACAACAGACGTATTCCGCTATCAAATACACCCACTCAGGAGACTGCGGGTCAGCACCCAGGCACAGTCGTCTACTCCTCCCTCTCTCCAGATCTAGGACTACTGAGTGCTGGCCTGAATCCACACTCACCAAGCTCTGAAAGGAGTTTGCGTTCCAGCTCTCCTCATGTCCACTGGGCTGCAGGGCAGTATTTTTCTCCAGGGGAGGAGATGCCCTGGCTGGAACTCTCCGTTCCCCACCTCGTTAGCATTATGCCCCGGAAGTTTCCCGTTCGTACATTTCTTCTGTTCTGAGATTCAGTTGGCATCTCTTCTGGTCCCCATCAATCGTGGGAGGAGTTGACAAGCCAGCAGGAACCTTCAGTGCCTCTGTCCACCTTTTCCTGAGCCGGGGTCAGGACAGCGTGGAGGATTTGAGAGAGCTGTGGATTAGCAGTGGGAAGTCAGGTCTGTGGGTGGAGAGGGGCAGGGGAGCCCTTCCTCAAAAAGCCAGGAAATCTCTTTGAAAAGATTACCAATCCTTGTTAAAAACAGACACCCACTGGGCTGTCAGTTTAATGGAGATTTCTTGAGGGTTTCAAAGCCTGGATGTCCTGGTCAGCTTCGGAGGAAGCCTTAATTTAGAGACAAGAGCTCCCACTCCCCTGCTGCTTGTGGAGGAGTTTCTATGGTGCAGGTAGGCTTTGTAGGCATTGGTCCTCTTTGTCTTCACTTACGAAGGCAAGCAGAAGCTTTTGCTAGCAAGAATCGGCAAGTAGCAACTCTTTCCTGCTTTCCCAACTGATCCAGAAAAGGAGGCCTGTACTGGGCTATGTGGGTTTCTTTTAGTCCCTCTGGGGAGGTTATGGGTGTTATTAGAAATAACTACATAGACATTGTTCTAGCACAAACATGCTGAATTTTTACACTATGCATCTTTGTAAACAAATGTAACGGATGGCATCTCAGTGAGTGCAAAGCCCCAAAGCATAGCCAGGAGATAAAAAGAGTGGAGAAAGACTTAGGACCCTCAGTAAGGGGTCCTAAGTCCTCACTGGAGTTGTTTGCAAAGCAATGCTGTCCATAAACGAAGGAAACACGAAGATTTTTATCCCAGTAGTCCATGTGTGTGCACACAGGAAAGCATGCACAGGAGATGAGTGCATTCTGAGCATGCTCAGTTTGTCAAAAGGAAAAGACAGCACACGAGAATACTTCTGGTCATACTCAGCTCAACATGGCCTCCAAAATGATACACATCTGTTACCTAGGGTGATGCGTGGTTGGTTCTGAGACCTGGAATATGCTCAGGTCTGGGAGGTACTCAAGCCTTTCACATAAAAAGGACAATTTGCATGTAATATGCTCAGGTCTGGGAGGTACTCAAGCCTTTCACATAAAAAGGACAATTTGCATGTAATTTTTCTTCTGCATACTTTAAATCATCTCCAGATTGCTTATAATACATAATAGAAATTCTACATATAGTTGTTATAATGTATAGTTTATGGATAGTAACAAAAAGTCTGTACTTGTTCCATACAGATGTAAACAAATTAGACTTAAGGACACAGTACCTAATGAAACACAAGGAAAAAATGTTCACACAAGTGCTGGAGAGACCTGGACCTGCAGCACAGCAGGAGACCACAGCAGGGAGTGCCTGCACAGCACTGCAATCCTTTGGATTCAACATGGTGCCCCTCATGGAACAAATTCTGGAGCAAATTCATGGAGCATATTTGCTATTTGGAGCTTTCTGGAATTCCTCCCTCCCCCCCCCCCCCCCCCCCCCCCCGCTATTCTTTATTATTGGTGGACATTTGCGATATATAATAATTACATTCAACTTAGAGGACTGGTGCATATACATGTATTTTTGATCTGTGCTTGGTTAAATCTGTGGATATAGAATCCAAAGTAACAGAAGGCCACCTGTATGGTTCTCAGAACAACACTCATCTGTATTCTTTGTTACTATAATTAGGTACCTGACACAAGTTATTTTAATAAAGAAAAAAGGTTAATTTTAGCTCACAAAGACTAAGGGTCTCATCTACCGATGGCCTTCTTGGTGCAGAGTCCCAAGGTGACACAGAGATCACACAGCAAGATATGGGAGCATGTGCACGTGTGTGTGTGTGTGTGTGTGTGTGTGTGTGTGTGTGTGTGTGTGGTTAACAACCACGATTCAATCGCAGGGACCCAACCTTGAGGCCCTCATCTAATCTTATTACATTCCAAAGACCTCATCTCAAAGCATCATATTGGATCAAGTCTCCACATTGGTACTTACACATGAAGCTTTGGGGGAAACACAAACTCTAGAAGCACCAAGTATAAGGACCTCTTTGGTTCTATCCTGGGCCCATAGGGGTCTGGGTTAAGAGGTTAATGATATCATTATTTTATTTCTCAAGCTTGGGATGGTGAATCACAAAGGTGCCCACACTTTGTGGGTTCTTGGGAAGTTGCATGGGAGTTTCAGGCTAATGGCAGCCACTTTCTGACCATTGAGGGTCAGTCTCACTGGGGTCTTGACAGAGACAGTTACCAAGCATTTTTCTATTAGAATAAAGATGAAGTCTAAGATTTTGACTATTTCTCCATTAAGAGCCATCTCATTCAAGATTCTTTGCTGCTGGTCCTGTGTTTAGGACTTATGTCCACTAAATATGCTAGTTTGCTAAAAAAATCATTGTTTATTTCATTTTGCATTTTGATAAACGATGCAATTGCCACTCTGATCTTCATGAACTTGCCAGTTATGCCAGATTGTGTCAATACTGTGCCAAAGCAGAGATGTGACAATCAAGTCAGCCTGGGCAGGTCCCCTGAGGGCTGATACATGGCTTTTCTTAGCATTTTTGAAATGCTGAAAGGAGCTGTGAACATTCTTGCCTTTGAGGAGCTCTGAGGCCTCAGACTCGGGATGGGAACAGCCCTTGATTGGTTTTGAGGCTGTTTGTGCTGTGTGGTCTGAATGGGGGAAAGGGCAATGACTAGAGAGGCATCTGTGAGACCCATCTGGCACCCTCCCTAGTGGGGTGCACTCCTGGTATAAACGTGACATTGGAGTTGGTGGAAAGGGTATCATGTTTGTAGGACCCATCAGCAGATGTGCTGGGGCACGGTGGTCAGTCCTCATTACTGGCACTGGGGACCCAGTCCCTTCTATTTCAGGGAGAGTACAGCCAGGAAAGAGGAGGAGCCAAGAGAGAAAAGGGCAGAATGACAGGGCATATGGGCAGCCAAACTGTGGGTATCACCAGGGGGAGAGAGAGACATTCGCACTGCCACTGTGCTAATCATTGCTGTTACCAAGAAAGAGAACAGGGCAGGTGGTAGCAAACTGCTGAATGGCTGGGAGACAGAAATGTGTGTGGTAAGCGAATAAAGCAGCAGCAGCAGCAGCAGAGAGAGAGAGAGACAGAGACAGAGAGAGAGAGAGAGAGAGATAGGAAAATGGAAGAAGAACACAGAGAGAGGTAGAGGAAGGGGAATGGAGAGTGGAGAAGAGGGAGAGGAGTAAGAGGGGGAGGAAGACAGGAGAGAAAAGAGAAATGTCAATATCTGTTTTTCCTCTGCTAGACCATAGTGTTGATGGGTTTTCTTTGCTTTTCTACTTTGGAAAAAATTATGAACATTTATTTGCACAATTATAAAACAAAAAGCCACCTGGCTCACGTTTCATAGTTTACACAGGTGATTTCTGGCAGTTTTGACAATTCTTGTCTATAATGTCTCCTCCCCAGCACCCTTCCTGAAGGGGCCCTGGTCCTGGCTCAGATGAAGTAGCTCAGTGTGTCCCCGTGTGGCTGCCCCCTTGCCACTTCCCCAGGCTCCCGGTTCACCTTCTGGTAACAAGGTGTGGGGTGGGAATACTCTGTGCTGAGCAGGAGCAGGCCCTGACGGAGCAGGAGCCACCGTGCTGTGCCTCCTGGGGGCTCCACAGAGGCCTGCATGTTGTGTTATACAATCCTAGAAACTCTCCATCTCCCCTGCAGGTCTGAGAATACCCAGCATGACAGTGTATCAAAAATTCCCGGTTTATGCTTTTTAATACCAATCTGTAAAAATAACAGCTCATCTGCATGAGGTCACGGGGACAGTGTGTGGGGCCAGATGCCACAGGCCGGCTCCTGCTGAATGATACTGTTATTGTTAGTTTGAGACCGAAGAAATCTGGGGGTGGGAATAGGGCTGAAGGTAGGAGGCAGGGCATGAAGAAGATGATGTTTGAGTCCATCTTCGCAGAGATGTCCATCGACTGAAGCACACCAGGGAAGGGGCATGGACCCACCATTAACTGAGCGTCCACCACAGGCCAGGGAACGTTTATCTGTTGTGTCACTTAATCTTCTCTGTAGTACTAGAAAGGTATCGGCAGCCCCATTTTGCAGTGGACGAAACTGTGTCTCAGGTATGGAAAGTAATCTGAAGGGTACATAGAGTAGAGGGAAGATGTCACCCCAGGTCTTGTCTCATCAACTCCAAAATCATCATCATCGTCATTAAGCTGCAAGAGTTTCATGTTGGGTGAAAGTTGGTTTCAGCATCAGTGAAACTCTCCAACCAGAGTTTATGCGGCCATGGGAAGCTGGCTCCAAGGATGTCATTCAAGGAAACTCAAATGTTTTAGGAGGAAGGTTATCTCTCCTTTCCAGGCTATGTGATTTGGTTCTGGGATTCTCTGAGCCTTCATACTAGCTTATATGTCTAGCTCCTTCCTATTTTTTTTTTTTTTAAATTTGGAGATAAGTTCTCACTAAGTTGCTAAATTGCCCAGGCTGGGCTTTAACTTGTGATTCTCCTGTCTCATCCTCCTAGAGCCCTAGGATTATAGGCCTACACTACCCAATCCAGATAAGTTTGTAGATTAGATTGCTTTTCATATGGACAAGTGCAGCTGTCATTGCACCCAGTGGATGGGGATGAGTGACCAGTGACCAGGAAAGGTGAACCTCTTAGAAGACACTCTTCTCCTGAGGAGTAGTTCAGATAGACGCAGCTCTGAGAGACAGAGGGCTGCTCACTCCCCTGCAGCCCCCCACGGGGAGGAGAGCCTTTGTGAAGGGGACTTCTTCCCTGAATAAAACTCAAAATAATTTGGATTCCTTGCATCTTTTTTGTCAATAAAAAATAGAGCACCTCCCAAGTGTCTTCCATACCTCAGAGCACATGCAGATGCCTTTTATTTCATACAACATGCATATTAGAAGGTAAAATTAGTTCCATTGCATGGGCTGCAACACTGAGGCTCAGATGGGGGAACCCACTTCCCAGAATCACCCGGCCACCGTGTAGCTGATTTGAGGTTTAGATTCTATCTTTCTGGTTTCAGAATTTTCTTCCACAAACACCTGTCTCACCTCAAGGACCTGGGAGACTCCTGTCCCTTCAGCACTCTGAGCGTGCTCTGGCAAAAATGACCCAAGGTGATATTTGTCACCAGTAACGGAGCCCGTAGAATCCAGCTGCTGAAGAGCACTGTTCTTAGACTGGCATCAAAGCTCTTTTTCTTTCTTCTTTGAAAATGGCTCACATTTAAAGAAAAAACACAAAATTCCATGTTTGACAACGGCTTTGCTGAGGTGTAACGATTCACCCATCACACCGTCCATTCATTGAAAGTGGAGTGGGTTTTCGTGCATTTGTAGAGGCAGGCACTCCTCACTGCAACTGATCAACGTTTTATTTCCCCAACGAAATTACATTTTTAACCTGACAGAAGGAATGAATATTCCACGAAATTAAGAAAAAAGAAGAGGATCTTTCATATTTCCCCTGGATGTCCACATTTACTGTTATGGCCACACTTCCTGATTTTTATTTACTAAAGATCCGTCATAACCTGGGCTTATTGTTTTATGCCTTAAGTTGGCATTTTCCACGTTGTCACTTAGCATTTTTAATGACCCATGATACTCTCTTACGCGCATGTGCAACAACTCGGTGACCTGTCCCTTTTTGCTGAACCGTTAGGGCTTTTTCCTTTAATCATAAATAATGTTGCAGCAAGCATCTTTGCACATAAAGCTTATTTCTTCTGGTGAAGGTATCTCTCTGGGTGGTGTTCCCCTGGGAGGGACTCCGGGGCCACTGGGTGAGATGTTTTATGTGCCTTTTATCTCTCTACTGTATTTATTTCCAAACAGGTGACACTATTTCTCATATGCACTTTTAATGCATAAACCCTAGCACAGAGGCCAAGGCATGTCATATATAACACACATATATACACATGTGTATATATATATATATATATATATATATATATATATACACACACAAAGCCATTTATTGTTACCAAGATTTTGAGTTCATTAAATAAAAGGACTATAGAAATATCTGTGAGGTTAAATATCATCCATTTCTAGAGCTCCAGGAAAGATTGTCCTTTGTGTGTCCCACCTGGGGACTTAAATAACTTTCCCATTTCCTTAGAAAATTGTTCCCATGGAAAAGAATTCCCTCAACCTCCTGACCTTTTATTGGTTGAGATCAGCCTGGGGCAGTGCTGCATTTCCAGCTGTTCTTAAAAGCCACTTCTTTAGCATTAACCCTTTGAAGGCCTGCAGGGGGCAGCAGGGCTGGGGGGATGGGAAGGGTCAGGGAAGGGTGGATGAGGGGGCAGCAGGGGGGAGGACTGTCACATTTGTGCCACCGAGGAGGAGCTATGCTATCCTTTCACAGAGAGGGAACCTGAGAGAGATACACACTGAGTGGCTAAAACATTTAGATTATCTTCAACCCCATCTGTTGTAAGCTGCAGCTGTTTGGGAAGCTGTGAGGTCATTAATGTCCACACAAAAAGTGCTGTTAGTAGTGACAGCAACACTGAAGGCTTGAGAAGGTTTTTATTTTAGGGTTCACGGATATTCACCCCAATGCCTCATGTCCCCAGAAACAAGTTATAAATCTTAAGACTTACGACATTCTTGGATTTAATCGAAGCTTGTCCAAAAGCTCCTCTAGATTCATAAAATTCTGGAGTGGTTAAGATGCTTTTGGCTGTAAGCTGCAGAAAATCCTAATCAGACTAGCTTGAAAGATATTAAAAGTTTGCATGTCCTTTGGAAGTTCAGAGGTAGTATAGACAGCCTTGATCTAGAATCTCTGCTTGGCACAAGGACTGCACTGTTTCCCCTGCGCTCGTTCTCGCTTTCCTTGGCACAGCTGCACGCTATGGCTGCTCCGCTGGGGTCTCAAGATGGCTGTTAGGGAGTGGGAAGGGCACGCTTTTCTCCTTCATGTTCAGCTGGAGAGAGGGGTTTTCCTGTCACCACCAGAAACCAAGCCTTAGGCTTCACTCTGATCAGACCAGTGTGTCAAATTCGCAGGTCTCATGGCTATTTCTGAACCGATTGTGTGTTGCCGGGGTGAGGTTATGCTGATGTGCAAATCTTGATTTAGACCAATTTGCTCATTGGTTTGGGGCTGAGAACCTTCCCACCCAAACCGTGGGTCTCCCACACCAGGGAAAGGCAGCTGGCAGCGTTCCTCATAATTGTGGCAACCTCCCTGATGTGGGGTCCCCGAGTCTTTGCTTCCTAAGATGTATACTGCAGATGCTAACTTTTGTAAGGAGATGAATTGATGATCATACGGGACTCTGAGCTCATGAAGAGGCAGACCAACCTTGAGTTCAGAAAAGTAGGAACTGGACCAAAGCTAGTGGAGAAGACAGGGCATGTAAAGGAAGGGAGTGGGGAGAGGGTCCCCAGTCAGTGAAAAGCACAGGACCTCAGGACTGTGGTGAAGAGGCCTTGCCCAGAAATGTCCCTGAATCAGTCTTTGTGTCCACTCATGGAGCCTTCAATGAGGTTGGCTAGAGGAAAGGGGATTTGTTTACGAGATCTATTAATGAGACATTTGGTTGAATTCCAAGGCTGAGGGATCCCTAACTAGATTTAGATGTAATTGCTTGTGAACAGGAAGTTTCTACCTGAAGCTGCAGGGATCTGCTAGATCACTCCTTGACAAGTGCCACCTGTTACCACCCAAGATGCTATAGCCTTTCAGAAGTCTCAAGCCCACAGTTGTAACAGACCAGAGCAAGTCCATCTCAAGCATGGAGCACTGTTTATGCTCTTACAAGCACATTCACATTTATCTTCCATGTATTTCCACAGACTTTAGCTTTGCGTGTAAGTGATCATTTCAATAAAAAAAAAAAAACAAAGTGTCATAGTGAGATGATTATTGGAATACTGAGCAACGAATCTGGCTGAATGAATTTTTCAATGGCTTGTGACCACTGGAGGCCTAGCCTCCAGGGTGAGTAGTATGTATTTCCTATTAGGTCAGTTGGTCCTCCATTCTTTCTGCAGAGGCACTGTGAGGGACTTGGAGGAGGAGGTGATATTGGTTCTGGAAACCTCCAAAGGATCTATTCTGCTAACAGGGTCTGGCTCAGGATCTCCTCCTAGAATACTCAGTATTCTTCCCTTGTTTTCTGGATGTCTCCTTGTATCTTTAATTATTTTATATCTAACTGTCCAATTTCGATGTTTCTTGGGTGCTATGTCAGGTACATTGATGATACTAGTTATTCAAGTTTGCTTTCTGGACAAAAAAATAACTTTAAAGTTGGGCCAGGGCAGAAGAGATTAGGCCAGGCCAGTGGTAAGTAGCAGGCGCTGTCACTGAAAGGCAACATTTGAGAAGAACTGGGGACAGGGAGCCCCTTGGGAGGCTTAGGGCTAGTCATGGAGGTGGTGGCCAGGGCAGAGACCATGACTGGACCTGGAGACCCAACAGTGCATGGACTTGAAGCAGGTTCTAGAACATTTCCAGAGCTTGGGGACACAGTCCAGGGCATCTGAGGACTGGTTTTGGATTCTCTGCTATCCATGGGCTCCTTTGGAAGCCTTTGATTATATCCAAATGAAAAGGCTTGGGAAGCTGGGTGGACTCAGTCAGGAGCCACTTCTTTGATGGATATGACACGAATGAACTGTGTGATCCGATCAGAGAAGATGCTTCCTTTTTTGTCGGGACACATTACCAAATAGAGTTGAAAGTTGATCTCTGGGGTCAGTTCTACAAGTGGTGTGCCTCTCTAAATAGTTAATTGTTAACTCAAGAGTAAATTGTTGGTGGTGTTGGGTATGACCTCCTACTGGGTTATTTGCATTTTATAAGGCACTCCTAGGAGACTCTAATTCCTAGAAGGCCCTTAATGAATGGAGCCTGGTGGAGGTGGGCTGAGGGGCAAGGGAGTAGGGGTGCTTAGGGGGTGTGCATGGTATGAAGAGGTAGGGTGAGGAAGGGAGTGGGGGGTGGTTTTGTTTCAAACTGCTCAGATCTTTAATCTGTCCCTGGTGCTTGGAGGGTAAAGATTTGGTGAATCACCCCTGCATGACCTTACGTGCACATATAGTGGGATGAATAGGAACTATTTCTTACATTTTATTAGCTATGGTAGTTCGGTAGTTCTGTACAAGCTAATTGAAAGTCTGATAAGCAGTCAGCCTGGTTGTCATTTGATGATACTTAAGATTCTGGATTCTGGGATGGAAAAGATTCAGATAAGATTCAGGAGTAGGGGTTGCCCCATCAAGTCTGTAACAGGCGGCCACCCTTCTGACTTCAGTTCTCTTTTCTCTTATGCCTTATACTCAAAACAGGGCCCCACAGAGTTCAGCACCAAAACAAAAGCTCTTTGAGTCTGCCACTGATCTGGCTATCTGGCTGCTGACAGGGTGCTCAACTAACTGTGATAAGTTTGCTCTTAGCATTTCTGTTTTATAGGTAAGACAGTGGCATGCAAGGACATTCACTCATCTGGCCAGTTCCAGTGGCTCCTGGGTATATGGCTGAAAGTCAGGGTTTCCTCTGTGGCCCTGAGGTGGGTGGCCACAGGACAGGCCGGGTTGTCCCTCTGCTGCTGAGCCAGGCCTCTGATGCCCTCCCTGCAGCTGGCAGATCTCTGGCTTTCAGCTGTCTTCACTGCATTCTGCTTGAGGCTGCTGGACATGGGTTTGTCTTTCAGGATAGGTCTTATAGGATGAAAGCACCTATCTTTTCTCCTGGCACCTCCTCTAATTGTAGGTCAAAAGTAAGAGACAATGCCAACTGGGCAAGGTAAGGTTTTTTTTTTTATTATTATTATGGCCCAGATGTTATTATGACTGGTGGCTGAACTGTCCCTGGACTCTGGTGAGACTTCAGAGAACAGCTGTGAGCAAGCTTTACACAATGATTATATAGAGGATTTTACATCATCGACATAGCAACCAATCATAACCTGACACCTAGCCACTTTTCTTTTCTGTTATTACAAAGCAACCAATTACAGTTTGGCATGCTATTCCTGGAGCAAAATTTGTGACTCTGGGCAGGTTGCCATGGAGTCAAGGGAGGAGAAGAGGTTAAGCCTCTGCCCTTATCCTAAAACTCCAGAGACATCTTGATAAGTGTGTAAGCAAGGTTCAAAGGTGAGACAGAGGGGGCCTCATACGATAAACTCACAGTAAACTATTTTATAAAGCAAATTTTAACTTACTTGGCAAACTACATCACAAGGCAAACACATAACCTGAATAGCATAGTCACCACAAAATGGAGTTACTCTACTATGTTAGCACTTTGAGTTCTATCATTTTACAGCCTTGTTACAGTTAACATCAATGGGGGATTACAGAAAGTTACAAAATTAAGAAAGTATACCTAATTTTGGATTTTTAGTCCACTGTCACAATCTTTGCTTTTTAATCAGTAAATAATGGACCTGTCACTGCAAAGAAAACCACTGACAGTAGGAATTGACAATTGACAACACTCTAGCTTCTGAATAGAACCTAGAACATTGGGAAACTTAGCCACCCTTGTGAGCTTGGGGCTTCCCAATAGGTAAGGACTTTTTCTTATGAAATTGGTAGTGATGTTTTTGAATGTGGTTATCTTTGGCCACTCTATAATGGAATATGTGCACATCTGGACGATGGGCAGAACTCTGTGAACCGGCATTTCCCAAATGCCCAAAGAATGATGCCAAGAAATCACGCATGGGCAAAAGATCAAAGCCAAGAAAGATAGGTAGATTTTATGGACCAATATAAGAACAGCTTGTCAATACAACTTTGGATTTAATATTGCAAAGAACCTTTAAGAAACTACTACTGTTTGGGTACAGTATGAAAGAATGTCTAATATTATCAACAAAGTTTATTAAAATTAGCTTCATTTGGAATTACAGATCTTCATATATGTATATGAATGTATAGATAGAAACCAGAAACCAATATGAGAATGCAATTACCTTTTATCAATCCAGACACTAAATGGGTTTGAAAAAATGAAAAAAATAGTCTGTCTCCTCCCTAAATTATTTGTTTCGGAAAATATAGCTTTTTTAAAAAATAAAAGCGCTATGCATGTTAACATGTAACTAGTTTGAAATTGTTGCCTTTAAATGTGTTAAGAAACCTTTTAAAAGCTTTCTCAGTTTCATTTTCCAGCATGGTAAATATTGATGAATGCAGCCAGTGTAACCAAAAGCTCTCTGGGGTTTTAAATGATTTTTAAGTGAGCAAAGGATATCCATTTTCCTGCTAAACAGTTTGAATGCTGATCTAGAACATATGAATCACTCCTACAAATCAATATGAATAAAATAGAATTCCATCATAAAAGATGAGCAAAGGTTGCAAACAAGTAGTTGAGAGAAAAAGCCAATAAGAGTCTGAGAAATTGCTTGAACTTACTGATACAAATCAGAGAAATGCAAAGAAAAATATCCTTTTTCTGAGGGGTGCTGAGGACTGAACCTAGGGTCTAGAGCTCTCTGCCACCAAGCTCCACTCCTACTTTGCCATTCCTTTCCATCTACTGGGTTGGAAAAAATGGGGAAGGCCAATTACTGGCAAATATGGGCAAGGCTACAAGATACAGAAATCCTCACAGGTTGGCAAGAATGATAAAAGGACAGTTATTCTGGAAAACAATATAAACTAAGTACAGTTGAGCAAGTAAATATGCAGTCTGTGTGACACAGCGTTCCCACTTTGGTGACTCAAAGAAAAGAGATAGTCATGCACATGCCACTTGGCAAATGTACAGATGTTAACCTCAACTGTATGCGGGGCAGGTAGCTAGAAGGCCCTGGGTGCCTGGTGCTGGTGAGTGATGTGCGTCGCTGGATTGCACAGGTGTGGCTGTGTCACCCGAAAAGCCCTACCAGGAAGAAGGGAAGAGATGAGATCTTTGGAGCAATGTTACTCATGTAAAGTGAAAAGGGAATTAAAAAAGCAGTTTGTGTTTTACAAGAACACACACATATACATGAAAGGTTCTTCCTAGTTTCTTAGGTTTTCTGGGAAATATTGCAAATTGAGTGGCTTGAAACAACAGAAATTTATTCTCTCACGGTTCTGGAAACCAGAAGTCAGGAGTTAAGGTGTCAATGTCGTTGGGTCCTTCTGGAGGCTCCCAGGAAGAGTCTCTGGTCTGTGCCTTTCTCCTGGCTCTCGGCGGTGACTGCTAGCTCTGGTTTCTTTGGTTTGTAGAACATATCATTCCCATCTCTGTTTCTACCTTCCTTCCCAATCTGTCTGCATCTTTATCTGCATTTATATTTCTTCCTTCTTAATAAGAAGGATTCAGGGCCTACTCTATTCCAGTGTGACACAATCCTAAGCTGATTACGTTTTCAAACATTTTGGTTTGGAGATGGAGGAATAGTAGAGCAATTAGAGTGCTCGCCTAGCAAGTGCAAGGCCCTGGGTTTGATTCCCTAGCACATAAGCTGGGCGCGGTGGTATAAGCCCAGCACTTGGGAGGCTGAGACAAGAGGATTGCCATGATATGAGGTATATTTTTAAAAAATGAAAAGAAAAAGAAAAAAAATAAAGAAATAAAAAGACCCAGTGTCTCCTAAAGATTCGTAACTATAATCTAGCCTTCACATGGTGGGTCTGGAGCTGGAATTTTTGCATCTCAAAGTTCCGGAAGATCTTGAGCAGAAAATTAAGTTTAAAGGAGTAATGATCTGGTAGTGCCTCCTGCTATTTGACTGAAGTAAATAAATAAATATGAATCTTTGAAGAAAAAAAAACCTTCCAACCCAGGCCTCAAAGAACTTCCACATTAAAGTTTCATTTTCCCAAATCAAGAAAGGTAAAACAGAACGTATGTGTCAGTCTGACTTCTGTTACTATAGCAAATACCCAGGTTAATCAACTTATGGAAAGAAAAGGTTTATTTTGAAGGTTTCAGTTCATGACTGATGGATGTTTTTACTTTGGGCCTGTGTGGCACAACACAGCAGGAACAGTGGAGCAGAGCAAAGCAATGTCCTTCCTTCCAGCAAGTGTGTGCGTGTGTGTGTGTGTGTGTGTGGGGGGGAGAGGGGTAGGTGACTTCACAGGCCTGCCGCCTCCTGTCCCCCATGACCCAACTTCCTTTCACTAAGACCCGCCTCTTAAAGGTTCCACTACCTTCCAGTAGCACCCTCAGCTGGTAACCAAGCCTTTAACACCTGAGCCTTTGGGGAATACTTATCCAAGCCTAGCAACATATAACTTTCCCGTATGTAGAAGGGAACAATAAAATAAGATAAAATACAATCAATGTGAAGGAAGGCATGCAAAGAAAATGGTGGTATCAGAAACTACAAAAGGATTAAAATTGATTCCAATAATCAGTTTTCATAATAAATGTGTGATATCTAAACTCAGCCAAGACGTAACTGCCAGAAAGATTAAGAAAAGCCAATTAGCGTTTACCGTGAAACATTAGGACATAGAGACTAAAACAACGTCGACGAAACATTTTATTAGCAAAACAGCTCATTCTTGGAGCTGTATTAAGAACCGGCAAATTAAATTGTAGAACAGGAAGGACTTATAAGGATAAACCAGGAATGTAGGAGGGATTCAAATAGGAAATTGATTAATGCTATTTGTTATAGTGAATTAGATTGAAGGAGAAAAATATGAGATTGTTACCATATTTGTAGGAGAATCATTGAGTAACATTTAGTATTTATATGTAAGTGTCCTAGGAGTGTGAATATTTTTAATCTGAGAAAGGTAATTTCCCAAATGGTCCACAATAAATCTCACAGTTAATGATAAACCATTAGAAACACTTAAAAATAAGGATACTTGCATTAGCAGCATTTTAAAAAGTTTGTGATGAAATCCTAGCTCAAGCCAACAAATTAAGCAACAATAACGATGCACAGAAATTGTTATTACTTGGACACAAATATTTATATAAAAACCCAAGCAGAAGGAGGGGTGAGATGGGGTTAAAAAAAAAGGAAAAAAAGGAAAAAAGAAAAGAAAGAAAGAAAGAAAAAAGAAAGAAAACCCAAGCAATCTACAGGAAAATTGTTAAAATTCTGAAAAATTTAATGTTGATTTAAAATAAGTATAAAAATAAAATTTCATTTTCATGCACAGGGCACCTACTGTCGTCCTCAGCCTCCGGGACCTCTGCCAAAGCTGAAATGCCGAGACAGAGGGAAGAGTCGCATTTAATATCCGGTTACTGTCGTCTCTAAAATGGTTTGGGTTGTGACAAATGGGACCCGATCAATTCCTGCTGACTCTGTGCTCGTCTCTGCTTTCTCCTCCTTTGTGTGTGTGTTTTGCTCAGTCAGAATGATTCTTAGATATTAGCCGTGGCATTGAAGTAGGGAGTTACCGGCACGGAGTGGACTGTCTCTTCGTGTGAGACTTGTCGCTCTGTGAGGAGGCCAGTGGAGGAGGGCAGGGTCCTGGGCAGGCCATCGCCGCGTGCCATTGCAACTTCGGCCCTAAATAACCCGGATATGAAGCTCTTTGTTATTTTGAGCCTCAGTTTCCTCATTTATAAAAACAAGACAATGAAGCCTGGCCTGATGGCAAGGGCTTGTAGTCCTAACACTCTGGGAGGGAGGCTGAGGCAGGAGGATTCCAAGTTTAAGCCCACTCTAGGCAACTGAGCGACCCAGTGAGATCCTGTCTCAAAATCAAACATAAAAATGGTCTGGGGATGTAGCTCAGCACGAAGGCCCTAGGCTTGACTGCTGGTGCCGGAAAACAGAAAACAAGAACAAAAACAAACACGAAACACAAACAAAAGCAAGAGTTTATGGACCACCTGCTAGTCCCTGGCGGGGGGCTGAGGCTGCTCCTCATACGTGACACACCCTTTCTAATCCTTGAATAGAGCAGAAGTGCACGCATAGGTGTGCGTGCGTGTCCCGCGCTTGGGTGCAGGAGTCTGTGCCACTGCGTCTCTTCTTTGCTGAAGGTCTGCAGGCACCTGGTAGCAGGTAACAATCACGGCGCGGACGGCGCTGCTCCCTTAGAGGCGAGGGCAAGGTCGGCCCCTCATGGTTAAACTGGACCTGCCCAGCCGACCGTCCCTTTTCCTATCCGTGGGCTTTTCTCGGCAACAGCTTAGAATCTGAGTCCTGGGCTGTTGAAGGGATTGACTCCCCGTCATCCGCGTGCAAGCAAGAGGCAGAGGTGGTGGAGGAGGGCAGGGAAGACGCTGCTAACGCCACAAGCAGTCGGGTGTGTCAGACCCTGGCTTTCTTGGGGCGGTGAAAATCCTAACCCTGGGGTGTGGCCCTTCCTCCGTAGAAGACACTGACCTTGGGGATTGAACCTGGGGCCTTTGTGCTGAGCTACATCCCCAGGCTGCTTTTGTAAAAAAATTGAGACAGGTGCGTGCTAAAACACAAACTTGCTTGGCTGGACCTAAGCTTGGGATCTTCTGCTTCAGCTTCCCAGAGTGCTAGGATTACCGATGCACACACCACCACGCTTGGCTAACTTCTTTATACTGCTAGTCCAATATGAGGGGCGGATGTGACATCTTGATATTTTGGGGTATCCCCTGTTTGCGCTTCTATTCCTCCCCAGTCTCAGATATTTGCATGATGCGGTCATCTTGGGTCGGGCCTGGGGTGTCCATGGATTCAGAGCTCTTATCTGGGGGCCGTGGTAGTAGGAGGGCACCAAGTGGCTACTGGGGTTCACTGGGCCTCAGTGACCCTCTCCCGCTCTGGTTCTCCTCTCCTCTCCCATTTAGGAGTGTGCTGCATGCTACTGGGGCACCTTCAAAAGATAAGAGGTCAGGGCCCTGCCTGGTAGCTGGGAAAGGAGCAGTGAGGCAAGGCCGAGAGCAGGTCCAGTTTGTGGGAGGCTCCAGAACTCAGCGTGAGGCAACTTCTTTCAGTTACATCGGGGCACTTGCCCGGGGCCCTAGGGTGCTGGGACAGGCTTCGCCCGCCACCTCCCCTGGTGCTGAGCATATAACTCAGAGCCTTCATACTGAGGTGCATCCTCAGTCCTTTATTGAAGTGGTTTATTTCGAGATAGGGTCTTACTAAATTGCTAAGTTACCCAGGCTGGGTTCGAACTTCTGATCCTCCAGTCTCACTCCCTCAGACTGCTGGAATTATAGGCCTTTGCCACCAAGCCCGATTGCATACAGTCTTTTCTCAAAAGCACCTTCTCGCTAGGCACGGTGATACACATCTGCTTTCCCTGGCCAATTTAGCAGGGCCTTGTCTCAAAATCAAAAACAAACAAAAAAGTGCTGGAGATATAGCTTAGTGTGAAGGCTTTGGGCTCAATCCCCAATAGGAAAAGAAAAGAGAAGAAAAGCTACTTGTATGTGACGGCAAGTTGGTCTGTGCTATAAACAGTACTTTTGTTTCAACTCTTTAATTACCCTCCTTCTACTACCAGATGCTTTTTGTGAGGTGTGTGTGTGAAACCAGAGAAAATTCCGAGCCACCACAGGACAGATGAGTGTTGTAGTCAGAAAGGTGCTTTCTAGTAATTCATTTATTGAACAAAGTTTTATAAACATTCATTATGGGCCTAGGACAGAGTGCACAAAACAGTGGCTGTGTCCTGTCTACTTGTGGCTTTACCTGCTATTAGTGGGCACTCATCAAATACTCATGCACATAAACATATTATTTCAAACCCTGCTCTGTGCTGGGGAAGGAGAAACAGGGTGGCCAAGAGGATAGTATTTGGAATGAGGGGTTTTCCTGAGACAGTGACCCATGAGCTGGGAACTGATGGGAATAGGAGAGCGAGGAAGCCAAGGTGACATAGGGGTAGGGGCAGGGAGACGATGGGCCTTAGGGGGTGAGGGGACCAAATGCTCCCATTAGGTCTTGTACTGGTTCGGATTCTTGGAGAAACAGAATTAATAAATTACACATATACATGAATTTATTAGGATGCCTTACGAGTCTGAAGAGAGAATCCAGAATAGCCAGTCGCACATGGGAGAGCTGAGGGATCCAGTAGTTGCTTGGATGTGAAGCAGAAGGACATCAGTCTAAGCCTGTAGGACAGCCAGTGCGAGTCTGTGCCTGAACTGACATTCAAAGGCCCTGGCGAAAACCTGAAGACTGAAGCTAATCTATAATAGAGATCTGCAACTTGTCTGAGACCTTGTCTGAGAGGATGGTGTAGGCTGGAGCTCTTCCAGGAGTTGTAAACAAGTTCCTTCTTCCTTTTATTTAGTTTGAGCTGCCTGCCTTTTGGTTGGAAAACTCACATCCAAAGTGGGTCATCTTCCCTTATTTGCTGCCTCCTAAGCCAATCACTCACATCCAAAGCTCTGTCCTACCTTTAACTGGGAGTTTCCTAATCCCTTCAAGTTGACATAATGCTTTGAAGTGTCATGTGCATCCTGGTGGTAAATGTGTTTTTATGGGAGGGGTGTAGTGACACAAAACCCCTACATCAGGGCCGTCAAGAGTCCGAGGTTGGATGTGTTCCCCTAGATCTAGCGCATCCAGTGAATGACCATGGAATTAAGTGGTAGTTAGGCTTGGCAGAGAGAACCCCTTTCCCCCCAGTGCTTTACATACTTCACTTGGCTTTTAGATAAAGACTTTTTGATGCTATGTGAAAATGTAGATTTTATTATGGGGACTGTATCAAAATAAGGTATAGGCTGCTTGCTTGGCACGATTGAAAAAAGGTGTGTAGGGCCAGGGAGGTGGTCAGGGAGTAGCACAGGGGAATCAGAAATGAAGAGATGGCCTCCCTGAATCTTGTGGGTATCCCTGGGGAATGGAAGCGATACTGGCTATGAGATTAGGGGCTGCCAGGACCAATGGCACAGGCCTGTAATCTCAGCCCAACAGGAGGCTGAGGCAGGAGGATTGCAAATTTGAGCCCAGCCTGGGCAACCTATAGACTTAGTGAGATCCTATCTCAAAATCAAAACTGAAATGTGAGCTGAGGATGTAGTTCAGAGTGAAGAGTCTTGGCTTGAATTCTAGTGCAAACGAAAAGAGAAGAAGAAAAAAAAGGGCTGGGGGCATAGGTCAGTGGTTAGAATGTTTGCCTAAAAAGCGCAAGGCCCAAGGCCCAGAGTTTTATCCCCTTGTACCCCACAATAGCTGAGTATGGTGGCCCATATCTATAATCCCAGCACTCGGGAGGCTAAAGCACGAGAATTGCCATGACTTCTCAGCCAGCCTGAGTTATATAGTGAGTTCAGCACCAGCCTGGAGTAAGAATAATATCCTGTGTCAAAAAAGAAAGAGAAAGAAAGAAAGAAAGAAAGAAAGAAAGAAAGAAAGGAAGGAAGGAAGAGAAAACAAGCAAAAAATTGGGGACATGAGCCACCGTTGTGATTACAGTGGTAGAACAAAGTCTCTTAGGAAAGTAATTAGGAAGGATTCCCCAAGCCTGGGGCTAGTGGTAATGTGGAGCCTTGCTGGTTTGGAAGTCAAATAGCAGAATTCACTGTTAGGTAACTCAGATACACTCATGGGAGTTGGCTTGTACCTCAGTTTCTTTGAACTTCACAAAGACCCTTGGTTTCTCCAGTCTTAGGACAACATTAACTGGGCTCTAGGACTCTAGGACTCTTCTACAATAGCAAGAGAATTCTGGGAAAGCTCAGGTCTTAGAGGCAGAGGATATGGGTACTGGGCCCACCTTGATTTGTGATTGGTGTCTGAACTCAGGAAATAATTTATTACAACGATAATCATATTTGTAATTTACTTAACACTAAACCATGAGGTTTTGTGCGCCAGGTGTTGCATTAAGCATGCTCCTTCTATTACGATTGTTTTCATTTTACTGGTGGGAAACAAAATAACTAGGCATAGTGAGTTGAATAGTGTCTCCCACAAAAGGTGTGTGCAAGTCTTAGACCATAGTACCTGAGAATGTGGTTGCATATGGAAAGACAGTCTTTACCTATATCATTAGGTCAAAGATCTCCACATGACCACATCCTGGATTTAGGGTGTATTTTTATTTATAAGGAGGGAGAGGAAGATTTGACTTACTAGGACATAGAGAATACGGCCACGTAAAGATGGGGCAGAGATAGGAAGTGCTGAACTGCAAAACTAGGAACAGCAATGGTGGTCAGAAGCCACCAGAACCCAGAAGAGAAGCCTGGGGAGGAGCCTAGGAAAACTCTCCAGGGACAACCAGCCCTGCCGACAGCTCAGTTCAGACTTCTGGCCTCCTGAATTGCTAGAGAACACGTCTCCATCAGTTTGAGTCTCCCAGATTGTGGAACTTCACTTCAGTAGCCAAAGAAGGTAGCTCACTATGCTTGGGCATCTAGGTGGTGGTCAGAAAGTTGTAACTTATAACTGGATTAGCCAACTCCAGAGCCTTAGCAAAAATGCCATGTGAGGCCTTGGGATTCATTTCTTTACTATTGACTGCTGTAATCCGAGGTACCTTTCAATGCTCCATGTCTCTGACTCCATGGTACATCTGAAGATGAGGCTGCTTATAGTATTATACATGTAGGTGGCAGGTTTGATCACTGATAGGCTCTAAAGACCTAATGCATGAAAGCGTCGTAGCTGTATCAATTCCACTGCTTCACTTGCTGTGCTGCTGACCAAGCAAAAACTCAGGGTAAGAGGAGAGGGAAGAAGAAAAATCTTATATTTAGCTGCAAAGAAATTGGCCCAGGTGCCAAACTAGAAGGACATGAAAGAGTCTGACAATGGGGTGTGGAACACACACAAATGAGCATCCTGTGTGAAGTGACTACAGGAGTCGTGGTGACCCTAGGCAGTATTTGATGATAGATGTGCTTTCTAGCAGTGAGAGAGGTCTCAGCTCTACTTTGTTCCATCACACACTGGGAGTAAAATCTACAGAAGCAGGTTCCTTGGAGGTGACAAAGATGATTAAAACCCTTTGAGATGGGGAAGAGATAAGAAGAGGCATCCATGGGTGAAAGAGATGGTGTCCATGTGAAGGACAGACATGTCAGTCAGTGAGTCACCTGGCCCCAGGTAGATCCCATCAATTAACCTGACTAAGGAGCAAACTCATCAGAGGATGGGCTAAGGGTGGGGTTTATGGAGCTCTCTAGAGGTGAAGTTTCTGTCATTAGAAAATAAAGAGTTCCTAGTTATTGAACTTGAATAAAAATATTATGGGACCCACCTGGTAGCTATGATTTTAAGGTCCCCATCATCAGAGGAGATGCTGGGCCGGGCAGTTTTGCATTCCCTACCGGCCAAGAGAGGCACCGATTCTAGCCTCTGGTGTTTTAATGTCCTCTCTCCTCTTTGGAATGCCCATTTCTGTCTTTGGTATTTTGGGGATGGTTTTGAACACCTCCTATTTGAAGGAACTGAGAAACATTTGGGAAAGGGGAACTCAGAGGGATAGTTCGTGTTGGGCTATGATACTGTGAATGGAGGTTGGAGCAAAATACTTACCTCGAGGAGCTGGAGTTAGTGTTGTCTAAGTGATAGCCTCAAGTTCCTATAAAGGAAAGAGGGACAAAAGGTGGGAAGCTTAAAGGAAGGGGCAGGAAACCAATGAGTATAACGTGGATGTGTTTTTTGTTTGCTCTCAGCTAATGTGAAGAAGTGTCTGACAGTGTGGACTGTATAAAGGGTTTTTTCCCCCTCAGGGTTTTGGAGGGCCAAGAGCATGGCGTTGACTTCCGCTCAGCTCTGGCGAGGGCTCCTTTGGCCACATTCCATCACGGCAGATGGCATCATAGAGAAGCACGTGTAAAGGGGAGTGATCTCATGGTGAGACTCGGAGTGGAGAACTTCAGGGATCAGGCTTGCTCTTTGAAACAACCCACACTCTTATGAACTAATTCATTCACTCCCTAAGATCAGTACTGATCCCTTCCATAGCCAACCCCCTATCCCCAACCCAGTGATGCTAATGACTTTGCCAGAGGGTCCATCTCTTAAAGGTTCCACCAACTCCTAACACTGTCACATTGAAGACTGAAATTCCAATATGTTGAATGTTTGGGAAACACACTGAAACCATCACCAAGCCATAACAGTGGGTATAAGTGGAAGGTTTGGGTAAGTGGAGGGAGGTGGCTGGGGAACACAGGACACACTGTGGTGAAAGGCAGTTGCAGAGCAGACCCTCTGAGAAGCAGCAGGGACTCCTGGAGGCTTGGGGCCACCCACAACTGCTCTATTCTCAGGTTGGAAGTGACTCGACAGTAGGGTGGCCCCATGTGCTAACGTGTTCTGACCCAGCCCATTGGGACTATGGGGCCTGTCCAGGGGGCTACTTAAGATCGTTAGGCTATTTCTAGTTAATCTAGAAGTGAACTTTTGAAGACAACGGGAGGTCCATTGATGTCAGTGAGGGTGACAGAGAGGACCTGGGCTATCCTCACTATCACCAGGCCAACTCTGCCAGGTCCCTTTCCCACCAGACTCACTGAGCGGGGCCGGTGCTGGGCATCTGCACACATGCCAATCAAGTGGCCACGATAGACCTGAAGACGATGCGTCTTCTGGTTTTAATTTTATAGCTGCTGAGGCTGAGACACTGGGAGGATGGAAATGAGACTCAGCGTCACTTGGTTTCCCCATGGCTGAGTTGGGCACTGAGCTTAGACAAGCCTCATCCTGATGCTGGTGCTCCCACTGCTCACTCCTTGGACTTGGGCTGCTCAAGCCATAAGGGGTGAACCTGCAAAAGACATTTGAGATTCTCGCCCGTCCCCCCAATGTGCTGTTTTCATAGGAGAGAAAAGTAATGTGGCTTTTGTCAAAGCTGTCCATTAGGAGTAAACATCAGAGCTCGGAAGGCCGGGTACCCTGCCCTGTCTTCTCATTTCTTTGGGCAGAAAGGGATTCTGGCTCCTTGCCCCGGTACCATCACTGACAGCTGAGCAAACCTCAGGCTGTCTGCTTCCTCTGTGTAAATTGGAATTCTCCAGCTTGGCTCGCTCCCGGGCCCAGGTGGGATCATTATCAGGATTAATTACATGGCTAGGCCTTTCCTTGGGATAAAAGGCCACTTAAAAGACACTATTAACATTATTATTTTTTAACTGCCTTGATCTATTGGCAACCAGGGCCTCTTAGAGTGATATTACAAAAATAAATAGAGAACTGACCCAAGATTTAGACGGCGGCTCTTCCTGCCATTTCCTGATCAGCATACGGAATATTGAGCTTTTCTACCTAAGTGCTCATATAGGATATGAACACCTGGGTAGGAACCGGAGCAATTTGCCACTTAAATTGGAACCTTGCAAATCAATTATCAGGAACTGGAGCATGCACTTTTTTTTCCCAGGCCAAAAAATAAAAATTACTCTTCAAAGTGACACTTGGCTGCTCACTACACTTCGCCATCAAACCTGGAGCGAAGCTGGCAAGTGACTGTCATCTAGGTGGAAAAAAAAGGCCCAAGAAATTTCTTATCTGAATGGTTGTCAGTCTTCTAAGGTGTATAATCTTATATTTTCAAGATTGAAACACGCCGTAGGAATTTAAAAAGCTTAGGAAAGCAGAATTTTGCTCCAATTTACTCCTTTATGAAATTAATCTTGCAAAGCAAAAGTCCTTTTTTTAAAAAAAAATAGATAGGCTCTTGCTCTGTAGTCCAGGCTGGTTCTAAATTCACTATGCAGCCCAGGCTGGCCTTGAAATTCATCCACCTGCCTCAGCCTCTTGAGTGCTGGGAAATGTTCCTTTTTTTTGGCAAGCCCTTTCTTGCCCAGCCTGGCAGGTCCAGAGTCTTGGGGTGGGAGGTAGGTATTTTGCAATATAATGATGGGAAAGCTGTTTAGGGAGTCTCAGGTCTAGTGATTCTTAGTTTTGGCTGCATGGTGGAATTGGTGGGGATGCTTTCAAAAACCGCAGGTGCTCAGGGCCTGAGATTCTCATTCAATGGATGCAGGTTGGGAGCTCAATACTTGTATCATTTAAATGAGCCCCATGTGATGCTTGGATCACTCGTGATGTGAGGATTCAATGAAATAAATAGGCACAGCAGCCAGGGCAGGCCCTGGACCTCGGTGCTCAGGACTGGTGGCTTGGACTCTATCCTGCTGTTCCCTGTACTTCCCTAATCCCATCTTGCCATTTCTTTCCTTCTCCCTCAGGTTCCTGATCAGCATATAAAAACAAAAAGCCTCTGGAACAGCTGGTTGCATTCTCTGGCTTCCATGATGTGCACATGTGTGCAGGTGGTACACAGCAGGGCAGGCAGTGGGCTGGAGGAGTGCTCTGCAGGCTTTGGCTGGTGCAGGGAGGGTATTTTATTGGCGTGTCCACTGTTACAATGTCTAGGTTGTTCAGTCCTTGTGTGCATTCTGTCCCAGGCAGCTGACAGATGGGAAGAGTTGCATGGTCTTGTGGCCTGGGGGCTCCCCATGGAGTGAAGAAGGAGGGCGATTCTAGGTATTAGCCCGGCACTGGGGCTGGTGACCCCGTGTTCTTCAAGGACATGATGGGATGCCCCTGAGTTCTTCTTACTAGAGGCAGTGCAGAGCAGGAAAGAAGTCAGTTGGCTCGCTAGTGCCTTTCTTCTCTTGCTGCTGTTGGGCCCTTGAGCCTAGTAGCTATTGCATTTTGGGTGCACGGGGAGTTCCAGAGATACACGCTGGAGAAGTTTGTTTGTTTTTGAGATAAGTCTTCACTCTGCAGTTCAGGCTGGTCTTGAATTCCCCGTATAGCCCAGATTGGGCCCAAGTAGATGGCAGTTCTTCTGCCACAGTCTCCCAAGTGCTGGGATTACAGGTGTGCACCACCATACCTGGTTTATGTGGTGCTAGGGAATTGAACCTAGGGCCTTGCACTTGCTAAGCAAGCTCTCTAACTGCTGAGCTATGGCCCTAGCCCTGGAGAGTTTTGTTGTTTTCTTTTTCCAAACTGGGGACTAAACCCAGGACCTTTGTACTTGACTACATTCCCAGTCTTTTACAAATTTTTAAAAAATTTGAGACAGGGTCTTGCTAAGTGGCTAAATTGCCCAGGCTGGACTTGAATTTACAATCCTCCTGCCTCAGCTTCCTGGAGTGCTGAGATTACAGGGTGCCACCACAGCTAGCTTGGAGGGCTCTTTTCCAGCATTTTCCCAGGCTTCTTTATCCCCTAGGGCCAGGAGGGAAGCCCACCGGGCCCAGAGTTTGAGGTGGTGTCTTCTTATCACACTGACCTTAAGAAGCAGAGATTTGCAAAGCAGAAGTTGCCCCTTCTGGGTTGTTTAAACTCTGGTGGCAACTGGAGGTAGGTTATTTTCCGGATGGTCCTGAGAAATTAATCTCAGTTGGGCAGCTTCAGGGGCTCAGAGAGTCCTTACCCAATTTCTTCAAAGAACTTCCTTGAGTGGTTGGCTGGACTTGTCACCAGCCTAGGACAGAACCTTGCCAAGTTGTCCTTCTTGGCAGAGTATTTGTGCCATTGGTCCAGGGACCTCTCTTGGAATTATTAGTCTTTCTCCTTTGTCACAATTCGCATGCTAAATATATTTATTTAGTGATTGACTGGCCTTTGTAGGTAAGGAGTAGAGTTGACTCTATTCTCTGTTTCCTTTTGAACTTGTAGAGGACCCAAGAAACCAAGTAACCCTAGAATGCTATTCCAACATGCTTAACTTTTTATTTAAGAGCAGCTTTAATTGCCCATAGAAGTGAAAAGTTCTTACCAATGATGGGTATTGAGAAGGCGTCCATCAGTGATTTTTATTTCTTTATTACTGTTTGTATTGGAATAAAGCTCTTTCAAATGAAGAGTTTTGGCGCTGGGGAAGAATTATGGCCGGTCAGAGATTAACACCCCTAATAGGGTCCATCTTGAGGTATTGAGAGCTTTTTGTCAATGTTCTGCCGGTATGCATCTGCGACCCTCTGCTGTGAAAAGTGTGGCTGGGAGAGTAATTTGATCATGGAATGACTTTAATCAATGTGCTTCTGTTAAGCAAATATTTCCAATTTTTCAGCAGATTTGTTTGCTGTATAAATTTCTTTTCTTTGCCAGTATGCTGAGCTGGCCCCATTAATTTCCACGGTTGGGCCGGGGCTGTGAGATTCCCTGGGTTCCCTTCCAGAGCGTTGGGAGCTGGAAGGGTGGACTTTCATAAGCTATTGCAGGCCAGCTGCCGAGCACCTGGGGCCACGTTTGCAATGACTTGGGGTGACCACCCTCTGACACTGAGTGCCTCCCCACGTCGCTGAGGAAGCCTTAGTTTGAGGTTTACTTTGGATGCATTTTTAAACATAGTGGTTGGCATCAGCGGAAGGCTGAGCCAGGAATGAATTATCTGAGAGCCACAGATGTTCCACCTGGGGGAACTTTCTGGAATGTACTCTGCTGAAGGTTCTGCGGGCAGCAGCAGTGATGATCCGTGCCTTATCCCTATATCAGAAGCTTGTGAGGAGAAAGATAAAAATTCTGTGGCCTGTATTACTTTCTGGGTCATCAGAACATCAAAAACATCGGGAGCCTACTTTTAAGTTATAGAAGGTGTAGAAGCTGATTGCACAAAATTTGCTCAAGAGGATACATCACTAACACATTTTTCTTTTCTTTCCTTTCCTTTTTGTGGTATGGGAGCTTGAGACCAGGGCCTTGACACTGAGCTACATTTCCAGCCCATTTTTATTTTTTGATTTTGAGACAGAGTCTTGCTAAGTTGCTCAGTTGACCAGGCTGGTCTTGAACTCGCTGTCCTCCTGCCTCAGCCTCCCAGAGTGCTGGGATGACAGGTCCACACCCTCAGGCCAGGCTCAATACGTGTTTAGCAACTTGGCTTTCAGCCTCAGCAGATGAAGGTTCACTTGGATGCGTATTTCAGTGTGTATCACAAAGGGACGGAGTCACGCTGGGGGCGCACAGAGGGAAGAGGACAGGCTCCCGTCGGAGCGCACGCACTTCCGTGTGGCACACTGATGCAGCCGCAGTCACGCCGCCCCTGGATGCCAGCCTGACGCTCCAGGCTCTGTGTGGGCAGGTGTGCCTTTTCTTGATGACTCTACAGATGAGCGAAGGCTCTCCATCCCGGTTATCCTTTCAGATTTAGCTCATCGTCAAGGTTCAGGCGGATGCTGGTCTTGATGAGCCCAAAAGTCTCATTTTTGCATTTCTCTTAGGGTACTTGGCATCGACCGCCTTGTCCTGTCGGCGCTGCTGGGTGTTCTGAGGACAGAGACTCTCTAGGAAGCATATCCCGAGCTCCTGGCTCTGTCAGGCCTGCAGAGGCATAGGCCTGCCCACCGGGCTCTGAGCAACGTATTCTAGCCAGGGGGGCCCAGAAGCTGCTCTGCACACTTCAGGGTCACCCGACGTATAGGAACGAATAGCATAAACTTTACCTCAGGGGAGGTATCAGGCAGCAAGGCTGACGGCTCACCGGACACCATCAATGCAGAAGCTGTGTTTCCGTCAACTGTGATGGAAAACACTATGGACTAAAGGGCGCAGTGGCTCTCATACCTCTGTCCCCTGATGAAGAGCAGTGGCAATGTGCGGGCGGAGGACTTTTCCCTCCTGACTGCGGCAGCCGCGGCGTCGGATCTGAGTCCAAGGCTGGATTCTGCCTGACTATGCCGGGTGTCAGGCCTCGGGTGGGTCGGGACGTGGCAGGGCTCAAGAGTGCAAGCTCAGATCTAACCAGCTCGGAGAGCAAAGCAAGGCAGTGAGAAAGGCCGGTCACACTTTATTGAGTTCCAGCAACGTTCACGACAGCGTCATTGTTTCCACCTCTGTGCGCCCTCCCGCTGCCTGCTGCCTCTTGCTTCTTCTGCTGCTGCTTCTCCTGTCTTCCTTCTTGCTTGCTTCTCTAACCACTCATGTTGTGTAGGTCAGTTATTAGAAAGTTTTACACAGTGGTGCCTTAGTTCCAGCAAAACAGAAAGCAATGCCATTACAGCAATTATGTTAGGTAGCCGGGAAGACCACGACAAGACAGTCAGTGCTGAGTTAGTTAGGCAGCTAGGACTGTCATGGCAGGCTGTGCAGTCAGGTCACTACTAGGAACTGCCTGGAGCAGTTTCAGAGAAGGTAGCTAGTACGTGTAGAGTCATGGTCACCCTCTATTCAGGCTGTTTAAATATTGTTTTGTTTTAGACAGCATGTTCTTTCTGTCCTCACAGGCTGTGTCCTTTTCCTTGGGAGACAGGGCTTGGGCAGAGAGTATAAGCCACAGGGAATTTAGAGGACTCGTCACCACCCCATATTCACCCCCAGGATGCTCTGCAACCCGTGGGGCCTGGACCCACCAGAGAGTGTGTGCCTGTTAGTTGAGGGTGTGGGTTGTCATGCCTTCATGGCTGGCACTCTGCTCAGGGCAGGTTTTTCAGATAATGAGTAGATGATATGGTCTGAATGGTTACTGGTTGCCACTTAAGGCACACAAGAACTTTTGGAACATATGGATAAAGCTCTTGGCTCTAATAGCTGTTAGTTCTGGACCCTTCTTGTAGTTCTCAACTGCTGACTGTCAAAGACCAAAAATATCATATTTTGTTGAAAATGTCCCCTCGTTTTTCTTATTTTGGGTCAGAATAAGAGGATCAGAAGACAGAAGGCACCTCAAATGCTCACTTTTCAATGACCTATTCCTTTATAAGGTGAAAAAAGGAAGAAAACATTAATGAGCATATAAAATATTGTATTTGCAAATAAGATAGTAATTTGAGGAATTACCATGAACAAACACCTACACAGAGATATCTTAGCCCTTTTAGGCTGCTGTAACAAAATACTTTAGACCAGGTGTCTTACAAACAACAGAATTTTATTCCTCATAGTTCCAGAGCTAGAAATACAAGATCTGGTACCAGCTTACTGCTTTCCTCCTCCCATATCCTTGAAAAGACCTGTATTTATGAACAAAAGGGAAAAACTGTGGTCTCTTTAGCTTCTTAGAAGAGCATTAATCCCAACCATGAGGTCTCTACCCTCATAACCCGGCCACCTCTTAGAGTTCCCGCCACCTAATATCACACTGGGGATTAGGTTTCAAGACAATCTTTGAGGAAGTCCAAAAATGCCTAAGATTGAGTTAATTCATATAAAATTTTATGTGCCACAGGAGACAAACATGTTTTGGCAAACTATTGTACAAATTTTAAGGAAAGCTGATCATAGACAAGGCCTGGAGAGTGTTAAAAATAAATTTTTTGGGTGATTCCATTGAGAAAATTAAAGATTAAGGAAGATTTAAGAAGTAATGTCTCTGAGAATGGTGGGATAAATGTACTTTTCCTTCTACTGAAGCTAGATCAAATAGAAGAAAATTGTTACAATAAATTCTTTTTTAGTGGGCTCTAGAAACTAATAAAAAACCATACAACAACCGTCGGAGGAGTAACTGCAAATTTTGGTGAGAATATTGGGGATTTTTGCTTTCTTTGGATACATTCTTCCATTCCTCCATGAAGTATGGGTCAGGGAGCCTGCATCAGCTTACCTCCTAGTGTGGCTTACTGGTATCAAAGGGGAAGATACGGTCCTTGATCTTAGGGAATTGTTGCTGGAGTTTTGACCTGTCTGGCGGGACAGTTCGGGACCTTTCCTTTGTTTTAGTACCTTGAAACTCTCAAGGCTGGAATGTCCTCTTGGATGGTGGCTGTTACAACTATGTAATGGCATATACTAGTCACCTGGAAATAGGGACGACACATGGAATGAGGCTGAATAAACCCAGGAAGGAAGAAATTGAAGGAAAGGAGGCATGGTGAACAAAGACCTTGAAGGGCTTCTGGGCCCAGCGAGGAAGGCTGTGCATGTCTGCAGCTAGATACACGCCCAGGAAAGACCTGAGAAGGTATGCGAGCCTGCGTGTACCTTTTGGTCCCCCATAGCAGGAAAGTGAAAGCTGAGGCAGAGTGTGATGTGCATTGGCACAGGGTTGAAAGAGTACACCAACTTCCAGGTACCTACGAACAGAGAGCGTTGTTATTGTTGTTGCTTTGTTTCTGATTTTCATTTTAGCTTGAGATGTTAAAGAAAATATTTGTTGATTCACTGACCAGTATAATTATGGGAGAGGAAGTTTTTAGGGTAAAAGAAGCCATAGATGGGTCACAGCAAGGGTTTGGGGGACGTTTTTAAACAGTGCCTATGAAGAACCTGGCACAAGAGACAGTTGTGGAGATGAAAGAATTACTGTTCACCTCTGACACGGCTTGGGTGATAGCAGTAGTGGGAGCACCTCAGGGGGGGAGGGAGAGCCCTGCCCATGGGGGCGGGAAGCCGAATAGGTGAGAAAGCTTTCCTGAGAGGGCTGGGTGTCACCATTTGAGATAACATCAAGAATCAAGAAACGGGATCATGTGAAATTAAAAAGGTTCTGTACAGCACAGGAAACAGTCAACAGAGGGAAGAGAGCATCCGTGGAATGGGGGAAAAAAACTTTGCCAGCTACTCCTGAGACAGAGAAGTATTATCAAGAATATACAAAGAACTGAAAAAAATTAGAAATTTCAAACAAACGATCCAATAAAAAATGAGTATCTGAAATGAATAGACAGTTCTCAGAAGAAGTCCAAATGGCCAATAAATACACCAAAAAAAAAAAAAATGTTCGGCATCTCTAGGCATCTGAGACATGCAAATCAAAACAATATTGAGCTTCCACTGAATGCCAGTAAAAATGGCTGGTATTAAAAACTCAAAAAAAAAATTGCTGGAGAGACTGTGGGGAAAAAGGAATCCTCTTATATTGCTGGTGACAACTGTAAACTGGTACAAATGTATGGGAAACAGTATGGGGACTCCTAAAAAAAAAAGAAACCCTGAGTATAGATCCCATTTGACCAAGTTATAGCTCATTATGGTGTTTTCCTAAACTCATCACACAAGAGTGATACATCCATGTCCATGTTTATAACAGCACAATTTAATAGCTAAACCTTGCAAGAAGCCAAAACGCTTAATCACAGATGAATAGACAAAGCTGTGTATGTACGTAATGGAGTACTACTCTGCCATAAAGAAGGAAAATGGATGCACCTTGAGATCACTATTCTCAGCAAAATGAAACACAGAAATTTAAATATCGTATGATTTCTTTAATGTGAGAAAAGCAAACCATAGAAAGGTAAAAGATGGAGGAAAATAAGAAGGCAGATTTTGTAGGGAGGGGAAGGGAAATGGGGGGGGGGACGGATGTTATCTTAGTTACTTTTTTGTTGCTGTGACTCAATACCTGACATCCACAAATTTAGGGGAGGAAAGGTTTATTTTAGCTCATAGTTGCAGAAGGTCACAGTCCATTCAGGGGCAGCCGACAGCAATCGAAGTACACGGCATAGGCAGAGGTGGAGGCAGCTTCTCACGGCATCACACACAGGAAGCCAAGTCAGGACAAGTTGAGACTAGTCCTCCAAGGAAGGCAGGAAGCAGCTTATATACCTTCCAGGTCCCATCCCAGTGTTGAGTTCCTCCCGGATGCAGGTGTGGAAGGTGTGGTAAACCCCCACTACATGCCTGTAATTCAACTTACATGGCTGTAATCCACTTTACATGCCTGTAATCCACCCCTCCAGATTAAGCCCCAATCTCCCAACAGCACATGGTTCCATAGACAAAGCACAGACATGTGGCTTTGGGGGGGCATTCCAGATCCAAATCTCAATAGATGTGATGTATAAATTTAAAAATGGGGAAAAACGAAATTGGAAATTTAAAAATTATTGGTACAGATTTGCAATAAATGATATTTACATTCATTTTGGAAAATATGTATATAACTGTATATATTAGCAGTCTTGATCAGTTTGGATCCCCTCTCACCCTCTCTCCTTTCTCTCCTTTTCCAGGCCTGCTTTTGCCTGCTATCAAAACCTGCCTTTAGTTTTTGGTTTCTCATAGAAGAGAAACCACATGGTATTTACTTTTCGGTGTCTGACTTATTTGACATTGTCTCAAAATTCAAGTGGGTTCCGGTAGTGTAGTGGTTATCGCAATCAGTTTGCATTGTCTCAAAATTCATCCACTTTTATGCAAAGGATATGATTTTGTTTTTCTTTATGGCTGGATAAAATGCTATTGTGTGTATCTGTACACTACATTTTCTTAATCCATTCATCCACTGATGGACACCCAAGCTATATCCAGAGCTTAGCTATTCTGAATTGTACTGCTAGGAACATGGGTACAGTTCTCACGAAAACAGTAAAGTCACTAGGCAACTAAAATTCACCCAAAGCAACAAAAATAAATTCAAGGAAGGAAGCCAAATCCAACTTCCAGAGTCACTATATTTTAGTACTAAAAATGCCTAGTTTTTAACTGCAACAATGACACCACCACCACCACCACCACCGCACCTATGGAGCATGCCAAGAAACAAGAAAGTACAAGCAATTAACAGGAAAAGAACTGAAAAAAAAGGAAGAAAAGAAAGAAATGAACAGAAACAGTTTCCAGGAGAATCTGGCACTGGACTTAGTAGACAAAGATTTTAAACTTAAACTAATCATCTTAAACCTGCTCAATGAGCCAGAAGAATGGTTAACAATAAAGATGCAAGTATTATAAAATAAAAACTTTGGAGTTTTAAAGTACAGAAATTAAAATGAAATTCACTGAAGGGTTAAATAGCTGATTTGAGGGGACAGAAGAAATAATCAGCACATTTGAGGGTAGTTCAACTAAAATAATCTAGCCAAAGAAGAAGGGAAAAAAGAATTAAAAAAAGCACAAGGCCTAAGGGATCCATGGGACACCATCAAATGTAGAAATATGTGTCCTAGGGAGTCCCAGTGAGAGAGGAGAGAAAGGAGCTGAATGAATGCAGGGAAAAATAAGATAGCTAAAATTTTTCCAGTTTTAATGAAAGGTACAAATCTATAGTTTTAAGAATCTCAATGTATTCCAAATAGGATAAGCACTGAGAGACCCACAGGTTCACAATGAATAAGGATATGATATATGACAACAAAAATATAGCATAGGTGAGAACACGGAAAAGTGTAAAGCAGAACTTTTGTGCATTTCAGAGGCTAACTTGGTATCAATTCAAACCAGAGTGTTATAAATCTAGGATGCTGTTTGTAATTTCCAGGATAGTCAATTGGGGAATTACAAAACATATATACAGAAAGAGAAATAAAGGAGCAAAAATTATCTAAAAAGGCAGAAATGAAGAACAGACAAAAAAGGATTTAAGACATAGGAAGCAAATAGCAAAGTGACAGAAGTAAGCCCCTCCTTACAAGCCATTGCTTTAAATGTAAATGGATTAAATTATCCATTAAAATGCAGAACACAGAGGAATGCATTAAAAACATGATCCAACTCTATGCTGTCCCCAAGAGATTGACTTTAGATCTGAAGACAAGTCAGGTTAAAATAAAAGAATGGGAACAATATTTCTTGCAAATAGTAACTAAAATAGAGTGTCTCAGGCCACTAGTCTAGCATCAGACAAAATAGGTTTTGTTGTTGTTGTTGTTGTTCAGTCCTGGGGATTTTACCTATTTGGCCCTTCACATTGAGCTGCATCTCTAAGTCTCCTCCACCTTCCTAAAATTTCATTTTTAAACCGTGAGATCGGGTTTTGCTAAGTCACTAAGTTGCCCAGCTGGGCTTGGACTTGTAACCTTGCTTCAGCCTGTGGGAGTGCTGAGTTGACAGGCACTCACTACCACACCCAGCTCAGACAGAATAGACTAAGTAAAGCATTTTTTCAAGAGTCAAGTGTGTCTAGGGAAGCATCATACTCCTGATGTGGTCCTTTCCTTTTGTCATGTTCAATGTCTTTTAAAATTAGGATGTAATCATATACACAAAAATGCACCATTTGTTGAATTTTGTCAAATGTGTTGACACTCACATAAGCAATCAAGATACAGAACATTCCATCCTCCTATTCCAGGATACCTCAATGCCTATTGACATGCGAAGCCTCTTCATTTTTCTGCTGTGAGGGACTGTCCTCGGTATTAAAGGCTAGTTACAGCATCCTTGACCTCTACCCACTAGGTGCTAGTTGTGAGGCCATCTGACATTGTTATATGTTCTCTGAGGGATGAAAACCACCATTATTTGAGAAGTCTTACCATAGAGCGTTCTTTTCGAGCTATTTCTGGTCGATTCTCCTTTTTCTGAGAGCAGGAGTTCCCAGTCTTTGGTGGTAGCCTTGGAAGGACTAGACCACTGGGACAGAGGAGGCAGGATCAAGAGGGGAGCAGGGAGTGAAGCTCCGCCTCCTGTCAGCTGCTCCTATTAGGTTCTAATGCTGATCAGATCCGACAGGAGGCGGAGCTTCACTCCCTGCTCCCCTTCTGGTGCTGTTCGCCATTTCAAAGCTAGCCTCTAACAACCAACTGAAAAACAAGTACCTCTCACTTTGGAGAATGATTTTCAACTGAACTGGTCGCCGGGGTCAAGAAGATTGGAGAACACTCTTTGGATTTGTATCTTCATAGACTCTCTCCTTTCCTTGAACTTTACAGAAATGAAACACACGATATGCATCCTTCTGTGACGGGCGTCTTTGCTCAGCGCAATGTCCGTGACCTGACTCTTTGTTGCTATATCAATTTTATCATTATATCATGGCCTATTATCCATTATCCTGTTGATAGACATCTTGTTAGTGTTTGGCTATCATGAACAAAGCGGCTGTGAACATTCTTGTACAATCTATGTACATACAGGATTTCATTTTCCTTGGACTAGTAATATTCACAGGGAATAGCTGATTGTTGGGCTGGAGGTACAGCTATGTGGTTAGAGTGCTTGCCTAGCATGTCCAAGGCCCTGAACTTGATTTCCTAGAGTCGCACAAAATTAATTTAGCTGAGCATGGTGGTATATGCCTACAATCCCATCACTAGGGAGGTGAGGCAGGAGGATTGCCTGAGGTCAAGGCCAACCTGGACTACATTGTGAGTTTAGCTAGCTCTGAACTAAGACCCTGCCTCAAAAACAAAAACAAAAACAAAAACCCAAGCAAACAAACAAACACACAAAAAACAGTAGGTGAATGTTTAACTCCATCAGAACCTACCAATCTGTTTTATGCCTTAACAGTGGGTAAGAGTTGTAATTGCTTCCCCATTCCTCAGATATTCGGTACTGTCTTTAATTTTAGCCATTCCAGTAAGAGCATAAAAGTATTCTTTCATTATGGTTCTAAGTTGCATTTCCCTAGTGGCCAATCACATTGACCGTCTTTTAATGTGTTTATCTCAAAGGCATCTGACAAAGAGCTTACTGCTAATTACTGATCCTTGAGACCAATAATAATAATTTAAAAAACTAAGGTAAATGGGGCAAAAGAGTTGGACGGACACTTTATAAAAGATGATAGTATAAATGTCACATCTTTATTTTTGTATACTTTCCAGACTCGCAGTCACTGTTCTGCACTAGATGCTGTTTTTTTGTGTAACAACAGTGCTTAGAATGTGTCAAGCCTATTTCTAAGACTTTGCCAGTATTAATTCACGTATTCCCCAATATTAACACATGTAACTATCAGAACAACCTTATTGAGTAGTATTACCTCCACATTACAGAGAAGGAAACTGGGACACAAAAAGGCTGAATTACTGTTAGAAATCGCAGTTGAGAATCTAAGGTTCCAAATGGGCCAGCCCAACTCCAAGCTCTTAACTACTAGTAGAACTTCCTGCCACAAGGCAAATTAGTCACAGAAATGCTCACTCTCTCTGCTGCTTTTTCAAAATCTTTAAGTACAGAGGTGTTGGGTTTCAGATTTATAGAATGCAGGATCAATATTCCTATTTTTGTGGCCTATATTTATTGCTAACTCTTGTCACACAATTTTATATTCTGGTAGTATCTTAGGAATTGTGACCTTGGTGCCCCCTGTGATTAAAAATGTTTTTCAACTTATTCTAGCTACGAATCTTCTTGTGTATTCTTCTTTTGGAGGGGAGAAGGAGGAGTACTTTTGGTCAGAGAGATCTCTGAAAATTTTGTCCGTTCAATTTCAAAATTCTTTACTCTAGTACATTTCTTAATATCCCTGTAAATTCCTCACCTTTCTCCTCCGTACCTTTCCTGCCCCTTTCGGTAGTGGTCAGGGTTAAAAGTTACCGAAGAGAGCAAAATTTTGGCTCATCTGGGTTTATGGCCTCGGTGCTCCAAATTCATGAATGGCCCACATAAGGGCTATGAATTGAAGATTGTCTAATCATAGATTATAATTTTTAAGACTCTTCTTATTCTTTCTCACTCTTTTTCTTTGGAATTTATCTCATTTTCATAAAATAGTATTAAATGTGCATTTGGGGACCAGTAATACAGGTGCAGATACCTAATTTTAGCTTCGTGTGTAGTCACAAACTAGTGATTCATACATGGGTAGGGAACAACATTTGTTCATTTAATTCAACAGCAAACATTTCTGAGTACTTACTAGGTGCCGGGAACCCTGAGGAAACATTGATGAAACATCATCAAGAGGGTGGAGACACTAGGACAGAGATGCTATACGTCAACGGCCATTGAGTTTCAAAAGTTTTTTGTAGTGAGAGAGAGCTTCCAGGTGGCCCTGTGTGACCCTTTCTGACACATCTCCTGTGGGAGATTTTAGGCAGCACTTCAGGTACATCTAAGTGGGTAGCTGAAGACATGAGTGAGTTGCTGGATCAGAAAGCCCTCAGTGCTGGCCAAAGTGCATGGTCTCTTTCTACTGTCTCTAATCGGTAGGAGATGAGAAGTAGGAACAAGGACTTACCCACCTTGTCAGATCACGTTTTTATTCTCTGAGGCCACATGGGAATACTATAAAGGCTTGACATTGCAAAGGGCAATTGATATTCAAATGCTAATTTCAGTACTAATGGCAGAGGTCCTCTCTTCTGATAAACGATGGACAGGTTCCTCAGGAACACTCTTCGGGTACAGCTTTGGAAATTTTTTTGGGGGTGGAGAGGATGCATTTCTTTTCAATATTTTGGAGGAAGTGCTGGTAAAATAATTATTGCCATATAAGTACATTTGGCACAGGAAGTGGTTTTATATGTAGGAGGGCCTCCGGATGTGTCCAGACCTTCCTCTCAGCCTATGTTAAAGGGCACTTTGATTTAATTCATAAGGTACTGATATATCAGAAAAGGAAGTGTGCCCTGGAGTACCTGGTGAGGCAAATTTACAAACAACTGAAGATTCTGTTCCCTTCTCCCCAAAAGGCTGGGACACATCATGCCTTAGATTTTAGTCTCAGCTTCTCCCACATGTGGATTCAGCTCATAGAGCATTGCAATGAGAAGGAAGCATAAACTGAGTCTCAGGAGGCCAAGAGAATGGCTGTGGTGGTGGCACTTTGCTCTCCAACCTCCATTCTGAGACTTAGTGGGCAAGACAGTGGCTTTTAAGATAAAGCTCTTCATTAAATCATCTCTGCTGCTTCTTTTCAAGGCCCATGCGCATGAACATGCAACCCAGAAGGTGACATTTTCTCTGACCAAGCTAAGGGTCGTTATGGAAAATGTTCTGCTGTCCCAATTTGTCAATAGAACCAAGAATCCCAAATGGATCATGGACTCCCAGGAGAAGCATCATGTCCCAGGCTGTGGGGGGAAGCTCTGAGGTCAGCCTAATTGGCTCACAAGCATATCAGATGTGATCTCTTCTCATGGAGCTACAGGAGATGCGCACACCATAGTGTCATATAAAATCTGCAAAAGTGGCAAGAACTAGATGCTACAGAAGCAGAGGTCTGAGATGATTAAAATTGCCAAAGGAGCTGGCAAATGCTCCTTACTGGAAAAGACACCTGGGCTTAGATTTCTAGAGGGACTTCTGTTTATTTTCAGGCAGGGAGCACACCTAGTCTATGTGAGGTCACACAAATTCTGAGTTATGGATGGAGAGGCAAGGACAGCTGGCAGATGAAGTTAGGAAGTTCGCCTGTCCCAGGCCTTCCCTTCCAGGGAAAGGCATTTTGACCTGTCTTTCAGATCTAAGGGAAGCATTGGGCAGGATATGTTGGAAAGTGTGCTGGCAGCAGTGTTTTGGTTACAGTGGCAGCAGAAAGGATGACACCTGGACTTGTGTAGGGACCAAAAATCAATTCCACTGAGAAGATACGAAAGTGATAATGAAAAGGCAGCGCTGTGTAGAGGTGAGGGCTGTGGCTCTTACCATCCACACATACTGTGCCAGTCACCTGGTTGCAGTCTGCCTCAGTTTCGTCAGCTATGAGATGTGAATCATAGGGCAACTACTGCAAAATCCCCCAAGTTAGATTCTGTACAAACATCAGCTTGTCAAAGTGCAGACTCTGGAGTTGGCCTCGGTGGAAGTAGAGATTCTACATCTTTAAAATCCCTCTGGATGGAGACCATGCTTCTTGTCCATGGACCAGGCTTTAAGTGCAAATTCATTGAAAATTGCTCGGAAGGGCATAGTAGCAGATGCATACAAGACGCACTGGAAGTGGCGCCAGCTGTTGTAAGAGGCGGCCATTGTCGTGATCCCAAGAAAGACTAAAAATGCCCCAGCTCTTACTTTACAAGTGCTTTGTGCACTAGAAAGTTCTCTAGAGACAATTACTTGGTACCCGGGCTCCCTTTCTGGCTGGCTACCTGCAGAGGTTAGTGCAGCTCAGACGTCTAATCTGCATTCCACAAGGAGCCCTTCAGTGCAGCAGTGCAACTCAGCCCCACAGCTTAGCAGGAGACTTCTGCAGCTCTTGCAGGTCCTACAAGGTCGGATATAGGACTTCTGGAAGCTGTCCTAAGCAGAACACGAGGTTCTGTGTGCAAAGAACCCCAGAAGACGTGGCTGACTGTGGGTGGCCCTTCAAATGCCTGGACTGGGGATGGCATGGGCTCCTGGATGCCTTGTGTAAAGGAGAGAGAACCACCATGTACTTAAGTTTTTGGAGAATGTCTGAAAACAGGCAGCAGGAAAATAGAAGCCGACGAACTAGGTTATCTGATCAACTGCCTAAGGGCAGTTGTTTTTGAAAGCAAGGTTCTGGTCAGCAAAGGAAAAAAGGAAGCTTCACCTGTACCCTTTGCTCCTGTCCCTGTTTTGGGCTCTCTCCCTATTTCATCTCTCCCCCCTTCCTTTGGAAGCTTTCTGCTGTGGGGACAGAGTGGTTCTCCAGGGAAAGCTTTGATTGCATGGCCTCTCGGACCACACCTCGGCATCCTCAGACGTGAGGAGGGGAGGTGTTTCGAGTTCTCCAACTAGCAGATACCCGCTTCTTTGTGGAAAGCGAGAGCAGCTGACAAGAAAAGGCAACGTCTCTGGCCAAAACTGCAGAGATTCAGACATTTAAGTGTGGTGTTTCTGACACATTCAGGGAGACAGAGGCAGCTGTGTCTGGGGCGGAAAGCTTGGCTTCTTTCTAGTATCTGATTGGAAAACTGATTTCTGAGCTCTTGCGGGGATTCAGTGCCCATTCCTATAAATTTCAAATCTGAATAATGAAAGATTGTCTTTCCTGACATACTTAACACATTTTATGCACAAGGAGACACGTCTCTGTTCCCTGCCAGCTTTGTCATGGTCACCAGCCCCACATCGCTTTTCCAGTGAGGAGTGTCAACTCCTCCTCCACTGTATGCACCAGCCACTGTGACGAGAGATTTGAATACAGAAAACTTGTCCTCAGGTGTCCCAGAAATAATTCTTCCTGACGCACAAAAAAGGAAAAGGGCCCAGAGAGTTCAAGATTCTTGCTCAATGGGTCTGGCGTTCCAAAACCCAGTGGTTACAGGCACCACCTGATCACTGTCCGCTGCTTTTAGGCTGCCAGTTCCTGGAAGACAGGCACATTGTCTGCCATCTCTATTTCCTCCCTTACTCCTGTACAACCTGTGAGCAGAGTGGCTGGAGGAGGGGCTTGAGTGTCCCACAACCCAGAAGGTCATCTTTCAGACCCTGTTTGTAAGTGATGCGGGTGATGCTAGGGCAGCAACTTCTCCACTGTGCCTCATAAAGAACCCACTGGGGGTTCCATGCTGTGATTCCCGAGTGCTGATCTACTTGACTCTTCTCACAAAGAATTTAGTTTTCTGTGTGTGACTTTGGCTTAGCGCTAACTACTTCCTTCCCGGCCTTAGTAATCTAATCGGCCTTAGCAACCTTCTCAGGCTCTGACATAACTTTCTTGCTCCCAGCACCTGGCAAACTGATGACAACAAACCTGACCGCTGGTGGGGACCTGTTTCCCTTAACCTGTAGCCCACCTGCCCTACCCTCAGGCTGGCTAATCCCCCGACAGTAAATAAAAGTGTGCTCGCCCCATAATCAGGGCCTTCTACCTGGTTCTACCATCCAGGCGTGAGGCCAAGGGGGCAGTAAGCTTTCGCTTCTGATCCTCCTGCTACCACTCAGAATTTTGGTTTTGCATGGGTCCTTCTTTGAAGGCACATCCACACTTCCTGTGTCCTATTGCAACCAGACACAAAGCCACAGAGGGCCTATGGGGATTCTAATCTGGCAATCTGGGGAGGCTTGAGGCCTTCCACAGTGAAATCTGTCACAGTTACTCTTCTCCCGTGGGACAAGGAGCCTCCTTGGAGGAGAGCAAGTAGACGCCTGGCAGCAAGGAGATCAAGGAAGTCTTGGAGAATCTCAGCTTGTTCCCTGGGTTAACATGTGATTCTAGTGTGGAAAGTCTGTCTTTCAATAGGAAAAAGCAAGCCAATGAGGCAGAGGGATTGGTTGCCAAGTCGCTTCTCTGTCTTCTTCTTCTTCTCTCTCTCTCCTTTCTTCTTTTTCAGTCTACAGGCAGAAGATCACTCCTTGTGCTTCCCTTTCATTGGCCTTGGGCCTTCCATGACTACTGCACCTCCCTCAAACCAATCAATTAAAAGACCCTTCAACTACTTTCAACCTTTCGTGAAACTCTCTCCTCTCTTGGCTCCCACAATTCCTCTGGCCCTATCATCTTCCAGAATTATAGTTACGGTGTCCTGGCAACACTTATCCTCTAGGCTCATTGCATACATGCCCCTGGTGCTGACCCAATAAATTGCCATCCAAACACAAGTCACCCAAACTGTAGCCTAGTATTTCCAGGTCCCGTCCCCTAGGAGAGTCCTTTAACCTAGCAATTGGCGTGTCAGACTCAATGTCACTGACTTGGCTCAGGGTCTTCATCCCTCAAGTCTCCTTTTTGGACTCCACTGTTTAGTTCTGTGAGTTGTATCTGCCAGCTCTATTCCCCAAAGAATTACCTAATCAGGGAACTTATCAAATCTTTATTATTTCAGGTGGGTAACTGTCTGAAATGTACATGCCCTTTGGCAGGAAAAAGGAAGGCATTGTTCCAGCCTTCAAGGAGCTCATAGTCTAGTGAGGGTGGCAACTGCGCTAGCCCAGGTGAGACTTGTCTGGTGGACTGGTGCCTGGCCAAGCTAGAGCAGGTGAGGAGGGAAGGCAGACCTCTGTTCACTCAGCTAAGATCAGTTTGAGGAGAGGGTAGTGCTTCTCAAGCAACTGAGGCTCTTTAGCTCTTTCTTCAATGTGTCACATGGGTTCTAGGCTCTTTAGGGTATGAAGTGCATCCTCCTGGCAGAGGTTTGGGTGATGGGTGAGAAGTGCCTCTGCTGCTTCAAGGATGATTTGGCTACCCAAGCAAGGAATGAGAGGAGAATGGAGGACAAGAAGAGAGTTCTGAATTTCCCCTTTTTGATCTAGGCTCCTGAATCCTTCCGCAGGAAGATCACTTTTTTTTAATTCATAAATGATAGAGCTTCTTAGAGATCTGTGGGAGCTGTTTCAGACCAAACTTGCAGATCACATCTGGCCAGGAAATGACAAATCGGAAAAAGGAATTTTCACTGGTACATCTTTCCCACACTTCTCAATTTATTAAAATCATTCTGTTTTCCCAAGTGAGACCTCAAGAAGACTTAAGGGCCAAGTCTTCCATTTCTCAGACGAGACCACTGAGGCTCAGTGATGTGGCACCCATGGCATGGGGCAGGCATACACCCAATGACCAGACAGGACAGAGGGACAAGTTACTAGGTGCAGGCTGGGTGCCTGACCCTGTACTGTGGGCTATGAGCTCAGTGCCTGTTAGACAGGAGCTTCCTGTTAAGCCGAGATTATCAAGGAGCTTGGAAAAGTCACTCAATGTCATTAGGTCAGAGAAAATCCACGTGGGTATCGCTCACAGAGAGGCTGAGATGCTTCTCCTATGGGGAAGCTTAGGGACCATCAGTGAGGCCTATTTATTGAATTCAGTGTGGGCCTGGCTAGACACACGTGGTATTCTTATGACATCTCTGTGAAATAGGCGCTTTTTCATTTATAGAAGAAGAAACCAAGGCACAGAGTGGAACCTTCTATTTGGTGAGTTGCAGAGCTGAGACTCAAACCTACATGGAACTTGTCCTGCCCTCGTGGTGCTCTGTGGCCTGGCATGCAGAGACCATGGGCAGGACCTGGGCTCCTGTCCTCTGATCTTCATGCCAGTTGCCTTTCCCTTGAGAAACTTCTCATCCTCTCCATGCATACCTTCCTCTTTCTGTCTTCACCTGCTGTTTACCCAGTGATGGTTCACTGTTTCTTTCCCTCTTCTGCCCTCTTTCTGCAACCACTAAGGTTCTCCCTGGCTTTCTTGGGTCTTTGCAGCCTTCGTGACCTTGTGGTGTTTCAGGGGCACCTTGTGCCATTCGCTTCTCCTTACTTGAGTCTCTTTCTGGGCCCGCTGGCATCTGTCCAGTTACAGGTGTGCCCCGTTTTGGAGCTGTTCCATTTAGGCTGTGTTCCTGCTGCGTTGTCTTGTTCTGGCCTTACTGGACCCAGAATGGGTCCTGAGGCTAAGGACTCCATTGGTATCCACAGCAGTGAATAATTTCCGTTGAGAAACACCGAGTACAGTCAGACTACTGTGCTCTGCTAGGGCAGCAACCTGCCATGGCCTTCCCAAGGCTACAGATGTGGGCATAGGAGTCATGAAAGGAAGCTGGTGCTCTGAAAGCTGCGGACCTCAGAGAAGGTTTGTAGGCCTGGACAGTCAGGGAGGGCGGCCCTGTGGCTGCCCTCCTGCTCCTGTTCTCTGCCATGGTCTCCTTCCTGTGTGGAACTGAGGCCCTCTGTGATGAGCTCTCCTCTGGTTTTCACAATCACTTTAAGCCTTTCAAGGTACCATTTCACTCCAACACCCTAAATCCTGTGGACGCCCAGGTGGGGTTTCCCATCCTGGACCCGCTGGTTTTGGTGGTTCCTTGGCAGATACCTCTTTCTATGGGGGAAACTCCTTTGCGCACTGAGACTCACTTTTATCCTGGAAGCCACATCAGATGAAGGATGCCCTTCCTAGCCACTGTTATAGCGAATTAGCAGTGGTGTCTCATACAGGACCTTCTTCCCGTTGCTCCTTTATTCAAGAGAGACGGAGGCAGGAGTAGAAACTGTCAAGGAGGCTTTCAACCTGGGTGGCCAGAGTGGTGCTTTTCTAAACGTATGTTACCGAGTGGGGAATGGTTCTGGTTTGGCTGGATAGAGAAGGGAGACAGAAAGGGGAAGATTTGCAGATAGATGCATCAGTAGGCCCAAGAGGGTCCTGCAGGGGCTATTTTGGATTATTTGTAGATAAGTCTGTGGGAGTTGAGGGGGCTTGCATGGCTTCCAGAAGCAGGTATCTTACGTGAATCCTAAGACCAGGTCATGGGGCTCTGCTGTGTATTCAGATGTACCCCAAAGGCTCCCTGCGTGGCAGCTTTCTGGCAACTAGTGGTTGTATGAGAGACGGGAGGTAGTGAGATCCCAGGTGTCCAAGCCACAAAAGGAGCAGGGATGAGAGGCTGAGCTGGCACAGGGCCCGTGATGTCCCAGGTCTCCTCATGTCAGGAGAACGAAGTTCCTGTGAGTTATCATGTATGCTACAGTGGCCATGTGGCTGGGAGGGCTTACCCTCTCTTGCGGAAGATTTCTGGCTCTGGCTCACAGAGCTGTGAATCATAGTGAAGAACTGAAAACTCACATGTCCCAGTGGGCATGGTAGAAGCATCACAGTGGCTTTGATGGAGCAGATCCAGGGGTGATTCCTAGGAGGGACACAGAAACTGAGTCTTTGAAGCAAAAGAGAAGTCTTTCCAGGTTTATTGCCGGGGCTGTCGTATATGACCAGCTGAGATGCACATCATCATCATGCCGGTCTGAATTAAACCAGCAAGCAGGCAGGCAGGCAAACAGAAAACTCCCTCAGAAGAGCAAAAACATTTATTCCTCTTAGGCGTCTGTATCATGGTTTGGATCTGTAGTGTCTTCCCAAGGCCTCGTGTATTTGGAACTCTGTGCCTTTGGGAAGTGGGGCCTGGCTGGACCACGAGGATGCTTGGGGCTTAACCTGAAAGGGTTGTGTCGACTTGAGATTGGGGGTTGCCCAGGGCGGATGGAGCTTCCGGGTTCGTGGTGTTGACTTGTGTCCAGGAAGTGAGAAAGGGGTACCCATTCTGGGTGTGGAGAGCCCAACTGGAAGGTCGAACTAAATAAGAAGAAACAAGAAACATTGTTAACAGTTTCTTCCTGGGAACCCTCTGGCCTTGCCTGGGTCTCCAGGAACCAGCTAGTTCATCCTTTCACTCATTTGACTTCTGCAATGCCAAAACAGCTCTCCAGCCTCTGCCGTATGCTTCTGCTGTTACTGGCTGCCCATGGGCAGAATGTGGAAGATTTTCTGAAGGTGAGACAAATCTTTCCTCCCTTAAATTGTGAACGTGAGGTATTCTGTCCCAGCGATGAGTAAGTTGGTACCAGGAACCACCAGTTAAATATTAGAATCTTGAATTTGACATTCTAAGGTTTTAATCCAAAGCAATGGAAGCCTTGCCTTCAAAAAAGAACGTGGGCCTGCTTCTTCCCATGTGCATGAACTCACTTCTTACCATCCTCTTTTCAGGGCCAGGTATATATGTTGCCAGTAATTTTTGGGATAAACATCCAAGTTCCCATGCCAGCAGATCTCCAACCCCAGTGCTGCTCCAACCAGCTGGTTCCAATAACACTAGCACAACTCAAGTGGTGTTTTGTTCCAATTCTTTGCTCAAAAAGATAAAAGTTAATCGCTAATTGTATTCTGGTTGCTTTGAACTCCCGGGGAGAATACAAAGCTAACAGAAGCAAGCTCTTCAAAGCGTTCGCTCCTGAATGTAAGTGCCCCATCTCTTTCCTGAATGCCTGCTAAAACCGTTGGACTGGAGTGTCAACTTTTGTTGTGTTCAGTTTGTAAGAAATAGCGAGGGCACTGAGGACATCAGTGGTCATTCCTAAAACCCCATTCCTTGCCCTCCTTCTTCAGGGCAACTTCTTTACACAATCTGCTTAATCATAGAGCCGAAGGGAACATGGAGGAAGGTGGCTGCCTAGCCAGCCACGGTCCCTTCATCATGGGTAGTGGCTCTAGTCCTGCCTCTTCACTGTTAGCCGGTGCATTTTTGGTGTGATCCATTTCTCATATCCCTACTTGACCCAGAATGAGTGCTCAATAAATATGGATGGAATGGAAATGCTTTAGGTAGTTCTGTATGTTTTAGGGTTGAGGCTCTACAAAGCATACACAGGTTAATACAAAGGCTCAGTGCAGATCGCAGCCCTTGGTCCTGAGCCTCAGACTTGCCATGGACCTTGCTCTCCAGTGAGTGGGTGACAGGCTGAGCCCCCAAGTGGGGAGCAATCTCCTAGCCTGGGTGTTGAGACAGAGAAGAACCCTGACATCAGCAAGCCCCCAACCCTTTCATTTGCATTGGAGGAAAGAAACTCAGAGTTTTTCTAACTTTCTCCTCCCCTCTTTCTTTCTCAAATACTCTGGCAAAATAGACCTTTCAGTGGTTTTTGGTGTGTTTGTACTTTAAGATGTACGGTTGGTGCAGAAAAAGACCCAGGCTAGAGAATTCCTTTGTCCTCGCACTTCTGGTGCACCTGTGGCTTCCTTAGTTCAGAAGACGGAGTAGCAGGGCCTTTGGCAGGGGACAGCAAGGCTTTGAAGACAAGTTGGCTTCTCTGGAAACAAGATCAGAGGCTTTCAGCCAGGTTCTTGTCACTGCAGCAGGTGGGACTAACTTCCCTGGTCCATAGAGAAGGCCTGAGCGCAGCACAGTCTGGCTGTTCACACTAGCCATGTTTGCTGCTTGCGTTAGGGCTTCTCTAGCATTTTATTGGAAGTACTTCTTCAGAACTGTCTGAGTGGGCAAAAGTTGGCTTTCAGGCCACTGAGTGCTTTAAAATGAGCTGCTGGAGGCAGGACATCTAATGCCTACTGCGAAAGGCTCAGGCTCCAAAGGGCACCCTGCAGTGAAATCACCGCAAAAGATACACAGTTCCCCACTCTTGACTTTTAGCTTTGGAAGAATAGGTCATGAGTGCAGTAGGAGGGTTTGTCTGTATCCATAGAGAGGAGAGGATATGAGCTGAGAGGGTTGGGCTTTACCTCGTCAGAGTCCTTTCTGCTAGGCCACTTCTTCATGCCTCCATCTACCCTATTCTGTTCCTGCCCCACCTGTCCTTGGAAACTTGCAGTTCCGTCAGTGTGACCTGGCTCTAAGCATGCCCTGGCACCTGGAGTTACAGAATTGAGAGATGAGAGAACTAGGATGAGTCTAGGCAGACAGCAGAGAACTCAGGCTATCAAGGTGAGGGAGGGCTGGCATCCGGGGAAAAGCAGAGGCCTGCCGGGCCATGACACCGGCCTTTGGATCAGTCGTGCCAGTGTATTTAAGGAGGTGTACGAGTCTTTGTTCATGAGCTTGGAATAGAAGAGAGGCAGATTGGAAAGCTCTTCGTCTCATCAAAGGAGAGAGGGCAGAAGAGGAGCACTGCTAGTCCTTGAGATGAAAATGCCTGCACGGGACAAGGAGCGCCCATGCTAACCCACCAGTATTTCTGGATGGAGGATGAAAATATTTATACACCCAAGTTTGCAGTTATGCAAACATACGACCTTATCCTTCGGGAGAGGCAGAGCCCACCCCTTGTCCAGGAATAGGGCCTGACCTTCCTTTCCCTTCTCCACTTTTTGTTAAAAAGCTGTAGCACTTCCCTCCAGGGTTCAGTCCCTCTTTCACCATCTTGTTAATGACCGAAAGAGTCAAGGTAGGTGAGAAGGGCCAGAAATGAGATGCAGAGAAGATAGCCGTGGAAAGTGGCCATGCTGAGCCCTTCCCATGCCCAGCCTGCCCTCTGAGGGGCTTTGCTGGGGAAAACATCCCCCATGGAGCAGAGGAGCCAGACTCTTGAGTGTCCCCAGGGGGCAGATGGAGGGGAGCCTCTTGAGTAAGTTCAGATCCAAGATTCCTGCAAAGGCTGGCCGGCAGGCTGTTTGTTTTTAAGCACCGCAGAAAGGCCTGGTTCTGGAGTCCCACACACTGCATGGGAAAGAGTCAGGGTAGAGGAATGCAGAGTCTAAGCTGTCTGAGGCTGCTAGCGTTCTCTTCCTCAAGTTACCTAGCACTGGGGGACAACCAAAGTTTGCAGAGACCTTGGAAGGAACACACTTGGGTTGGAAGGGGCAAAGCCTTGGGAGCTCTGGGAAACACCAAATTCAACATCATGGCCGTGATACGCAGAACCTCTCTTTCGATGCTATGATAGCTTGGGGCTTATGCAGGCAGCAGGAAGTGAGCTGGATGCTAGGAGGAAAGAAGAGACAGGTTCAACCTTGTGGGATTTGGAAATCCATAAGGTTGGGCTGTCAGAAGCTCAGGAGAGGCGACAACGAGGTCCCTGATGTGGGCTATTGAGATCTAGGGGCAGGGAACCTCCTGCAGACTTTCCTAGTTGAAATCTGTGTGGTGCTTTTCTGAGTAGCTTTGGCCATTCCATAGGGCTTGAATAGTGGTTGCCGCTTTACTGTTCTGCATCTTGAAGAAGCCAAGGTATCAGCTCTGGGATGCTCATGGCCAGTGTTTCCTCCAGCAGGATTTTAGCAGGAGTTTGTCATTTTAGAATTTGCAACTGTTAATTACTATTGCATATCAGTCAGTACTTGGATGAGTTGAAATGATTATGGGCTTTGATTTCTAATCATTCTTCCTTCATTTTGCGATTCTTTGTGGTCACTGTACTCTGGAGATCAGCAATTGATTTAATATTGAGTGCATTTAGTTGCAAGCTCTTGAGTGGAATCCTGTCGATCTCTTATGCTACTCCTTCAGAAGCATGCAGGAATGCACTGGGAGTGGGTATGTTTATCTGACTTCATTTTCTTCTCAAACAGTGATGTCAAGTGTTGTTGGTCCGTGTTGCATGGAAATATGTTGTGAGACAAGCAGGAACAGCGTTTCTGGTCTTCCGCTCTCCTTTCCTCTTGTGACTTTTGAGAAGCCAGGTACCTGTTCTAAGCTTTAGTTTTTCATTTTAAAAGTGAAATAAAAAATCTCTCTCTCCCATCTCCATATACAGATTAGCTTTGAGGAATGATGCACACATATATGCACTCAACAGAGATGAGCTAAAGCCTCCGTCATTGGCCAAACTACAGCTTAATGTTCAGTTAAGTTTCTGTGTCTGCGCTGCCCTGTGTTTTCTCCTTCATAAGGATGCCAGAGGAAACGAGAACTGATTCCTGAACAGTGATAGGTGATGGCCCCTGACGCCCTTGAGACCTGGTGGCACTTATGACTACACGGATGCTCACCTTTTCCTGTGATGTGCCTGCCCATTCAGGCATTTTTCAACCCTTTTGCACTTAGCCTCTGCCACGGCCTTGCCTTTGGCTGCTTGTGTCTTTTTTTCTTCGGCATCAAGACCAGAACGTTTCAATATGAAGTCCAAACAAGTATTTGGCAAGACCTCTGAGAGAAGGCATGGCTTGTTTCCTATCTGCCCTGGGTTTTCCATTGCAGTTTGAATATGTCACCCTTCTTCCCTGTATGTGAGCACTGCTCACACTCTTCCTCCTGCCTGAGGTACCGTTTTCCCTCCTCCTCGTCTCTCCCATTTCGGTGAAGTGACCCTCCCTCATCTTCCAGATTCATCTCCTCTCTTCATAGAGAAGCCCCGAACCAGGTCTGAGTTTTCAGCTCTTACGGAGCATGCTGTCTTTTAAAACACATCTTCCAGTACATAGTGCAGAGTTATTTGTAATCTCCCTCGGGCGGACCCTGTGGTTCCGCTTGCTTTCCTGTTCTTAATTACATAACCCATAAGAGATACTCAGCAAATATTTGTTGACTGAATGAATGAATACCTGGGTTTAGTATATGAAACTTGGTTCCAAATACCCTTTGCAAAATGGCAGCTAATCTCTGGAAACATAAGCTAACCCTGAAAGGAAGAGATTTTGGCTCAATGGCTTGGGTGGGTGGGTGGGAGAGGCTGGTAAAGGGCCAGGAATGGTGTGCTTCACACAGTCAGGGCCCCCAAGCAGAGCCTCAAGACTGCCTATCTGCCGTGTCACCCACTGCCCCGCTGGGTCCTTAGCTCCTCGGGTATCATGGTCTCTCCTGCTTTTCCTTTTTGTTCTTTCAGGCTCTTGTGTCCCTCTGTCCCTGCTGTGCTCATTCTCCCGTGATTGCGCCCAGCCCTGCCTGCCTTCCTCTCTTGGGCCTGCTGGCCATCTCCCTCTGTAAACTCCTCCTTGAGGGTCTCTGTGCCTCTCTGGACTGTGGATTTTGCCTTGCTGGAGTCCCAGTTTCAACTGTCACCTTCAACTGCCATCAGAATGTTTTGCACCTAACAATCTCGGTGGTTGGTCTCCTGGTTCCGCAGCTACAGGGAACTGCAAGGTCCATATGAGGAAGCCTTTACCTTCTGGGTAGGCTCAGCCTTTAGTACATGGTAACCACACAGGATTGCATGGTTACTTGCCTTTCTCACCAAGTTCTTAGCCAAGCTTCAAAGCACACATAGCCATCTGAACAAGTTGCCACCCAGGGTTATGCCATTTTGCCAGCTTCTCCACGCCTTAGCTGAGATGAAACCTCTTGCGGGTATCCTGGCCTGGACAGCTAAGAAGAGTCAGGGCCGCACGACTTCCTGCTGTCTCAGTTGGCCCAAACACTAGGCACCTCATGATTAAGGAACCCCCACTTTTCAGCTATGAGTGCTTTTTCTGTCTCCACTCTTTAGCCTGTACTAGGCCTTGGCAGAGACAGAAAGGCTATGCTGGTAGCTCAAAGAGACACTGCAATACATCACTTGCCATGGCTTACCTCAGGGTCACAAATGTATGTAGCTCTAAAAAGTACAAACTTGTGCCCCCTTCCTTCAAAATGCCTTAGGCTTAGCCAACTCTCCAACTTTTGCCTCTGCTATGAGAATTAGGGCTCCCTTATTTAAATATATCCTTTATAAAACTCCACTATTTAGTAAATGGGAGCTAAAGGCTCATCTAATAGAAAGTTGGCCTTGGGCTCTGATGCTTACCATGGCCACTCTTGGCGCTCCCGCAGCAGGGTACAATTTGTTCTTATGCATTTATTCACTTACTCATTTATTTAATAGCTATTGAGCACCTATGTGTTAGGCGTTAGTGAGGTACTGGGGATACAGAAAGTATCAGGTAAACAAAAACAGACCTACACCCGCAGAAAACTTGTAGTTTGGCAATCAGCCTAAAGAAAGGGGGCAAATTTTGAGGGTTTCCTGGATGGAGTGAGGAGTATGAGACATTAACTCCAGCTGGGGATCAGGAAAGGAAGCCAAGGTGTTACAACAACTTGTAGACCATGTTCAGAACTTTAGCTTTTATCCTAGAAGACTTGGGAAGCCCTAGGAGGATTTTAAGCAAAAGAAATATACGGTCACATTTGTATTTATTTTAAAGGGAAGACATTAATGACTACTGGGCAAAGGCAAAAAGAGAGACCTTTCAGGAGGGAGAAAATGGTTTGAAATGTAAGCCAGGTCAAGAAAGGTTTGCTATGGCTCTGTTCCTGCAAGAGGATTCATCTGTTGGGACAATCCTAAGAAAAGTTTGTGCATGGTGTGCTGAGGTGGCTTTGCAAAGAGGGCACATTTAGTTTCCCACCTCCTGATAGTGTCCCTAGCTGTTGAAGGAAACGGGTTCATTTGCTTCTGTGTATGCCCCAGGCATGGGAGACTCACTAGGCAGAAGCAGAGGCTAATGGGTGGGCTCAGCCTTCAGTGCACAGTAGCCACACAGAAGTTCATGATTAATTTTCTAACCACATTTTAATTCTCCTTCAGGCATGCATGGCCTTTCTAATAAACCCTCTTCCAAGTTTATTCAGGGTCCCCAGACTATCCCTGACTTGACTAAGAAGACACCCATGGATACATTGAGAGGCTTTAGGGACTGAGAATGAAAGTAGGAACCCTCAAAGGAAGATGAAGCCACAGGAGGAGAAGACACCAGGCAAATGCAGAGTCATGACAGGCTTGAAAAGTGGGTTCGCCTCTCTCCATAGTGATTTGTTCTTGGGGGCTGATTTCACTTCAAAGGCATCTCCTTCCTCCTGAACGTGAGGTTGTATCCAGCAGGTAGGGCTCAGGGACACTCAAGTCCCAGGGACAGGAGGGCTGAGGAAGACTCTGGCACATTCTGTTAGATTTGGTGGCCAGAGAGAGAAGATTTGAGGGGCAGGGACAGCCACGAAGAAGTCAATACAAGTCCAAGGCTGGATGGCAGCGTCTTTTCTCTATCTGGGGCCATGGGAGTGTGGCTTGGGAGATAACACAGGGAACAGTGAGGATAGGGAATAGGAAATGGGCAGCTCTTTGGAGGTGTTCTGGGGCTTAAGGAGCTTGATTTGTGGGAGGAAAATGAAAAAGGAAAATATATAAAATTAAGAAGGGCCAGTGAAAGGGGAAGGGAAGAAAGTGACCTTAGGGAACATGAGGCCAGTCTTGATTGCATGTGCTGAGAAGGGCCAGTCTGCCTGGCCTGCTGAGTCTTGAGATAGGCTGAGAGGAAACTCTTTCATTTTGCTGAGGTCCCGTTTCTTAGACAAACAAGAAGCAGGAGTTTATTTCTGTAACAGTAAAGGGAAAATTGGGCTGTCAGTGGAGAAGATAGAATAAGGGAGACCAGCAATGGGCTGGAGGTTGGAGAAGGCAGTGGACCAAAGCTATGGGACTTGGAATGCCATTGCTAATGCAGAGGCGCTTCCAGAGGCTTGCAGAAGCTTGCTCACTCCAGTCTTACGATCTTTCCAGAGCATCCAAAGGGTCCAGGGCAAAGCAGGTGTGCAGAGACAGGCTGAGAGAAGCCAGGAAGGGTCAGTATGGGCCATGAATAAAGCTAGCACTGGCAGATAGAGGGGCCCATCAGATCCTCACTGCCAGCCCCTGGGCCGGTGTGACGAGGCTCAAGCAGGCAGATCCCCTTCTGAGCACTGGATCCAGCAGTCATGTTTGTCCGGCCAACCCAGACAGCCCTAGCACAGAGAGGCAGCATGGTGCTGCTAAGGTGTGCGCTCAAGGTCCTGGCTGCAACAGAGGAGATGGTAGGTCAGGGCGGGAAGCACTCACACTTTCGGACCCTCTTTGGGATGTGGGCGTCTCAGGTCTTCCAACGTAAGACATATATTGGGACAAAGACAGATTTTCAGGGCAGATCAGGAGGCTCATGATTGATACCAGAGGAGGCCACCAGGATCTTGAAGAATCAATTTTAGAGTGGTTCTGCCAAGGACTGGGAAGCCAGTAGTTCATCCCTGATTGTCAGTTTCTCCATTTGAAAGGAAAACATTAGTCATTCCTTGCACCAGAGAGTTATTGTGGGAGTTTCACGAGTTAATTTATATATACAGTATTTAAAATAGCTAGACATATCACAAGTGTTGATTTTATACCATCGTGATCTCCCCAAGCCTTGCCCGCTTACATGAAATGCCTGGTCTTTGTAGGCATCAACTATGTCCTCTATTGACGTAATTCCCAGATCCCTCAAAAAGTGCACATTTTCAGGCTAAAGATTGGAAATAAGGATGAGTCCATTTTAGGATCATATAATAGGACAATTTGAAGAAACCATTTCCTACAAATGACCATGAGAGTAGATGAGTAGATGAAATCAGACAACCACAGATACTTATGGGAGCATCTTCCTTGAGCTGGGTCCCTGGGTGATAGCGGTTGGGAACTGAACAGCCAACAAGGTAGAGTTAGAACTTGCAAGTTGGATTGGATGGCCTGTTAGAGAGACAGACAACAGTAAAAGGGTTAAAAATGATCACCAGTCACAACTAACGCTGTGAAGAGAAACAGATGAATAGTGGGGAGCAAAAAGATGGGGGGTTTTCTGCATTGCTTTAGGTCATGGAAACCTTCTTTGCTGAGGTGACATGAAGTGTGGGTCACCCAGAGTGAGAGTGGAGGTGTTTGGGAGGTAGCGAGAATATTCTGAATAAGGAAAAAGAAAAAAGAAAAAGAAAAAGAAAAGAAAAGAAAGAAAAGAAAAAAAAAGGCCTCCGTTTTCAATTTGGTGATCATAGGCTCTGAAAAGATCAGTTTCTACACTTATAGAATGAGAAAAATCCTACCTACTTATGGCTGGTGTGAAGTTGAGGTGAATTGTGAATTAGTTCTGTGAATCATGAAACACAGAATCTCTAGGTGTCCTAAGGAGTAAAGAACTCCCTGCTAATTTTTATTTCTATTCATTAAGTTTCATGTAAGGATTTTCTTTTTGGAGGGACAGTGGCTGAATGTCCTGATGAAAAATGACCCAAAATTTATATAGGAGTTTGATGCGGGAGACGGATATGATTCTGATGAGATGAGCAAGTTCAGCCTCAGGAGGTGAAGAGATTTTAGGCTTTTGTAAAGTTGAAAATCCTGAGAATATTTTAGTGTGGGGCAGTTGGCACATACATATTCAAGAGTTTAGTGGACACTGTCCCTTCTAAGATCTGTCCTGGTGAAAGGCCATGGTTATGGGCCATGGGGCTGACTTCACCTTTGTTAGGACCCTATTAAGTTGCAGAGACAGAGAGTAGACAAGCTGTTTTCTGGGTACTCAGCAATGTGACCTTTAACAAATAAATTGTTAAAAAGTATTTAACAAATTGAAGGACACTCCTGTGATAGGCACATTCTAGAGAAACAATACCAGAGAGTCCCTCTGTGACAAAGGGCCTGACCTCCATATTTCCTGCAATATCTCAGCTAGATCAGGCTCAGAACTTTGCAGGTTTGCAAAAGTATTTCATACATGCAGTGAAACAAGCGATTGAATGGATCTAAGCATAAACCTCTTCTGGGGGGAAGGCCAGACTCTTCAGGACAGGGTACATTTCTTCTAGTTGATGTGAAACTCGTGAGCTATGACCTGCTTGCTGCTGATCATGTCACAGGATCAGTGACAGCACCGGAACAGGACTCCTGTATTGATCTTGTTTTACTGATGACTTTGAGAAAATTTAGAGAGAAAACAAAAATCAGCCAGTGTGGAGAAGTTGTCTATAGCCAGACTTAGCAATATTACTCCTAATAAAGATATTTTGTCAAAGGACTAAAAGAAGCACTTCAAGTGAAGGGCCACCTCTCATGTGACCTTCACTTGAGCTGAGGAAGAGGAATTTTCTCAAAGGGAAGGAGGTGGGAAGAAAGAAGTTCTCTTTAGCCAAGAGGGGATAATTTAGGAGGTCAGCAGGCTGGCCTGAGGTGCAGCAAGATCTGGAGCTTCTTCTCTGCTCAAGGTCTGAGTCCCATATTCAGGGGAACTTTCAGCTTGGGCTATGGAAGCTATCTTCTTCAGCTATCTCAGCTGTTGACTTTTAAAATGGTAAAAGTTGATGTTTATTAATGATTCTACGTAAGTGAAGGAAAGACACAAGAAGCAAATGAGATAGCAAAGTGTAGTAGGGAGCAAGAGAAATGAACAGAGATGGAGAGTGGGCCAAGAGAGTTCACAAGGAAGGAAAACACTAATTCAGTGTTAGCTGAAATGAATCCCTTGGCAGTTGTAACCATGAGACAGTTCAAGGAGCTACCATGTGCCTCACTCAGACAGGAGGCGGGTAGGGAGCCCCATGGGAACTGCCCAGGCCCCTAGGTACAAGGACAGGGGTGCTGAACTCTCACACTCAGTCACTCACATATCAGGTAACATGTCTATTTGTGGTCGTTAGAATTGCTTCCTAAACTTGCAATACGTGAGCAACCTTCCTATTTGTAGACTCTGTCTCCTTCTGTGGATATACTAAGCTCTGTCTTTGAATATCTCCACTAAATAATTTTCATCTTAGATAGGTGGTGCTTCCAAGCCAGAGAGTCAAGTGTAACTGATGTAGCTGTTGGTATAGGAATTGCCTGGTTATTTCTGCCCCCATTCCCCATGCTGGCCTGGGGGCAGGCCGGGCACTGTTCGAAAGCCAGATGCCAGCACGTGAACAAAACAAAGTGTTCGAGGGCTTGCAAACATAGGTGTTGCTTTTTGCAATGTGGTTAACTAAAAACAAACAAACAAACAAACAAACAAAACCCCCAACTAACTCTTTTTTTAAAAGATTCGGTTCATTTTTGCTTACCAGTTTCTCCTCCCACACACTTCTTCTTGTCTGTAAACCAGGGGCTCCCACCCCCTGGGCCGGGGACTGGTACATGTCTATGGCCTGTCAGAAACTGGGCCACTCAGTAGTGTGCGGAATTTCATTTCACAGCCACTCCCTGTTGCTTGCATGACTTCCTGAGATCCACCTCCTGTTGAATCAGCGGTGGTATTGGATTGTCCCCAGTATGTACCATGTGTGAGAGATTTAGGTTATGAGCTCCTTATCAAAATCCAATGCATGGTGATCGAAGGGGGGGGGGGGCTCAGGTGCCGATGCTGGCACTACTCCCAACCTCCATCTGTGCAAAAATTGTCTGTGGAAAAATTGTCTTCCACCACATCAATCCCTGGTGCCAGTGAAGTTGGGGACCATGGCTAAGAGCAGTCAGAAGCAATCAACCCATTCCTCCAACACCTTGGGAATCTCAGCTAAAAATCCAACTTCAGGTCCACGCAATTCCACAAAACAGTAGGGCACAAGCACAAATCAGGTGGGTCCTTGCCACTTCATCATAAGGATGGTCTTTTCTCCTCTTTCCAGCGGCCCCTTCCTCATCTTCACCCGAGAGCTCATCAGAATGGCGTTTACCTCCCGTATTTCTACCATATCACCTCCTAGGTAATGCCTAAGATGGAAGCTTTCTCTATAGCTCTCTGTTTTCGATTCTGAACCCTTCCTGCTGTGCTAGCTTTCCTAGTAGACACCTCATCGCTCTTCCAACCTCTACCCAAGACCTCGTTCCAAAGCATCTTCCACATTTGTAAGAATTTGACAGCAGCATCCCACTTTTCAGTACCAGATCTGTTTAAGTCAGCCTGGGATGCTGTAATGATAACACAATAAGTCAGAATGATTTAACCAATAAATTCCTCTACTTAAAAAAAAAATCTGGAAACTAGAAAGTCCACATTTGAGTTGCTGGTGCCTGGTGAGGCTCTTTTCCAGTTTATGGACAGCTGCCTTTTCCCTGTATCTCCACCTGGTAGAAGGGAAGGCTGTTATCTTTCTCTGTCTCTCCTCAAAGGATATTAATCCCACCCACGAAGCCTCTACCTTATGACTCAATCTTCCAAAGGTACCACCTTCTGTACCATCACGTCAGAGCTCCAACATCCATTTTGAGAGGAACATGAGCATTCACATCAGGAAGTAACTCAAATTCTGATTCTTTGACTTCACGGTCACTGTTCTATGATCGTGTGGTTTGATTGTGCTGCTTTAATGAAGGGATGTGTATCAGTATATGCTTTAATGACCAGAAAAACGAAGAGTCCCCAGGGCAAGCTTACATAGCTAGGAGTCACTATTAGCAGAACTCAGGATATGGCCGGATGAGGCTGTGTTTATAGAGTACAGAGCCCTCCCGCTCCACTGTGGTTGCCTCTCCCACCTCTTGGCCCCCAGACATGTGCTTAGGCTCAGTATTTGCCACTGTCCAGAGTGCTGTTTTTTCCTTGCTAGCTTAATAGCTGAGGTCAGGTTAAGTCATGTAGCTTTCGCTATTTTTCCCCATCTAGCAGGTTCTTTGATAATTCTTGTTGCTACCTGATTTTTGCATTTTTTTTATGTCTGTCCCATGGAATTTTACTGCTAGAAAGTTAATTCCCATATCACATGTTCCATCTACCTTGGGCTCTTTCTTTACTGAGAGTTTCACTGTTCAACTGAAGGTAGAAAGACAAAGAGGGGTCATGGGGTTGGGCTACCATTGTGGTCACTTCAAGGCACCACGCAGTACAGAGGCAGCTGCTCAGTGTCCAGGTTCATGTCTGGGTGGATCCTAACCCTCTTATTAGGCAACATTGTAGGGGTGCAGGATAGAATCTGTTCTGCTTTCTTTAAAGAAGTCAAAGCAATTATTTCAGGTAGTTAAAAATAAAAACGCACCTGCGGTGGTTGGTTTTACTGAGTTAATATTGTAAACTGGAAGAAATTCTTAAATGGTGCTCAATGATTGTTGGTCACGCTATGTGTGTGAGTCGTCCACTCTGTTTTATAGTTTCGTGGAAGGGAGAATGCGCCTTTTCCATTTGGGGTCCTACTAAAATTTTTTTAGCCCATGATTTATGTTAGTGTTTGTTCCAAGAGAACGTGGGAGGAGATAGAAATATGGGGACTGTGTAAGGTCATTATAACAATGGCATCCTGCAGTGTTGCCAAACAGGCAGCTCCCAGGAGGTGGCGTAACCCCAATCCTGGTGAGTTCCACTTTTCCAGAGTGGCCTTTTCCAGAAATATGACTGGTGACCCTAAGGAAAGACAATTGGTACCATGAAACCACTCTGTTCTTTTTCTGTTATGTCTGTTGCTGCCTCTAAATGAAGGGTTTAAAAATAAGGCTTCTGTCTACTCAAATATGAAACATCAGCTGGGCCTAGGAACGTAGTCTTACAATCCTAGCACTCTGAGATCACAAGTACAAGCCCAGGCTGGGCAACTTAGCAACTTAGGGGAGACCCTGCTTCAAAATCAAACCCAAAAGCTGGGCTGGAGTGTAGCTCAGGGAATAGGCCCAGTACCATCCCAGCGTCTCTCTCTCTCTCTCTCTCTCTCTCTCTCTCTCTCTCACACACACACACATATACGCGCGCGCACACTGACTGTGACGTGATTTTGGATAAACCAATTGGGTTGACAGAATTCACCTCAGCCTCTAGGGGGATTCTTGAGTCATGAAACACGTGTGGCCCATGACTGGAAGTACCCTTAAGTCTCAAAGGTCTTTGGCCGCAGCATATGAAAAAAAGTCCAGTCTATTTAACCAGTGTGTCTGCTCTGGACTACTTTGTAAATGTGTGCTTTAAAAACATTCCTGAGGATGATGTATTTATCATTTCTTCGTTGCTGGAATACAACTCCGGGCACCAACAACTTAAGGGAGGAGAGGTTTATTTTAGCTTTCAGAGGTCTCAGTCTGTTCATGGATGCTGGCAATTGTGGCATGGTGGGAGGGTCCAGCAGATGGCAGCTGCTCACAGCATAGCCGCAGGAAGGAGGCGGCAAGAATATATCCTTTCAAGCCACATTCAGCCCTCCTGACCAGGCGCCGCCCTTCAGCAGCACCAGATGTCAATGGTCGATCCACGAATGCAATCAGCTCGCACAATGTAGTCACCCTCCCAATACAAGAGGCTTTGGGGCCCCACTCCAAATCCAAACCATGATGGATGACAAGAGGAGACTTTGGTAGCTAAGGGAGTGTTGAAGGGTGCTGGAGCACCCCCTTCCTCCTAACCAGGGTGTCGTATCCCCCTCTGTCTACATCCCCATTATGTTCTCTGTCAGTCTGAGGGAAAACAGTCTTGTCTACTTTCCTTTAGTTTTGCTCACATCCTCTCACCCTTTGACAGGAAAAACAGTGGCTTCGGGTTTGAACTAACTTTTTAAAAAATCTCAGATTCCATCTGAAGCTGTCTAGAGAAGCGACAGCTGCATCTGGGGAAAGCTGTTTCTGCCTGGCTATGAACATGCCTTGCTTCCTTCCACCACAGACACATCTATAGCAACAGTTGGAGAGCAGAAGGAAGTTTGATTGCCAGGTGTCTCCTCAGAACGCGCAGCCACACCTTGCCGTTAGAATGAGGATAAATGGAGGAACAATGAGCTTCAGAGCCTCTACCGTGAAAAGATTCTGAAGGACTTCTACTTTCAGTCTACACAGACAAGTATCATACAACATCTGCTCTCTCTCTTAACCTCCCCCGCAACAGCTTGTGGTTTACACACACAGACAGCACCCCGCCTTCCCGCTAAGCCCTAATCTCTTTCTGTACCTCTGGGTGCTAAACAAGCTTCCAGTGCTCATTAGTTTGGGAGAAACTCACTTTATTGTGATTTCTCCAGTGCATGTAATGCATTGTCTCCAGCCAATCAGTCTACCGCCCTTTATTTATTTATTTCTAATAATTAAAACCATACTGGGGAGCTAGTCAAAAAATAATAGTCACGTCATGTGAGTATCAGGAATACAGTTGCTCCAACTCGGATTTGTAGACATTGTTTTTGAACCATTAAATGTTTAGGCCTAGGACCACTCCTGTAGAGGCCTGAGAGAGATAGACCCAACCCTTGGCCTTTGGTGGTCCAGTGGTGGCTTGTTTTGGTCGGTTTTTGCACGAGCTAGGGATGTTCCTTGGCAGTGAGGATGAGATTCTCATGGTGGGTGGTCCTCACCAATGAAGAAAGTTTGCTGTTGAGTTTTGAGTCTGACGGGTCCTGAGCTGTCTTTGGGTCAGTGAAGAGTCCTGCAGGGTAGGTAAGTAGCTCATGGAGGGGGGTTCCACCAAGGCTAAAGGACAAATCAATTAGCATAGGAAGACAGAATAAACTGGCAGATGGGGGAACTGATGACGAGCAAGCGTTAGATGTGGCTTCGTTTGATTTTGTGAGAATGTTGTCAATGGGTTTTGATTTTGCCCAGCAAAACCCTCTCTCTTTTCTTCAAGTTAACTTATATTTTTCCTTTTTCGTGGTACTCAGGATTGAGCTTAGTTCCTTCATTCAGAGCTACGTCTCTCTTTTTTTATCATTTACTTGAGATAGGGTCTTGCTAAATTGTCTGGGATAGGCTCCCAGTTGGGATTCTTCTGCCTCAGCTTCCCAGAGGGCTGAGATTACAGGCCTGTGTCACTGGGCCCAGCTCCTCAGGACTTCTTTGGCTGCTGACTGTAAGCAGGGGATCCTTAGCAAGACTTAAGCTTTTTAAAATTTTTATTTTATTTTTTCACAAAAGGCTACATTTCTATTGATGCTCCAATTCTATCGATGGTCCTGCTCACCTTACCCACTCTGCTCACCATTCTTGGGGACAGGAAGCTTCCTCGCACCGTCTCAGCCTCCTGCCTTCATGCACATTCCAAGCTCTCGGGAGCTGCCTGGCAGCTTAGGCTCTTTTGGAGAAGAATTACCTCAAGAGTCACCTCATCTTGGCCTGGGGCACAGGCCTGTGCACTCTGGGAAGCTAAGGCAGGAGGATTGCAAGTTTGAGCCCAGCCTGGGTACTTTAGTTAGTGACTTGATGAGACCCTGTTCCAAAATCAAAAATAAGATTTGGGCTGCAGATGTAGCTCAGTGGGAAGGCGCTGGGCTTGATCCTGGGGGTGGGGGGCAGGGGTGTGTGTGTGTGTGTGGAGAATTACCTTAAGATGGGCCTGGTGAAACAGGCCTGAAATCTCAGCACTCTGGGAAGCTGAAGCAGGAAAATTACTAGTTTGAGCTGAGTGTGGACAACTTAGCAAGACCCTCTCCCACAATAAAAAATGAAAACGATAAAAATGGGCTGGGAATGTAGCTCAGTGAGAAAGAAAAGAAAAGTTACCTGAAGTCCCTCCCCCTTGGTTCCCTCTCAGGGACCAAGGGAAGGTAAATGCCTGCCAGGTCTCCCTGCTGGGGCTGCAACTTGTCCAGCTGGAGGAGATTCCTGGTCCAGACTCTGAGGCTCGGCCACGCTGGCAGGTGCTGCAGGCTGAGGGGGCGGGTGGGCAAGTGCTGGGCCCCTGGCCCTGACGCTGTCGCTAAGAGGGATGGAGGTCTGGGCCAGGAGAGGGAAACTCAATCACTGTGCAGGAGGGACAGGAGGCTTTCAGTCCAAGAGCTAGTCACCAGGGGCCACTGATACCATCGCAGCCCAGGTCTGGTTACCGCTCGCTGCTCCCTGGAACGCTAAGGGGAAGCCAGTGAGACCTGAGAAGGGGAAGGGGGCAGGTTTCTGAAAGAGCGGGAAGGGTGGCTGGGAGGGGAGGAAGAGCAGGAGGGAGGAGAGGTGCAGGGGCAGCAGGAATCCAGTAAAGCGCTCACGCTCCCGATGACGAGCGTCTCGTAATTTCACCTCAAATCGTTCCCTCACCTGGACAGATGGAAACCAGTCCTCTCTCTTCCCAGGGGAACTCCACAGTACCCAAATCAGAGTAGTGCCTCTTAATGACACAAAGTTCTGATCCCCCAGGATGGAAGATCATGCCAATTTCTGTAGCACACAACCCTCCCTACCTGCACAGATGGTACTACCTTTTGGCTCGCAGATGCCAAAACATGCCCAGACTCCCTCCTTCCTCCAGTGGGCAGTTGGTTGGGTAGGGCACAGGGTAGCTGAGCTGCATCCTCAGTCCAGAGGCTCCACCATCCAGGAAAACTCTGTCCACAGGAAGAAGAGCAGCTACTGTACATCTAGAGCGAAGGGCATCTGTCCTTTGTCTGTCTGGCTATTTTGCTTGGTGATCATTTTTCTACCGAGTTGAGGCCAAGGAGCTAAACACCCATGTGGCCACTTATGATCATTGTTTGATGCCCACAGACAGGTGCCAAGCCCTTTTCCCCCATTGGTTGCAAAGGATCCAGGGCCATTCAATCCTGAATGCATTAGGTTAATTCTTGAACTCTTCGTGTCTAACTAAAGGATAGTTCCTATTCCTGGCCACAGTGTCATCTGTACCAAAGATCTCTCTTTTTGTCTGTCTGTCTTTCTCTCTTTTTCCAATAGTATGTTTTCTCTAGAGCTGGTGTTGATAAAATGCTTTGCATGCGCTATCTCAATGATTCCGGTTTAGTCCTACCAGATAGGTGGTGTTTTCATCTCCCCACTTCACCGATAAGGAAAATGAGGTCAAGATAGGTTAAGTCATAGGCATGCGACGGCCCAACGTTTCTGACTTCCAAGCCTCTTAGTGTAATTTGAAAGTGTCATGTAGCTAGTATCTAGTACCTGTCATCACCCATGACAGTTTGTTCTTTGTTGTCTCTTGCTGAGGAGAGCCTGTCATGCACTCATGCTGGGGCACAGATGTGTGAGAGGCGAGTGAATGAATTTTCATGCACAGGGTTGAGCTTAATGCAGCAATAGGAAAGAAACTCGGTGCTGTAGGAATACTAATTGTATCAATTGGCTTTCCTGCTTCTGACTACATCCCCCAATCCCACAACTTTAAAGGGAGCTATGATTCACTTGGCTCATGTTTCCAGAGGGTTCAGCGCATAGTCAGCTGTCTCCTGGGCAGGACTATCAGGGCAGAAGAGTGTGGTAGAGTACAGCTGCTTGGTTCGTGGCATTTGGGAAGCAGAGCAGAGGAAGAGGGCCAGAGAGGAAGGGTGAGGGACCAGATATAGACCCTCATGGGTGTGCCGCCAAGTGTCTGAATACCCAGGGACACCCATGGAAGTTCCCAAGCTGATGAGGTTGATAGTTCACCATAACTGTGGCATCAGTGATGGATACCATGTGTCGGAATGGAGGGGGCTGTATGGCTTCCTGAGAGAAGGCATAACAGGATCAGAACCATGGAGGCAGGGATGGGTATTCTGCCCACCAGGGAGTAGGCCACGTGGAGTCCAGTCAGGAAGGGCCCCCATTGCCAGGCATCGGGAGTTGACTTTAACAAGGGCTCAGAGGGGTTTTAGGCAGAGAAAGGACGAGATCATGGCAGTCTATAAGAAATGTGTCTCCCAATTTAGGTCTTTGCTACGTAGGATTTTCAGATAGATCTGGGAGAAGTCCTTCCCTCCAATCTTCACCTGTTTCTAGGTAATTTTTTTTTCCTGGGTATTTGTGGGCTTTTTCTTTTAAGGACAGCAGGAAGTCCTCTGGTGGCTCCCAGGCCTAAGTGGGGAGTGCTCTCCAGAGATCTAGCACCTGGATAAGTATCAATCTGACTGTAGCCTCGGGCTGATGAAGTACAACTGTGTTTTGGAGAGTTTTGGATGCCCTTTGGCATACCTGGCCTGTTATTTTTTCTTTTTTTTTTTTTGCAAAGAGTTTTTCAGTTATCATTTAAAAACTAATTTCTATGTGGTTAGAAAATAGAGAGCTTTGCGATGAAATCTCTGGGCAATGGCTGGGGATGCAGTCGCATGGTTTCTAGTAGGCAGACCATTACAGTTAAGCCTCAGAATAATTTGCGGAGCCTTGAAGAGTCACTCCTCCACGTACCTTATCAAGCCTGAGGCACTGAGGCCTGATTGCATCCAGCACTGATAGAGCATCCTAGGCGTTCTCTGGCATTTGGAGTTGCTTTGAAAAGCTTTGTTTTCTCCTTTGCTTACGTCCCCAGCCTTCGCCACTCTGTGGGCTCAGAGTCCAGCTAATCCAGCCTTTTCGCAGCCACTGAGTATCCTTGACAGTAGGGGCTGGACAATGTTCGGTTGCAGAGGCTGTCCCATCGGTTGCCGGTGTGGTGTGTTGCCTTTGTGTGCTTGGGTCGCTGCGCGTCCCACCTGGGGTGTGCAGCCAAGCCCAGAGAAGGAGCAGAGGGTGGCCACACTGACCTGAGGTAGGGTTGAGTAGCTCATGTTCTTCCTCATCTGCTTCCCGCAGCCCCCTTCTGCCTCCTCGTACTAGCCGGTGGCCTATTTTCCTTCCTTTTTAGGTCCCCTTGTCCATCTCTCTTGCACAGTGCACAAACAGTTAACGACTGTGGGCCTGGCTGCCCCTAGTCCCTGTAGACGGCACTGGAAAGATTGAATGAAATTGATAGTGCTAACATTACATCTCTCAAATCCCCAAAGAAAGAGAGCTGGGCGGAGAGAAGGAATGACCCTGGAGAAAACAGCTGTCAAGGGCAGCTATTGGCTTATCTTTCATGGAAAGAGAGACGTAATGAATTCTAAATGAAGAGGAATGAGAGGTGGAGCAGCCTGCGAGTTGGGTGAGGCGGCCACGACCCCCTGGCACGTTGCAAGGCAGATTGCTGTCTCGCCGGTGCCAGGTCCTGGGGCGGCCAGTGGCAGGGAGATTGCATTGAGGAAGGGTGTTCGTATCCCTTGTGGATGAACTCCCTTTTAGGGGCCTTCTGTGGAGAGAGCTCCCCACTCATCCAGACCATGCTGTCTGGAAGATGGCGGCCACACACAGGTGGGGGCTGCACGCAGGCAGGACCGCTTCTGGGATCTGCCCTGGCGGATCGTACAGGCCTCCTCTGGCTTCCTTTGGCGGTTCTGTTTCCCCTGTGCCTTGTGTGAGCTCATAGTTCTTTGTGATCAGACATCCGCGTGGGTTAAGGAAGGCTCGTTTTCATAGGGGAGGTTGTTTTGGAGGGAAGTGGCCCTGACTTGAAAGTTGGCCCATTTACCTTCCCCTCCATTTTTTCTATTACTGTACGTTGTTTATTCATAATAGTGGGTTTCATTCTGGCAGCTTTGTGCAGACATATAACCTATTTTAAACATTCTCACCCTCATCACCTCTCATATCCTGCCCATCCCCTCAGTTTCTCACATTTTGGGGGAGTTTCAATGTGTACAATGTATTTTGACCACAATCATGAGCCCTACTGTGCCTTCCCTTGCCCTCTGCTTCCCTGCTTCTTGTTTGGTAATAGTCTCCCTTCTCTCTCTCTCTCTCTCTCTCTCTCTCTCTCTCTCTCCCTTTCTTTTCTTCTTTCTTCTGACAGGGTCTAGCTCTGTATGTAGTCCAGGCTGGTCTTGAACTCACTATAGAGCCTAGGCTGGCCTAGAACTCATGGCAATCCTGCATTATGAGTCAACTAGATTAATGTGAACAATTGTGAAAATGCAGGTAAATAGATTTTTAAAAATTTACAACTGATAAACTAAGAACCATGTACAATTTCAACCCAGCCCCCCTCCCGCCCCAACTAAGTGGTCCCTTTTCAATAACCACTTGTTCTCCTGGTCAAAAAGCATCTGATGGCGAACAACAATCCTAGCTGCTGGGATTATAGGTGTGCACTACAGCACCCAATTTATGTGGTGGTGGGGAACTGAACTCAGGGCCTTGGGCTTGCTAGGCAGGCACTCTAACCACTGAGCTATGCCTCCAGTCTTTCCTGCTATTCCCTTGTCATCTGGTCTAGAGTCCACATAAGAGAGAACATACCACTATATCTTTCTGAGTGTGGCTTAGTTCGCTCAACACCATGATCCATAGGTCCATCCACTTCTCTACAAAGGACAATATTTTGTTCTGTTTTAAATTGCTGAATAACATTTGATATATGGTCCTCAGCAGGTGCCATCATTTCATGATGTAACGTCTTAACCTTTAGCATGGAAGATGCTTGACCTTTACCTGGTAGAGGTGCTGTAAGGACAAGACACAGCATGCATCAAGAGCACGGCCTGGCATGTAGCTTGTATTATTGCTCATGAATTGTAGCACAGGCACAGAATTTTGTAGACCTGGATGTGGTCACCGAGCCAAGAAATGTCAGAGCAACCACAAAACCCCAAGTGTGCTGATTTAGGAACCGATCAGACTCTTTCCCTCAGTTTGTATCTTCCAGAATTAAGGATGCAAAGGCACCAGGAGAACTGGATTGCTGTAGTGAGGCTAAGGACCAGTGCCAGAGAACGCGGTTCCTTGGCACCTCACCCATTGCCTGTATGCATCACCGCTTGTAGGCTCCTCTATCCCAGGTCGAGCTGAGTTAAGGGGAAAATGAAGAGAAAGGGGGAACATATTAAGCAAAGAAATTATGTGGACATGAAAATCCAAGTGACCCCAGGGAAAAAGAGGTGAAGGTACTTGTCCAGTGACCTCAGGACTCTTAGTAAGTCTCTGTGTCTTCCTGGGCTTGGGGACATCAAATCCCCCTGTGTCTTCCCACTTGTTCCTCTTTCTGTTCTTCACAATCAGATGCTTTTTGACCAGGAGAACAAATGGTTATTGAAAAGGAATCCTTTAATTGGAGGGAGGAACTGGGTTGAAATTGCACAAGGTTGCTAGTTTAATAGTTGTAAATAAAAAAATCTATTTACCTGCATTTTCATGATTGCTCACATTAATCTGGTTGACTGTAAAGCATCTATTTTAGTAATGAACTGGAAACCACAACTGTTAATCAATATCCTCTTGGTTTTGCTCTCTGGGTCATGATGTAGGTCAGGGAGAGAGGAGGTGGGATGTGTCATCAGGGGACGGTTTTTGCATGGATTATGTGATATTACTTGATTGTTTGTATACAGTTTTAGAGGCTACAAAACCATCCAGTATCTACGCTATGAAGCAACTTGTCAAGTGGTGGAACAAATGTTGTCCCACCCGTATTACGTAGGGTGAGAGTACAGGGGACAGCAGGTGTACCTTTTATCAACCTCCAGAAAGAAAGTCTAGTTGGAACCAGCAGTGGTGAGGGAGGTGAGACCCCTCATCCTGGCCAATTGATTTGCAGATAAATGGTTTACTTGGTAGGTGGTGGTAGGTGGTGAGTGCTAAGAAAAAAATCATGACTCCTGAAAGCTGCCTCATTAATTGTATTAAACTATTGATCCATCTTGGATAATGAAAGACCCAGGGCAAGTGAGACTTGGAACTGAACCAGCGAGTGCCGAGTTATATCCCAGACTGTATTAGTTGTTAAATTTTGAGGCATGGTCTTGCTAAGTTTCCCAGGCTGGCCTTGAACTTGCAGTCTTCCCATCTCAGCCTCCTGAGTAGTGGGAGTTACAGCTGTGTGCCACCAGGTCTGTCTTGTGAAGAGCCCTTTAACTTTGCTTCTTACTTGGTCCTGTAATTGGGCCAGGTAAAAGATTCCTTGGGAGATGTTTTCCTTGGGTGTTTCCAGGAAGGTAGTTGTTTACCCTGTGCTGAGGGTCTGAGATTCAGTTTTATCTGATCACTGCCATATGCATAACATGGCTTTCTTTTCTTGTCATGTTAGTCTTTCTTTTCTGGGACATGCTGAATTTGTAATTATTCCAGGATTGTCAGACTATGCTCCTGTATACCCAACTCACAGTCAGATCTCTTCATATATTTGACTTGTGACTTGGTTTTTGCTGGCCACCTCCTGTAGGCATCCTCCTTGGCAATTGTATTAATGTAGAAAGCACCAGAAAGCCTCCCTTCCCTCAGCCAATCCTGCTCCTTATCTCTTCACTCTTCATTTTGTTTTATTTTCTATGTCTCTCACCTCTTTAGGAAATGTTTACTTCCTCATTCGACTGCTTCTCCAACTTGATTTTCAAGTTCACGTGAGTTGGGATATTGCCTGTCTTGTCTCTACCTGTGTCTCCATTGCCACTGGAAAAACAGACTGAAGAGAAGAGTGGGTGTGGTAGCTGGTGGCTTGTCATGCTTTCCACCAGCTGTGAAGGTGATTTCAGACTTTCCTAGGAGTGAAGTGAGGAGGAAACGGTAGTAGCCCAGGGGTGGGTGTGTGCTGGGGAATGAAAATTCAGCAGGTAAAGGCAAAAGTGTACATGTTATGCTAAACTTTTCCTGGGGGGACATGAGAAAATGTTTCTTCACCCCGGATAGGCCACAGCTGACAGACCAAAGTAACAACTATACTAAAGTCCAAGTCGTGAGTTTATTGGAGTTACTTACAGGAGTATGGGTGACTCAAAGATGGTTGTGTCACTAAGAAGCCTGTCCTGGGGTAGGGAACGATGCAGTCTTCAGTGGATTCATTAACTGATGGTTTTAGTACCTGAATATGCTGTTAGTAGGTGGGGCTGGATAGAGGTGGTTACTGGTGGGCATGACCTGGAAAGGTATATTCTTGCTCCTGACTCCTCCTCTCTTTCTTTTTTCTTGCTGGCTACCATGATGATGTGAACAACTTTCCTCTGTCAGACTCTTCTGGCATGTCTGCCGTGGATCCAGATAGTCATGGACTGAACCTGCTGAATCTGTGAGCCGAGGTAAACTTCTCTTCTTCTAAGTTGCAGACAGAGAAATTTTGCCCCGTACATGAGAAACTGACACAAAGTTTTCATTGATGGGAACTCTGGGGCCATAGGGCTTTCTGGAGAAAGCCAAGCTATTGCTGCCGTTTGGAGTCAATTTGGCCAGGAAGAAAATAATTCTCATCTCTGGTTATGGTGTGCTTCTTTGTCTTATTTTGCTTGGGGGTCAAACACTCGCAGGTTCTCCTCTAGACCTATCCAGCATCATTCTCTAAGGCCAGTGTTCACTGTGTAGGCAGATCCAGTTAACACTAAGAGTGAGCCAACCCCCGGGTTTGGGTGTCTGTCCTTCTCCAACTCAGGAAGACACCTTCCCCTCAGCTTCGGGTCTATCACCCGGCTCAGCCACCCTCAGATCCACACCCAGCTACTCACTAGTGCCAATAAAATCAGCTCCTCTACAGGTAGCAGCACCTGTATCACATAGTATATGTCTTAAAAATCTCACGTAGCAGAAAACATCCTTGATGTTTTAGTCCTTAGGACCAGTCCTGTCCAATCTGTGGCCCATTTTTTTTTTGCCCTTGAGTTTTTGATGTTATACTGAAAAAAATTATAAAGTTTTAGTATTTACATATAGTACTCTATTATATATTTTACGTGCAGCCCAACACAATTCCTCCTCATCTTGAAAAACATAAGCAAAAAAAGTTAAAAAGAAAACCACCCAAACCAACCAACCGACCAAAAACAAAGCAAAACAAAAAACCCCTAAAACAACAACAACAACAACAACAACAACAACAAAAAACCCTCAAAAGCTTTGGTTCTCAATTTGGACACACCTTCTGGGGCAAACGCAGTGACCAGGACAGGCCACATACTTATTGGGGACCTGTGCAAAAAGGGAGTTCAGGGCTTCATGTTAAAAATATGTTATTTCAAGACTATGACAAAGGAACAATGAGATGAGCCTGAGGCCTTCCATGTAGAGCCCTGTGTGATTGGCCACCTCCCACTCTATGGAGTCAGCCTGCTCTGACCCTTCTAGGTTTCATCGGGAGCCTTCCTGTGCTCTGGAACAAGCAATTTTCACATGAAAGAGCCTCTCTGAGTTTGATTACTTGCAAAGCTCTGGTCTCTTCCCCATGGAAGAGCACGGGGCTAATAGTTATTCCAAAGCACACAAGGAATTCATTTCAGGTGACAGGAGGGGACACCGATAGGTTGGGAAGGGAGGGACAAGTGTCCCTGGCTCCTTTCTGTTCATCTGTCTCTCACGTTTCTTCCCACATGTAGACCTACCGCAGACCTCTTTAGCACTGAATTGCCAAGTTCTTTGTATTCACAGCCCTAGCTCTTTGCCTGGGTAAGTGACACAATTATTCTCATGTCACGTCCCTTGCATGTTGAGTGGGGACACCTCATTGACTGGAAGGGATCGCTCTTGTGGTGCCCAGATGCTCAGTAACTACTGATCAATGATTCTTTCCCATCCGTCATCCAGGCCCAGGGCTCCAGTCTCAGTGGACCAAGACATGGCACCTTCTATGTGATTACTGGCTGAGCCTGAGAACTACACTGAAGAATAAAGTCATTTTGCCTGGCAGGTGTGTGTGTGTGTGTGTGTGTGTGTGTGTGTGTGCGTGTGCACAGATCAAAAATACATAGTTAATATTTAAGTTAAAAATCACTACAGTAAGAGACACATTGCCATCAATTCCTTTCACAAAACCTCCCCTAGCTTTGAACAAATTATTCCTTTGTTCTTGGCAATGTGTCTTTTTCTACTAAGGACTAAAAGAAAGTAGAAACAAAACAAAACAAAAAACAAATGAAAATCAGAATCTAAGCATTCAGCGTATTTTTCAGTCATTCAGTGTGTAACCCACATGTGGAAAGACCAGGTGTGTGACATGAGTTTGTTTCCCTTTAGCCTGACTTTTAGGACACTGCCTCACACCTGCCCGACGCTGCGCCGAGAGAGCTGCCGTCTCTGTAAGGGGTTCATTCGCCTGCCAGGATCCCCAGGACCAGCACGGGAAGGAGGAAGGTGAGGCAGATGGAGAAAAGGAGGTTTATCACGAGGAGTTAATTCCTGTGATGCTGGAGGCCGCGTCGTCCACTGATGTGTACCTGCCGGCTGGTGGCCAGGGGAGTCGGTGGCCAAAGGAAGAGGCCAAAGCTAGAGGCAGAGAGCGGTGGGGACAATTCCGCCCCAGGTGGGAGGTAGGGGGGATGGTCCCACTGAGGCACAGAGGCAAGAACCGAAGGGCACATTTGTCCTCCCCTGCCTTCTGTTGTCGTTGGCCTTGACAGGGTTGGATTCCTTGAAAACACAGCTCTCTGATTTAGCTAGCTGTCTTCACCTACTCTCACCTATTTTTTTCAGTGTCTTAAATTGAAGATGTCTTTTGCCCCAAGAGATGAATTGGAATAAATATTCTAGCACACACCTCCTTCGGGGTGAAGTGATTCACACCAGGGCACGTGCAGAAGGGGGCTTAGGAAAACTTAACCCACGTGGCCGTTGACCTGGGCACACCTCGTGAGTCAGCATGCATTTTCGTCCCGTTTCTTCTTCACTGCACTCTGGGTGCCTCTGTGCTCCTTTGCCTTGGAAGGGCTTCTGCTAAGTCCAGGCAGCGACTTTAGGCAGCAATAACATAAGTATTCATAATTCAAGCAACTTTTAAAAATAAATGTAAATATTGTACATATTAGAGAGTATTATGTAACTGTTTTTGTGGTATTGTGAATTAGAACTCAGGGCCTCACCCATGTAGTCAAGTGCTCTACCAATGAGCTAAACCTGCCTCCCCCGTGAAATGCTGTGACACACGTACACATTATATGTGTTTAAATCAGCTTTAAGTGTTTAAATCAGGTTAAACACATCTAGCTTCTCAGGTCTGCCATTTCTATATAGAAAAACAGAAAACACGTTCCAAGCCTTTTCTTCTAGGATTTTGAAACATGTGGTGCATTATGGGTATCTGTAAGTCTCCTTAACACACACCAGCACACAGGAACGTCTTGCTAGTACTAGACGTAACTCGGTACCCACTGCTCAGCCTCTCCTCATCCCTGCGCCCTTCCTGTTCCCAGGCTTCTGGGAACCACCGTTCCACTCTCAAGTCCTATGTGATCAACTTTTTAGGCTCCGCATGCGAGTGACGTTGTGTCATCCTCACCCTTCTGTATCTGTCTTGTGTTACTTGTCATTACGATCTCTACTTCTGTTCGTGTTGTCACAAATGACAAGATGTCATTCTTTTTTGTCGCTGAATAGTACTCCATCATGTCTGTGTGTCATGTTTTCATTATCTATTCATCAGTTGATGGCCTCTTGAGTTGCTCCTACTTCTTGGTTGCTGTGCATATAGTTTGAGAATTGAAAAAAAAAAAACTTTAAGTTAAATGGGAATAGATACAAGCTTCTGAGTCCATGACACCTTTTCCTAGCTGGGACAAAGTAACTTTAGGAGGAGGCAAGCCAGCAGAATAACTTTTCCTGAAAAAAATGATTGAGGTGAAGAACTCAGTTGTTCGTGAGGCAGGTTGAGAACCTGTGTTACAGAACCCTGTCTGATTCCTTAGCCTGCAGCAGATGGGGCTAGCCAAGTACTCAGACGTACCTGACTCCTAAATATTAGTTAGAGTTTTCTTACTGGTTAGAATAGTAGCTGATTCTAGACAGGCACGGCATCCTTCACAGGCTATCCCAGCACATGGGGAGGCTGAGGCAGGAGGATTGCAAGTTTGGATCTCTCCTGAGCAACGTAGCAATAATCTTTCCCAAAAAGGAGAGAAAGGATTGGGGTTGTAGCTCTGTGATAGAGTGTGCCTGGGTTTTATTCTCAGTAACACACACACACACACACACACACACACACACACACACACACACAAACTAATTCTGCAAAACCTTTACGTGTCAGGCAGGCCATCTCATAGGATATCTGCGTATCCAATTTCATTGAATTCTTATGATCATTCTGCAAACAAGGTAAAACTAGCACCGCCTGACACGTGAACAAATAGAGATACGCATACCCAGGTGTTAAACACCGCAGCTTGCAAAGCTAGTAGGCAGCTTTGTCCAAGCGCTAGATAGTGGAGTAAGAACACGCCAGGATAAGCTCACTGCCTTGTGGGGCGGAGGCAGCAGGAGCTTTGACAAGAAGCGGTACCTAACAGCAGGTCCATCAGGACTGCTCCTAGCAATTCTGTCTTCAAGAGTCAGCGGTTCTCCTCCTGTACTTCAGGCGTCTTCCTGGGCAAGGGACAAGTTCATTTCCCTCAGAATCTTAGGGATTGGTGACACCTCACGCCACCGTGCATGGCTTCTTGGTGAAGGTGGAGTAGTTTCAACACATGAAGCTCTGTCTGTGCCTCCTCCAGAAGGGCCTGGCTCTTGCTCCGCTGTCCTGGGTCTCAGGCACAATTCCGACCCGCTAAATGGAAACGGTCCCTACCTCATAAGACTGTCTATTGAAGGGGCGTGTGGGCCCAATGGGGTAAATCACAGTGATATAGTCACGCGGAATTACACGACTACATTCCGCAGATATTTCATTCTTCCAGTGCAATGCTTTTAGATTGTTACTGCTATTATTATCTTTTCAATTATTTTCTTTTCAAACTAGCAATGTTTAATATAATATTATTACTGTAGTTACATTGTTTAGCTTTTAAAATAATTAATCATATTGTAATTCCACTATCGAGATAATTGTTTTTGTTGAAATAACAGTTTCATTGAGATGTAACTCGTAGACTATACAACTCACCTACAGTGTACAATTCAGTGAGTGGGCTTCAGGGTTTCATAGAACTGGGAACACATAACTTTAGAACATTTTTGCCACCCTAACAAAAGCCCTCTGCCCACCTGAAATGTGACTTAACTCACTTATTCTAAAAAGAGATAGTCACAAAGTTCTCATTCTCTCTCTCTCTCTCTCTCTCTCTCTCTCTCTTTCTTTCTTTCTTTCTTTTTCTTTGATTCTTTCTTGCTTGCTTGCAAAAGCCCAGGGCTTTCACACTCAGCTACATCCCTAGCTCATTTTTGTTTTTCATTTTGAGACAAGTTCTTGCTATATCACTAACTTGCCCAGGCTGGGCTCTAGCTTGTGATCCTCTTGCATCAGGCTCCCAGAGTGCTGATATGACAGGCCTGGGCCACCTGCTCTGGCTAAGACCCCCACTTTATGACCCCTGGAACAGTTTGTGTTTATTTTTGTGATCTGATTCTGGATACGGAAAAGGAGACCTGGTGGACCAAAGATTCTCAAAAAGTTGTTATCAGATACAGGGATAAAGTCAGCTCTCTGAAGCCAGTGCCACTGTTCACTGTCTTGGAAAAGTATGGGGACCCTGAGACTTCATTTCAAGGACAAGGTCTTTAAGTCCATTGTCGTCAGACTGAGGAGTGGGGGGGGGGGGATTAAAAAAAAGTAACCATCTGTCTAAAAATAAATATTTCAAATACATGGAGTATACTCTAGAGAACAGCTTGATTAAATCCTTAATAAGTTAGGCCAAATGCTGGGAAGAGAGCTGTAAGCAGTCAGTGGTAGGATAGCCATCTCTCTACAGACCCTAATCTCAACACACTCTGAGTAATAGCTTCCTCTTAAAAAGACAATTTGGTGACTTTATTCCTAGGTTGATGAAATCAAGGCCTACTGGCATGAATAGTGGAATGAGGAGAAAGGAGCCGTTCTGCACACAAAAGCAGTGGAATGTCTGCTTGTGAGCCAGGGTCTCTGGGGTTTTAATCCAATCCCTCCACACCAGTGAACGCCCATTTTCTCCCTAGGAGGTCAGTAGCAGGCGCTGTAAGGTTGCTATGGAGTCTAGATACTAGCAGACATTTCAAATATAATTGCCCTGCTGGCTGAGTTTACCGAGAAAGTGGCTCTTAGGCAGAGACAATGTTGGGGAAGTCATAGCTAGGATGGCCTTGGCCTTGGGTTGATCCTTATGGAGAAAAAGTCTATTTTTAATTTTTTTCTTTATCTCTTTTTTTAACTTTTTTTTTTTTTTTTGGTTGGGTACTGAGGAGGTCAGCCCATCACTGAGTTAAATCTTAGCCCCTTTTATTATTTTAAATTTTGAGACAGATTTTCCCTAAGTTGCTTAGATTGGACTAAAACCTGTGATCCTCCTGCCTCAGCCTCCTTCAGTGTTGGGATTATAGGTGTGTGCCACTATGCTGGGTTAATTTTCTTTGTGTGTGTGTGTGTGTGTGTGTGTGTGTGTGTGTGTGCGTGTGTGATCATCACCGTTGCTGCTTCATCCAGATACATCTGGCATTTGTAGCTAACCAAATAGATAAGTAGATAAGGATTCCTGGGTTAACCCATCTTCTATGGTCATGAAATATGCAATGAAATGGGGCCGAGAACGTTATCCCTGTGCATCATTCCAGTCTTCTGTAAAAAGGGAAGAGGTCTTTTCCTTTGCCTTGGGCAGAAACCGCTTATTTGTACGGGGCTTTTGGTGACATAAGCCCTAAATTTGGCTCTTGGTGAAAAACCCTATTGGCTCTGCAATAGTAAATATTTTTGAGGAGGGGAGAACTATAGATTCTGAATCCATAGGTATTTGCGTGACATAGCCAAACTGGAAACTGGAAGGTCCTTTTTAAGCTAGCTCTGGGTACCCTCACACATCCTGTAGAAGACTCACAAAATTGTCTGCCTCTTTTTCTTACATAGATTATAAGGACGAACTAGTACAGATAAAGCCAAGACCTTCCTGTGCCCTGAAATTGATTCTTTACTTGGACTTGAACCCTTGAAACACTTGAGTGTTTTGAGATAAAAGGTCTTTCCAAGACCCAAACTAGAAATTCAGATTTTTGAAAGCCTGAAGACTTTCAAATGAAATTTTCTGAAATAGCAGGTCATTCTGAAGTAAATTATTTCTGTTCGAGACATCCAGAAGTTTGCACGAGGAGGCAGTTTCGCCACCTCTCTGAAAGGTCAAGGTCTCTCTCTTTTTAAATCAAACTTGTTTTCATGGTGATTGGTCCAACCCAACGTGAACACCTTCACTTCTGGGAAGAGCTCGTGAAACTTCATAGTAATCTAAGTTAGGGCCTGTGGGTGAGACCACCCTGCATTCAGGATGATACTTCTATTCCTTTGTTTCATTTTACGTTCTGGGTTCAAAAATGAATCAGATGAAATAAACTAGCACCTAATATTTTCTTAATCATCATGACTTCTTAATTTTGTGAACCGTGTACATTCTAGGTGAGGATTTATTTTGATGGGGGAAACATTCCTTCATTCCTTTGTGTAATGAAAGAAGACTGGTAGGAGTGAACTGGGCTCTGTTCCATTCCAAATGCCATTTTGAAAGATGAGCAAGATCCAACCCCAGCCAGTGGGGACATTCTCTTCTTTCTTACCCTTTGTACTTGGTAAGTAAAAATTACAGGCAGCCATAATGGGGGACTGAGCTTCAGTCCTAAGTAAAAAAAAATAGTCAGGTTCCTCATCACTAAGATGAAATTAAGGTGCTTATCTGACTTTTCCAAAAATTAGGATGAGAGAAAACAGCCTCATTTCCCAAAATAAGACAATTTTAATCTGTACAATCATGAAGTTCCCGCCCTCTGTTTTATGCAGTAAACACAAAAAAGAACCTGACACAACCTGATACCAAACAATCAGTTTTTTAAGAAAATTGTTCTGCTTCCCTGCTCTGGCCATGCAAAGAAACTAGGTTCGAAATGATCGACGATTGTTTATTTTCTCCCTTCGCTTTCCTTAGTTTTTACTATCTGTAAAGCCAGTCTTCCCTGCTCTGCTCATTGGCATGCTGACTTCACAGAATGAAATGTAAACCAATTGCACAGGTGAGAATAAAGCCAACAAGATTGTTTAAGTGGAATTGCTGTAATTTTTTCCTTTGACATATTACTAAAGATTGTGTTGTAAAATGTATTCTCCTGTTGCCTTGCTTTTAAGGAAACTCTACTATTTTTGGAAGGAAAGTCACTTCTGACATCTTCTGAGTAGTCTCTGAGGATTCTGTAAGGATATTTAGATTACTTGGCTCCATTTTGCTTTTTATTTTATTGGATATTATAACTGACAGGAAAGGAACAGGTTTCCTAGTGTGTGCTGATAGATACGTTGCTTGTTAGAGAAATTCCAAAGCTCCATTCCTTGGTTCCTTGACATTTTCTTCACAGAGCTGTGACATTCCAAGCACATCCTTTTAGCTTGCTATGAAGTGGATGAACACCAATGAGGTAGACTTCTGAGAACTTCGTGTGGCTCTGTGAGGCTCCCCAAGAAGCTCCCCAGGAGGGCATCCATATTTGTGCACCACAGATGGGTGACCCCTGGCTGGCCTATTACCTGGATCCAGCAGGCTGGTCAGCTGACAGAGTCTGGCTTGATAATCACTTAATTTTTTCCCCTAGTTTGTGTTTCCCAGTGCGTATAAGTGACTAATTCTCCCCCACCTAGTTTCACAGGAGGGAAGAGGTTGCCAGTCCAAAAATATATGAGAAAATCATGTGAGAAAAGTTTGGGGGCTTATCTCCAGAATTTTCTTAGCAAGCTTGTTAAGGTAGCAACCACAAAGGAAGTCCCTAAATGAACAAAGAGGGGGATCTGAGTTAAAAGGGAAGCAGTATGTGACTAAGGTCTTCCCCGGAGGTCTATTGATAAGCCAATCACGAGGAGTAAGGTGGAGGCCAACAAAGAAAAGTTCTTTGCTCTTTATACAAAGAAAGGGACCAAGGAATACAATTTAGACCAATTTGGCAAAAATGTAGCCCCATGATATTCAGCCAACGAGGACCTGGGGAAGGTGCTTATGCACCAGAGGATAGCATGTTTGCTGAGACTGAGCTGAGTGTGCCCAGTTCTTGCAAGATCACAAAGTCTCACTTTCACAGAACTTCGGGTCTCTGAGCTTTTGTTTTAGTGAGACAGGAGGACATATTTCTCCTAATAGCTACAGGTGGGATCATTGGATGTAAGTTTCTCTGTCTCACTGGATGGACCCGCTGAGACTGGATTGAACACACAGAGATGCTGAGGGCAATCTACTTCCAGTGTGCGTTTCAAACTGGGGCCCCAGACACTGTGGATGGGAGTGTGAATGCATGCTATAGCTTTGTAAAACGGTTGGGTTTTGCTCATTGAAACCATGCACACTTCTATCCTGGACAGTTCCACTCCTATCGCTTGTCAGTGTTCTTCTGTGGCTGATGATCTCAGCTTGCCCTCTTCCTCTCAGCCCAGTTCTGACATGCTGGTGATTATCCAGGTGAACTCCTGGAAGTGAGCCTGCTTCCCCTCTGCCATCATGGACTGCAGAATGCAACCAGTGCAACATTCCTAATCCTCAGTTAGAAGGGTGCTTTTCTTTGGTTGGCTGGGCCTAATAATTCAATCAAGCCCTCTGGTCAAATTCAAGCTCACAGGACTGAATCCCAGATATTATATTCAATAAAGCAGGAGTTAGAGAGAGAGAGAGAGAGAGAGAGAGAGAGAGAGAGAGAGAGAGAGAGCCGAGAGCCACCAGGAGCAGAAAAGCTTAGCAGGTATGGATGGACAGGTCAGCATTCAGAGGTACAGCTATGTATTCATTTATTTTGAGACAGGGTCTCGCTCTATAGCCCAGGCTGGTCCTTACCTCACTGGTATAGCCCAGGCTGGCCTTGGATTTAGAACAATCCATCTGCATCAGCCTCCCAAGTGCTGGCATTATAGGTGTGTGCTACCATGCCCACGTTTATGTGGTGCTGGGGAATTGAACTCAGGGCCTTGAACTTGCAAGTCAAGCTCTTTAAACCACTATGCCATTCCTCCATCCCCTTAATTTATTTATCGTTTGAGTGTTAGATCGGAAGAAGTGGGTGACTGCTATTTGCAGAATTATGAGTATGTTTTAAAAAGTAGCATCTGCATGAGGTCTATCTAATTCTTTGAATGGGTACTTCAAATTACTATATGGAAAGACCATTATAGATCAACAAATTTCATCTCTCCTCCCGAAAAAATGTTGGAGTTCCAGCCCTCGATGCTTCAGAATGGGATTTTATTTGTATATAGGGCTTTTATAAGATAATCGAGTTAAGATAAAGTCATTAGGGTAGCCGTGGCCCTAAGCCAATTTGACTGGTGCCCTAAAAATGGGGGGAAATTTGGACTCTAACACACACACACACACACACGCACACGCGTGCGCGCACACTCATGTACACACATACACAATGAGGGGAGATGAAAAGAAGAGACATAGGAAGAACATCATGGCCAAGCCAAGGCCTGGGACAGACTTTTCCTCACAGCCCTCAGAAGGAATCAACTCTATCAACATCTTGATTTCAGGTTTCCAGTCTTCACAACTGTGAGACAAAAAATTTCTGAGGAAAAGTTTTCATTTAGGAATAATAAAAATCATAGGCTATGATACTATCATATGGATATGATAGTCACTGTGCAATGCTTCTGTTGTTTAGGACATTGACCCTGTGATAATTTGCTATGGCCCTAGGAAGCTTTTGCAAAAAGTGATGGGGGAATCAGATTCTAGAACATAAGGAAGGCTTGTGAATAATGAATATTTTCATCTGAATTAAGATCTTTAAAACAGAGATAAATAAGTTAATGGGATTTTTTAAACTGAACGTTTTTAAAGTAAGAGCTGTAATATCTAAGGGATATCAATGAGTCAAGACTAGCTACCCTAAACACCTACAGGTTTGAAAAAAAGACAATGACTGAGGTACGAGTAATCCTTCATCCCCCTAGTCTCCTAGGATGGGCATTCTGTGAACTGTTCCTCCACTACCCATGGTTTTTCTGAGCCTGGGGCCATTTAAGTAAGTTCACCCTGCTTCCTACTCGTCATGGGAATTTGTTCTTTTTCATAGTCCACAGGAAAATAACAGCAGCAAAAGTATTCTGAAGATGACAGACTGGGGTGTTGGACTACCTGCGTGCTTGGCTTGAGAATCAAGCAAAGGGATCAGAATTCACAAAGAAAACCACCCAGCCTGGCTTTTATCCTTCAACAGACATTTCCTGAGCTCATGCTGTGCTCCAGGTGCTAGCTGGATGCTGAGGCCAATGCATGGTTGATTAGCAACATACAGTGTCCCTGCCCACATGGTACTTAGAACTGTTGTTTCAGAAGCAAGATTAGACTTGAACCTACAGGGGCAATATTCATATTCACAGAGGCAGGAACAAACAAAGTTTTAGAAAGCTGAATGGCAACAGGCTGAGGAGAAAACAGTGGGCATAAAGAGTTAGACAGATTTGGACCCAAGGAGCCCTAGCCCAAGACTACTAGCTAGGTAGTACTTTTCTAAGTCCACACATGGTTATTTTCTGCCTTAGTTCGTTTCCCCCAGTTAGACACTTGGCAGGGTTACTTGTCAAAGGTGAACTCCACGAGACTGGGATAGGCTCTGAATAGCAATGCCTTTGTTACCATTGTTAATTCATCTCCAAGTCTGAGCCGGAAGGCTGGATGAAAAAACAAACCTTCAGAGTATTTCATTTGAAAACTAAAGTTCACCCTTTTGTTTCAAGATTGTTTCGCTCCCTACCTTTAAGAAAATTAATGTTTGAAAGTGTTTCTCCCCTCCTCAGCTATTTATCTTGACACAAAGACCAACTTTTAAAAATGTGTTGCAATATGTACACTTCCAGGGCATGAAAAATGGAGTCTTAAAGAATCTTGTAGATACTTGTAATGTCTATGAATCTTGACACAATACTATCTCATGCTTCAAGAGAATCCAAAGGGCCCCTTCGGAAGAGAGAGCTCAAAGTGCACAGGCAAGACCTGCTCCCAGAAGAGGTAGTTTCTCCCTTGATGGAAGCTACCGGGGGAAACTTTGGATGCTATCGGGAGGCCCTAAAACATGGGTGGCCAACCTTTCGGCTTGCCTGGGCTGCATGGAGAGAAGAAGAATTTCTTGGGCCACATATAAAATTATCTAAAAAGTTAACACAGTTGGGTGGCAAAAAAAATCACAAAAAATCTCATAATGCTTTAGGAAAGTTTATAAATTTGTGGTGGGCCATATACAAAACCATCCCATGCCCAAGCCGTGGTTAGTGGTTGGATTCACACCTGTTTAGAGACCTTCAGTTGCCCCTGGGCTGTTATAACCAGGAATGTGCTTCCTTTTGCCCTTTTCTACCCCCTGCTTCTCCCTTCCTCCTCCCTTCGCCTATCCATGTAGTAGTAGTTTCTGGTGACACACCATGCTGATCCTAGGACTTACTCGATTCAGACCTTTATGCTAGGTAAATTCAGATTCCTAATCTTAATTTTGTATCTGGGAATTAGAGACCATGGAGTATCACACTGGATGGAAGCTCAGACAGACGCAGAGGCAATTTTTTTGGAACAGAGCAGATTCTATTACCCATTTAATGTATGAAAATGACCGGTAAAGGCAATGGGAACCAGGGAATTGTTACACCTGGGAAGGAAAACAAGTTTGACTTTTCACACATTCAACAGTTGCAGAATATTTGTACTTAAACCTGACTCTGGACTAGACAGGGAAATATTAGGCTGAATGAAAAGCACAGCATATTTAAATAAAGATATTATTATAATAAAATTTGCACTGCCATTAATTTCTTTCCAAACACTCCTCCTTGCTTTGAGCACATTTTTCCATCACTCTTGTCACTTTCTGAAGCAGTTCTGGAAATCTTCTTTCCAGAATGTCTTTAGGAGGCATGATCAAAAAGATGGTGAATTCTACTTTTGAGTGCCATCCAAAGGAAAGACAGATTGCCAGAAGCACGATTGTATGTCCTTATCCAGTGAATTCACCAGATTTGGTATTGTGTGACTTCTGGCTCATCCCCAATGTTAAAATGATAGTTTGGTGTTTTGAATGGATTCAACATATAAAGGCAGCCACGATAGTGTAACTGATGACGCTTCAGAGGGTTCCAGACCTGTTTCACAAAGTGGCAAGAAGAGTAATAGTCATGTTTGAAGTTAGAGGTAATATTCTGGGGGCAGATTCATGGTAATGTGTCTTTTGCTGTATTTAAAAAATTAAACATTCACTGTATTCTCGTATTTAAAAAATTAAATATTCACTGTATTCTCTCTCTCTCTCTCTCTCTCTCTCTCTCTCTCTTTCTCCTCGAGACAGAGTCTCACTCAGTAGCCCAGGTTGGTTCTGGACTTGCTATGGAGCCCAGGCTGGCCAAGAACTCTTGGGCCACATATGAAGTATCTAAAAAGTTAATACAATTGGATGGCAAAAATATTACCAAAAATCTTATAATGATTTAACAAAGTTTATAAATTTGTTATGGGCGTATACAAAATCATCCTTAGCTGCAGCATGTGACCTATGGACCATGGTCAGACAGCCTGCCCTGGAGCTCGTGGGAAAACAAAGCTGTAGCTGGTCTCAGCTTTCAGTCCTATCTCAGACTCCTGAGTGCTGGGATTAGAGGCATGTGCCACTATGCTCAATTTATGTGGTGCTGGGGAATCAAACTCAGGGTCTTGTGTTTGCTAGTTAAGAGCTTTAACCATTGAAACCACTGAGTTATGCTGTACTTTTCGATAATACCATATAAATAAGACTCCTGCCCCAGAAATCATTCCAGTTAGTAGGGAAGAGCAATGTCCCAGGATTACAGTATAATGCAGCAGAGTATTATAGGGTTTTGCTCAAGATGCAGGAGGACCTCTGCAGAAGGGAAGTGCTAAAGAGGGAAGAAGTAATACACACACACACACACACACACACACACACACACACACACACACGCACACGCACACATTTACACACACATATGGATCTGGAATGTTCCCCAAAAACCTCATGTTTGGAAAGTAGTTCAATCATGGGGGGGGGGGTTAATTTATAGATTTCCTGTCCTGTTGGGAGGTGTGCCTTGTCTCAGAAGAGGCAGCTCACTGGCAAATTAACTAAAAAGGTATATGGCAGCTCTGTCCTTCCTTAATCTCTCTGCTTCTGATCTGGCATGGGATAAACAGCTTCTCAGGCTAGGCTTCTGCCAGGTGATTCTACTACTGCCAACCATTCATGAATTGACTGAGACCTTCTGAAACTGTGAGCTAAAATACATATTTCCTCCCTTAAGTTATGAGTGTCAGGCATTTGTCCCAGCAATGAGAAGGCAAATAAGACATACGGATTTGTTAAGTTGACTTACAGAGCTTGAAGAGAGAGTCCACAATGGCCATCTCTGGACGCAAGAGCTCAGTCCAGTAGCTGCTCCAATGCAAAGATGGAAGAGCTCCAATCTGAGATCGAAGGTTGGGAAACCCCACATGGGGCCGCCAGGGTGAGTCTGTGTAGGCGACTGATAGATGCCTGTGGGTGATGGGGAAGGCAGGAACTCTTCCAGCAGAAAAAGCTTTTCTTCTTCTTTTCCTGTTCTTCAGGTCAAACTACCGGTCCATCGGCTAGTGCCACCCACATCTGGAGTGGCTCTTCTTCCCTGTTTGCTGGTCCCCGTGTCAGTCATCCACACCTACTACTACTGATCAGCTGAGCGTTTACTGAGCCATTCAAGTCGACACAACATGATCACTGGTCACAGAAGGGTTCAGAGGGGAGCTAGAGTGCGGGCCAAAGTTGCTGGCCTGCGGAGAAAGCTGTTTCACCCAAGGAAGGTCAGAGACTAATGTTGCTGCTCATGAAAAGTAGGACGTAATCAGGAGAGCACAAGGGGAGAGACTGGACAGCATGGTGGACATTGTAGAGGGCGGGCAGGGACAAGGGCGGGAAAGGTGGTTGGGGTAGATCAAGAAGAAACTTCTGTGGAGTGTAGAGTGTCTCACGCAGGAGATCAGCAGCATCAAGGAAAACACAGGTTTGTGTTCAGGGAAGATTCTATTGGCATGAGGCTTGAGGTAGGTTGGAGAGTGGTAAGCTGGGGATAGGAGCATAGATGGGAAAGTCCAGTACAATCCCAGAGACCAAAGTATGAGCGATCGATGGCACTGTTAGCGGGTCTGTTGCCATGCCATCAGGAGCATCCTGTCGTCTTACCCTGCCACCCTGAGCGCCTTGGTGGTAGATGGATGTACTAGGCCTATTTAAGGATTGCCTAGACTAGCGAGGCCTGGAGGGACAGGTCTGTAATCTCAACATTCTGGGAGGCTGAGGCAGGAAGGTCACAAATTTAATCCCAGCCTGGGCAGCTCAGTGACTTAGCAAGACCTGTGTCAAAATTGCAAATTAAAAATGGGCTGGGGATGCATATAGTCAGTATGAGTGCCCTGGGTTGGTCCCCAGTAGCACACACACACGCGGGTGCACACATGCACACACACACACACACACACACACACACACACACACAAAGATTGCTTGGGATAATTATTTATGAACTATACCAACAGCTCTCCCTGGTGTTTTGATCTGGTCCACACTCTTTCCAGCTTTCAGAAACAAAGAAAATCTAGCTCCTGGGACTGTCCCTGGCACAGAGGACAGAGTGGCAAACCAAAATGGACAAAAGCCATTTCCCTGGAAGAGCTCCCATTCTAACGTAGGAAAAACATGGCTGAGCGGCTATGATGGAGCTGGAGAGAAATAAGAAGACAGAAGGATATTGCAATTTACAATTGAGAATCGGGCCTGACAGAGGGGTAATTTAAGACGCCCGAGGGGCTTCCTCCAAGGGTCGAGCTGTTTAAGTGTGATGCAAGGCGCTTGCAGAGGTCTGGGCAATCCCGCAGTGCCGCAGGCTCTGCTCACTCGGTGACCGCAGAAAACCCACCTCCAGTGCCTGTGATGGAAGGAGGTACTACCGCACACGCGGCGACACCCTGCTCTGCGATCTGCTCTCAAATATTCAGAACAACTGCCACTCCCTTCTGTCTGTGGAACCCCAGCATATTTGCACAAGAAGGACCCGAGGTCAGCTGGGCTGTAGCATCTGTTTTCCAGCGAGGTCCCTGCTTCTTGCTCAACTTGCTAGCTGGGTCCATTTATCAGAAGGCCAGCAAGGTCAACTGATTGGCCCACAGACACGCAGTGAGCAAAGGCGTCAGCCAAAACCTGAGCCTGACCTTCTGAGGTTTTACTTATTTTTAATTTAATTTTATTTTTTCAAGTTGCAGAGTTTCTGTGAGTTTCCCCGGCAGATGGAACGTTAATCCTCTTCCTGAAAATGCAGGGGGAGGCGTTTCGGCGCAGAGCATTTGGCTCACGGGATCTGCGCTATGGGCTTCCTGGTGCAGAGGAAGAGGGGCCACATCCTCAGTGGAAAGGTCGCTTTTGCACAGGGGGGAAGGCCGCCCTGATGTTCAGAGCGCCCGTCTTTTGGGTTAGCGTTTTCCTCACAGACCTTGCCCCAAGATGTGGTCTTGTTCTGTTAAATTCTCATCTTTCTTCCTGTCCTCTTTCTTTTCTACCCCATTCCTCTTTGTTCCCCTCAGCAATCTGAAATTCATAAGCGAATTACTGCATTGTTCAGGAGTTACCAGTTTGAGGTGAATTCTGGCAGGCAAATGCCGCCAGCTGAGACTGGCGCAGGTGGAGAATAGTCAAAGGGCCCCTGTTAGGCATTCCATGTCCCCATCTCTTTTCTTTGCAGTAACCTTCAGGTTAAGTCATTCAAACTGTTGCATTCATCTTAGTGATTTTTATTTTATTTTTTGTACAGGTCATGGGCTCCTGCCCAGAACCTTCTCACTGAGCTCCATCTCTAGCCCACTTTTCAGTTTTGAGAGAGGATTTTATGAAGTTGTACTGGCTGGGCTCCAACTTGTGATTCTCTTGTCTCAGCCTCCCAGAGTGCTTGGATTACAGACCTGTTTCACTGCACCTGGTGACATCATTAGTCCTATAAACCCTTGGTTTTCAAGTCTATTTAAAGTACTCTTTTCAAATGAAGAGCAATATGAAAATAACCCAGATGTTGCTTTCAGAGAAATTCCATTGGATTCCAAGCCCCTGTGTTCTAGTCTTTCTATCACTCATTCCTATTCTAACTCAGGGTCCTGGGTGACCTTAGACAAGGGTCTGTGCTTCTCTGAGCCTCAATATTCTCACCTGTAATCTGGGCACAGATGTATGTGCCCCATTAGACAATGAGGAGGTTTCATGAAGTGATGGCTACACCGTGGCTGACAAGCAGAATAGTTGGTTAGTCTTTCCTTCAGTGATTCATTTTGGTTTGGATTCTAAATAACCATTTAATTTATTTATTTGCCTGTTTTTGATCAACCCCACTTGAAAGAATCCCAAGGCTCCAGTTCTACACTTCTCATTCACTGACTTATCCTAGATTAAGCCCCATCTTTATCTTTTTCCTTGACTTTCTTGGTACCCATGGTGTTCCTTCTAACCTCTCGTCTCCATTTCTCTTCCCAGCCCATTTCATCCATCAGTATAGTTTTTTTTCCCCTCTGTTTTCTTAGGAAAAACTCAAACACATAAGTATAATGGTGTAGGGAGAGTACTCCAGTGTGTGATGAGTCCCCACCACCAGCTAGAATGTGGAGCCATTAACTTTTTTTTTTTTTTGGCTACAGTTTCCACTCATCTTTTATTATTGGCTAAAGTATTTGAGCAAAATCCAAGGAATCACACATTTCATTTGTGAATAGTTTTCTTTGTACAAAAGCATCAATAAAATTAAGGATGTCTTATTATATATTTGCAGTAACATCACACCTTCTAAAATAAAAATCCAGGAAGGTGTTAATATCTTCTACTACCCAGCTCGTATTCAGTCTACATGGTCTGTAAGGATCAGAAGCCCACTAAAGTCCCTGCTCTGCCTTTGGTCCTCTCAGTCACACCTTCTGCCTCTCCCAAGTCATTCTGTCAGGACAAGCTGAGTCACTGGGCTCACAGTCTCCCCTCAGATTCCACTTTGGAAGAGACCTGAGGACACCACATTGTGGCAGGGTGTTTTCAGTGTTCTTTCTTGCTTGCCTGCAAATGTCAGGTCCCCTGTAATCATAGCTGTGCGCATGAACTTCTCATTCTTTGGGAGAGAGATGTCTCGTTGCAGAAACTTTCTGAGGATTGATAGGATGAAGGCTAAAACAGTGCATGTAGACCGCTAAACACTGTCCAGCTTGTTAAGATACCAAAAAGTGCATAGACTCCTAACAGGAAGCCATGATAATTATGATTGGATCTTTAAAAGTAGGTTTTTGGGTCAGCAAACCTAGGCTAGAGATCTGAGTTTCCGTTTCCTATTGTCACCAGACACCTCATGAAGATACCTCTTTGATACTTCTTTTCACCAGTGATGAAGGGAAACTGAGGATATTTCCTAGTACCCTGAGGAAAAGGTGCTAAGGACAAAATACATGCAACATTCATGGAGGAGTGACTTCAAAAGGTGGCTATACACACATCACATACGTAAAGTAGGTATTATATCATCTGTCATCATCTTTCTTGTTTCTATTTCTGTATCTCCATCTCTACTTCTCCTTATCTTTTTTCTCAGTCCCTACCACACGTGAGTAGGGTTCATCTTACTTTTTCACTGCTGGGACGCAATCCTTGACACCCACAACTTAAGCAAATAACAGTTTCTTTTAGCTCATAGTCTCAGTCCATTCCTGGGCTGCTTGCAATGCCGGAAAGGGTCTGACAGAGATCAGCTGCTAGCAGCATTGCAAGAGGAAGGATGAGCCTTGGGGAGAAGTTGAGGCAAGAATATACCCTTCAGGCCACAGTCCATGTGATCCACCGCACCCTCGGTGATCTGCCCCTTCTGGCCAGGTGCCACCTCCTAACAGCCTGTGAAATGCATAGATAGCCCACAGCATTCAAATACATGAAGCTTTGGGGGATAGTCCAGATCCTAACCCTAAGAGGGTTCTCTATATATTTCAGTCTATAAATGGTAGAGGAGAAAGAAAATCTGTTTAATAGACTAAACAGCAGAAATCTATCTGGGTGTAATTCATCCCATTTGCTTGGTCATAGTCTGTTTGCTTATAAAATATGAATAATCACATCTGTTCTAAAAATCTTGTGAGGATAGTGTGATACCAGCCAAGTTTCCATTGGGTGAAAGAAGATTGACAATGGTGATGGATTGACTGACAACCTAAGTCCAGGGTACACTCAGCAGATTTTAAATAAATAAATAAATAAATACAAATTCTAATGGCATGAAGTAACTTATAAGTATTAGCTTTTTTTTTGTTATTGGGTTGATCTTCTCTGATTGAACTTGGTCTTCTTTTCTGCTGAGTCATTCCAACAGGTTTTTCTCTCTTTTGAGGACCAAGAATCACCAAATGCTAAAGGTAGGCTGACCCTTGGAGGTCATGTGCTATATAGATCAATGCAGAAGTGCCCTCTCAGGATGTTGCCAAATGGGCCAACACAGAAGTCAAGGAATGAAAAGCTCAAATAGCAAATGAGCTCTTCAGTCATGTGGTTTAAAAATTGCCTTAAAATGCACAGTGAGAAGCAGGAGGAAAGAGATGAGGATGAACACACCCAGGGAGGGTACAAGGAGGTGTAAGATCCGTATTTCTTGACTTCTACTTCCTTATTAGGCAATGTTCACAGTCCCCATCACCCCCCACATCAGCCTCTCTGACAGCGTTATGGAGATGGCCAGAGTTAACAACAGGGAGGTGGGAGTTGCCTGAGGCTCATCTATTTTGTGGAGTCTTGGAAACAAATACGCTTGATCCCAGCCGTAGCTTACCAGTTAACAACTTGGCTTGTATCTGTGTACAAAGACAGGTAAAATTGAAATGGAGATTCCAGAGGAGTAGCCACGTCAGTGCTGGTGAATGTTGAGCTTCTTGAGTACACAAAATTGGCTGTGAGTGTTGGTACCTCGGGCCTCCCCGTCCTTCCCACCTTCCTCAGTGTGCGTTCCTGCGCACTCTGCTTACCTGTGCTGACCACATCTCCTTCTGCTTTCGTCCCTCTGTCTTCATTGTTTTGTTTCTTTTACTTTCTTGAGGGTAATGGCTCATCCTTAAAGACTACAGCAAACACCTGTGGTATCCTGGGTTCCAACTGTCTCTTGGGCAACAAGTGTCAACTTGAGGTAGGAGGTAAAGACAAAAAAGAAGAAAAAACAAACAAACAGGAAGCCATCGGGGCAAGAATTGGGAAACTAGATAAATCACAACAACTATGTCAATGCACATCAGAAAACTAACAGGTAGAAGATCATCCTACTTCCCCAGAACCCCTAGGCAGGGCCCACCCAAAAGCACACAGCTTCGGCTCTTGTCCAACCACTCTTACATTGCCCGTTCGCCCTCCTCCTCTTTCTCCCTTTGGGCTTTGGACATCACGGCACTTCCTCCAGAGACTATGTACTCTGAAATCTCTTTGGCCAGAAGGTGGGCCGAGTCAGGCTCCCACTGGGCTCTGACTCTTATCCATCCCTAGCCTTTGAGATCCCCATAGTCTCAGAATCAGGAAAGACTCAGTGCCAGTGTGCCTGAGGCCACAGGACAGCCGGTTTATGTCAGCCTTCGATTTTGCAGATGTTGTTTTTGATGTCGTAGAAGAAAAGGCAGACAGACCTGGCTTGGAACCCCGATTTTAGGGTTTCTGTGAGAATTATGTGAGTGAAAGCATGCAAAGTGCTAATTCTTGAGGCTGACTGGAAACTGTCACCCAAATAAATGTGACTTTTTTTTTTCCGTATTCCTCTCTTTCCTTATTCAGCCCAGGCTTTCAATTGCCCTCAGGCCAATGGTGACCAGCGATTATGCCTGCAGCTTTGGCTCAGGCTGCTGACAGAGGTGTTGGGTTTGCTCTCTTGCCCTTATCCATGAGGAGCCTTGAGGTATGGCAGGACCTCATTTGTCATAGGTGCTGCCTTCAGTCTGGTGTCTTTGGGGACGCTTCCTCCTCAGTCAAAGAGCTTCAGAGAGAGATACAAACAACTCCTGGGGACTGACAGCCACAGTTGCCAAGGGCAGGGCTGCACATGACAGGCCTACTTGTTCCTTTAGAAGAACTTTGCGTCCCCCAGGGTAAGGTTTCCTGTAAGTGTGGGTGTTTAAATGGCTTGTTTTGGTGTTGTTTTTGATACATACAAATCCTTCCAGGAGCTAAGAAATGAAAAAAAAAAAAGTCTCTGCCAGAGACTCATCACAGAGGAATAAATAATATCACGACGGTATCCCGAAGGCCAGCAGTCTTTCTCCACACTCATCCTCCAACGCCCTTTTCCAAGTCCCCAGCTCCAAACTTGTAGAGGGTTCAGCAGAGGCGCTAGGCAGGAACATGTCCCACAGCTGGCTTGGCTCAGCGCGGCCCGCCCATGTGAGGATGGGAGGATTCCAAGGGAAACAGACCACGTTATCACTCCACACTTTCTTGGCTCAGATGATCTGTTTCTAGCCTCAAAACATATTTGGTGTGCATGGAGGACAACCAGTTCCTCGGTCAGCACACGAGGTGTTCGCAGGTGCTGTGTTCCTTTGTGCTCGCCAACCAGATGTTCTGTGACCTGCCTTTAGGCCCACGGGGTGGTGGGGGCTGGACTGAAATGGAACTCTCCCCCTTTTCAATGAAATAAAGCAATGTTCTCACGGGAGTGTTCCCAAAATGAGCTGTAGATTTCAGTTGCAAAAGGATTCATATATCTGTGTCCATTTCTTTCTTTTTTTCTTTAAAATAATGATTAGGCCAAAAAGCACAAGTCGAAACACATGTGTTAATCTAGACCTTTTGAAAAAGAACTACAGGAGCAGAACCATAAAAATCACCTTGGGGAACTTCAGCTGTGACTTTTACAGCGTATCCCTGTGCCTTGAGTTTGCGTGAGATAAAGCCGGTGACCACACTTCTCCAAAGCAAGGCCAGTGGGGAAATGTGCCAGGGCCATGTCCACTGCCCTGGTCATGATGACCAGAGTGCTGGCAACATTTGGAGATGTCAGGTCAGCATGTTTTCTCTCTGTTCAAGTGTCCTGTGACTCAGTGGGTCAGTTTGGAGGAGTACATGAGAATATCTGAAGAATTGGGAGAGGCAGAGATAGGAACTAACGTGGGTTTAGGAAATGAGATTGTCAAAAACAGCCCTGAAGTTGAGTCTCATGTGATCCTTGGGAAGTTCTATCTGGTTTTTGTCATACAGGTCTTGGCTTTTGCCCACCGGACTTGCTTGGCAGTAGCAGGGGGAAGATCACATAGATATTTTTTGGCTATGAAGCCTTAGAATTCCTGGAGTTGGAAGGACTGCCTCATGCTCCCATCTGCCCTTTCCTGCACAAGAGCATCAATAGGTTATTACTCCTGTTACCATCTCAGTGTCACATATCCTCCATGAGGCTCGCTCAGCACAGGCAACTCTACTGTTCAGGATTTCACCAAAACTGAAGAGAAAATAGCCTTCAAATGTCTTCCAGCTTAAGGTTAATTGTGGAAAACACCCACCGCATGGTTGGCTTCATAAGGAACTCAGTCTCACCCTGAAGTATATTGTGCTTTTCAAAGCCCTAGAGTTCTAAGACCTTATTTGATCCAAGTTAATAATACCTTATGCTACCACAAGTAATTGTGGTTTACAAAATACTTTGGCTCTTTTAACTCTCAAGACAAATTCATAAGGCAGGTGGGATTAGGTTCCTCATAAAAGTGAGTGTGTTTATCAGAGTGCAGGGGCAGAGAGTTAGGTCTATGAGAGGCTATGTGCTATGTTACCGTTAATCTTGACATATCAGCTTCCTTGAATTAAAAAATGCTTAGAAGATCAGTGGAGCATGCTCCCAGGTATGTCCTCAGGGGTCACAGAGGCACGGTCTTAGGTACTATATATGATTCCTTGGCACTGTTCCTCACTCTGATTCTTGGTCACCATGAACTAAGTAACTTTCCTATGACCTTCCATTGCGATGCTCCTGACCTGCAGCCAGTTGTCTGTGGATTGAATCCCCTCAGAGTGAGCTAAACTAAACCTTTCCTTTTTAAAGTCCTGAGTGTTAGATATTGTGTTCAGCAACAGGTAATCTGACTAATATAGGCTGTTTGGTGTGTTTGGTCTTCATCTAAGTGGATTTGCCCAGGAAAATACCAGGGAGAATGGGTGTTGCTTTTTATTTCTGAGGTGTGGACTCTTTCTCCCCAGACCAAAGTAAGGGTTCCTTCAATGGGGATTCTCTGATGCCTTGTGCTTACTATATTAATTTATCTTCCAAACTCTTCTATAGGCGCTTAGGTGTCTATTTTTGTCATAATTATACTTCTAGGGCCTAACATGGCCGCTGGAATTTGACAAGCACGGATGGGAACACCATACATGCCATTGTAGGGAGGCTCTGTGTGTCCTCACAGTCTAAAGTTGTGGCTCCTAACCTTCATGACACCGGGGACTGGATTAGTTGAAGACTACTCCCCAAATGACAGGGTATGTCCTTTCTATGCAGAAGGTAGCTGGAGAATGGTTTTGAAGTGGTGAGTTATGGGAGGAGGGGAGCAGGGAGCAAAGCCCTCCTTCTTGTCAGGTAGCAGTAGCTTTAGAGTCTGATAGGAGAGGGCTGACTGCACTGAGGCTTCACTCTCTGCTCAACTCCTGCTTACTGCTTGTCTTAGTTACTTATTCATTGCTGGGACAAAATAACCAGCATCCACAATTTGAGGGAGGAAAGGTTTATTTAGTTTATAGTTTTGAAAGGTTTCACGCCATCGGTTCATGGGCAACTGGCAAAGGCGACGGCACATGGCAGAGGGAGGAAAGCTGCTCAAGGCATTGTAGGTAGAGATCAAGTGATGTGAGGACCCAGTCTATGTCTGGACAGGGCTGTGGCTCTCCGAGAAAGAAGCTGTAACAACGTTCCTTCTTCCCTCCTTTACTCAGTTCAAGCATCTAGTTGAGTCTCTCATGCCCAGAGTGGGTGCTCTCCCTTACTTCCTGGCCTGCAAGTCATAAGAAACACCTGAAAACTCCGCTCTGGGCACCTCCAGCCTCAACAAGTTGATGATCTTTCAAGGTCAAAGCCCAAGCAGACCCTGCCTCCCAATAACACAATTCCACAGTTATCCCACTACATCCAAATACATGGCGTTTTCGGAGGAACATTCCAGATCTAAACCATACCACTGCTCATCTGTCCCAGCAACCCAGTTCTTCCAAGACTGTGGGCAAGGAGAGTTCTGTGGCCTTGGGGTTGGGGACGTCTTGTCTAAAGGCTTCAATGTCTATTCAGAATCCAGCTCAGTGTAAGCAAGAGATAGCCCCTGGAATTGACAGACTTGCACTTGGGTGAATTATTTACATTTTCTGGACTGGCTTGATTAAGTCAGAGTATCTGAAAGTCCTATTGTTGACTGAATTTAGTATTAATTTTGCAGAGACATCAGGATCCCCCCAGTGGTGTTTTACTTTATGCGTGGAGTCAGGTTGTCTGCTTAGAGCATGCTCACCCCTGCCTGGTCCCTTGGAGCATCCTTGCTTTTCTGCAGCATGCCGTCACTTGGGAAGATGCTTCCTCTACTCTCTTTGTCTGGGAAGCTCCTACACTTAGTTGGTGGCCACCAACTATGTTGAGGAAATTTAAAAAAAATTTCTTCTTCTTCCTCATGTCTTATTGCATTTTGTTTATAGAATATTTTATTGATCACATTTGACTGGAATTACTGGAAATAGCTGGCTTGCTCTTTTGAAGGTCGTGGTCTGTATTCTATTCATTTTACTATCCTTCAAACCCAGGAAAATGCCTCGTGCAAATTAAATATTTAAATCTTTGTTGTATAAGCAACTGACTGACTGAATGAATGGGAGAGAAAAGGAAGTAGGATGGGTATGATAGACTTTTAACTTTTGGAAAGACGAGTGAACTGGTTTTATCCCTGTTCTAGATTAACAGACTGAACAGACATTCCTAGGATGACACATGTCTGGAATCTCAAATGCATTCATCACAGCACTTGGTAAACACTAGAATTTAGTAGCTTTTTTTTTTTTTTTTTTTTTTTTTTTTTTGTGGTACTCAAGCTCAAGCCCAAGGCTTTCACGCCGAGTTACATCTCTATCCTGGTTTTTGTTCATTCTGAGACATGGTTCCACTGCTTCACTAAGTTACCCAGGCTGGGATCAAACTTGCAGTCCTTTAGCTTGAGCCTCTCCGAGTACTGGGATTTCAGGCTCATGCTACTGGGCCTAGCAAGTTTTGTTGACTGGATGAAATTAATGTATGAAGAAATAGCCTGAGATTCTCCTGCAAAGACATAAATTGACCTTGGATCCCATTTATTGATTCATTTGTGTTATGTTTAGTCATCTTTTAAAAAATTATACGCCTTCTTTAGAGCATTTCTCCTCTTCCCTGTCTAGTCCCAAACATTAAGTCCACCAATGTCCTTAAGACATTATGAAAGCTGATATAGGGAAGTGTAGAAACTTCGTGAAATATGGTACTGTGCAAAGGCCCCCTTGTTATTTTTAAACCTGACCTTCCTTCCTTGGGTTTCTGGCATCCGAGATCATTAAAAATAGATAGCATTTTAGACATTTTAAACACCTACCTTACTTTATTTCCCACCATTAGTTTTGTTTTTTCTTCCTGCGGTTCTCTGAGGTTCAAGAGAGAAACCTCAAGGTCACTTTCGCGAGCAGACCGACTCTGTGCCTGGAGTCCACATTCCTATTTGTCGTTTACTCAGTTCTTTCCTAGCACATCTTCCCAAAAGAGGTGGCTCGCAAAACTGAGCCTTTACCCAAACTGCATGTTCTACAGCCTGAGACCCTGGGCTCATCTAACCACCCAGACATTATTGGGGTTTAAACTGTGGGGAGAATATTCAGCCCGATGATGTACTTGAGATTTTTCTTTTCTTTGCACTTTGCCATTTGCGGGGTAGCAGAACCTCAGGCACCGCCTCTCCTCTGATCCTGGTGTTTTCCCCTTTTAATAACACATCTGGGACCAGACTGAAAATCCTTTCCACTCGGTCACATCCTGCATTTCTTATTTACCCCCTGACTTTGGTGGCCTGCTCTGAGCATTTGTACTCGTGTTCTTATAGCCCCCTCCTCCTCCTCCTCCTCCTCCTCCTCCTTCTTCCTCTTCTTCTTTTGAGACCGGCTGGTCCTGAACTCACTGTGTAGCCCAGGCCGATCTTGAACCAATCCTCCTGCCTCACCCTCCCATGTGCTGTGATTATAACTGTACACCACCATGCCTCACTTATGTGGTGCTGGAAAATTGAATCCAGGGCGTTAAGCTTACTAGGAAAGCACTTTGACTGCTGAAATATTCCTCCAGCCCTCCTTTTCCCTTCTGAATGGAATGTTTCTTTGAGACAGAGACTTCCTTAATTATCTTTTCCTTTTCCACCCCCCGGAAGCTGATCATAATTTGCCGCCCTTGATTGCTGAATAATTACACACTATCTCTAAAGGATAGCGGATTCCTAAATAGCACCAAAGATGGCCTTGTCAGAGGGCTCTGACAGTTGATTCTGCTTGAACCACGCATACGCCTGTGACTACAGGCCTTCCATTTTTGCCTGGCCCCGGTGCTCTAAGGACTCTTGTCAAAATAATGAAAATGTTGCCTGGCTGTGTTATTGATCGAATCTCGGGTAGCGAAGAAACAAGCCCCGGAAGGCCTGGCTCTGCTTTCAAAGGCACCAGACACGCGGCTGCTGTGTGAAATCCCTTGTGAAAGGCTGGCCCGAGTGCCTGACAAGTGCAGGAGCACAAGCTTTCAGTTTTGCTCTGTAACAGCGTCTGAAATCAATATCCATAGCCCAGAGACGGTGGAGGGCGGGAAGCTCCTGGTGTTGACTCGGGCATTTCAGGAGAGTCGCGCTGTCTCTGAGCGCTGCCTGGCCTCCTTCCATCCCAGGCTGTGTAGAGAATAGGCTACTGCTCTGAGCTCTTCTTTTTAGAAGCCCTGGAGAAGTTTTTGATCCATGGAAACCAGAGGGAGGAAAAGGCCTGAACCCTTTGGCTTGTGCTTTATTCTACCAGAACCTGTTTTAAGTCAGCCAGTTGACGGTTAGGACTGACGTCTCAGAAAGACTGACTCATTTTGATGCTGGGTGAGACAAGCAGAGATATGCAAGGTAGTTCTTGATAGATACTGGGCCGGGCCATGCAAGAAGTGGACGGCTGGCCCTGGTGGTAGGCAAGGATACAAATGAGCTTCAGGCATACATCCCTTGTGCAGTAGGTGAAATGTGTGTATTTTGGTGCTTAGCAGAGCGTTGATGCTCCTGACTAGAGACACCCTTCTCCAATGTTGGGGCATACAAATCTATATTTGCAATTATTATAATTTCATATGTTCCCATTTTAAGCAAGACATATATTTAGTATTTGTGCTATATGGAGCTATTTGGTAGACTTCTGTTTGGGCCAGACAACATTGAGTTTCTCCAGAGAGGTTACCCCCCTTTTCTCCTTGATTTCTTTCTTCCAGAACCTTCTACTTGCTTATCTGTTGTGCCTCGAGTCTCATTCTAGTTTGAATAATGGCAACAGGATGCAATGGTTTGGATCTGGAGTGTCCCCCAAATGCCTCACGTGTTTGGATGTAGTGGGATACCTGTGGAATCATGTGCTGTTGGGAGGTGGGGTCTGATGAGAAAGGGCAGGTGCTTAGGACTTGACCTGGAGAGATTGCATCAACTTGTTGAGGTTGGGCATGCCCAGGGCAGAGCTTTCAGGTGCATATTATTTAGTTGTGAGCCAGGAAGTGTGTGTGTGTGGAGGGCCCAACTGGCAGTTTGAAGTAATTAAAGAAAAGAAGAAACACTGTTACAGCTTCTTCCTGGGAAAGCACTAGGCTTGCCAGAATCTGTCTGTCTGCCATACCTTGAGCAGCTTTTCATCCTATGCCATGTGCCTTCACTGTCGCCAGTTGCTAGCTACCCCATGAATGACACTCTGAAACAGTGAGTGTCTTAGTTACTTTTTTATTACTGCAACAAAATGCCTGACATGCACAAATCTGGGAGGGAAGATTTATTTTATCTACAGTTTCAGAAAGTCACAGTCCATTCTTGGGTAGCTGGCAACAGTGAAAGTACAAGGCAGACGTGGAGGTGGGGGCAGCTTCTCACAGCGTTACAGACAGGAAACCCAGTCAAGTCCCCGAAGGAAGGAAGGAAGCTGCATAGGTCCTTCCGGGTCCTGTCCCAGTGATCTGTTCCTTCTGTGTCCAGTCTCAGTGTTCTACCCCTTCCAGGTTTAAGTCCCCACCACATGACTATAATCCCATCCACACACCTGTAATCCAATCCACATGACTGCAATCTATATTCTGCCACGTGTCTACCTTCCACCGCACACTTACAGTCCACCTCACACCCATAATCCACCCCTCTGGACCAGGGCCCCATCTGCTAATAGCACATGGCTCTACAGATAATCTATAATATCCAAGTGCATGAGGTTTGGGGGGATATTCCAAATCCAAATGACAATAGTGAGCTGAAGGAACTCTTTCCTCCCTTAGACATTGGGCATTCTGTCCTAGCAATGAAAAATAACTGAGACACAGAACATCCTAATTGGTCTTTCTGTTTCCATATTCATCATGCTCCGGAGGAACCTGTCTCCTGTTCTCAAAGGGCTCATCCTAACTTGAGGGGCTCATTGTCATTCTTGATGTTTCCCTCTCAGATGCTTCTCGTTGTTATACCCGGGGCATTTCCAGAAATGATTGAGAGGATCACTGCATCCTTGCTTTCATCCACTTGCCAGTGCATGGCCTTCCTTCCCACCTATTTCTTTTCGAAGAACGCGGGACAGATTGTGCCATCTCAGACCTCGCTGTGCAGCTGCTGTGTGTATAACAAGCTCCTTCTATCAGTAATGTTCTGCTCAGGGCCCTTTTCGCTTCTGTCCCTTTTCATACTTCCATCAGACGAATAATTAGCCACCTTGCCTATCCTTTTGCAGTAACAGCTATCATGCTATAGTATATTATCATTAATTTTTGTTTGCAAATAATCTCCATAATAAGCTACCAAGACAAGAACTCTATCTTAATTGCTGTTTTAATTTCTGTGCCTATCATGATGCCTATTAGTTGTCCAGTAGCTGCTTTGATAAAAGTTTGGGCTGAATATTAGAATTTGTGATACTTTCCCCTTGGGTTTGAAATCTCCCCTTAGGCTTAACAATCTTTGAATATGACATATTGATATGTTGTTATATATTAACGTTGCTGCTGTTCTGGGGTTGGCCTGGAAATTATGCTATCTTAAAATTCTATTGGATCCTGACATTAAACATTTGTAATAGACTTTTAATGTCCTTTTAATTAATAACAGGGCTTCTAACATTTTCAACTATCAAAAATTCTGTCCTGATGCATGTAAAATTTCACATATAATAATAAAGTGTTCATATACTTTCTGAAGTTTATCCAAGAGACAGACCTTAGAAATTCCCAACAGATAAGAGTCTTTCAGGAAAAGGTGACTTATCTTGAATTTTTTGCTTGGTAACATTTGCATGAAGGTGGTGTGCTTATTTACGGCAATGCCAAATTTAATGACTTGCATTTTTGTCACCTGAGACCAGACTGAAGCTAATTTGCAAGACACCGTAATCAAATTGATCATTATTAGCTGGTATATTTGTCTATTTTCTGTTACTATGACATAAGTTATCCAAGTCATCCAAAGCTGAATAACTTAAAAAGAGGTTTATTTTGCTTATAGCTTGATAAACCAACCATCAAGGCACTGGCTCTGGTGAGCTACGCCCACGTCAACTGTGTCCCTCATAGTGGATGACATCATGGCAGAGCAGGTGCGCGAGGGAGGCATAACAGGGCAAGACAGGAAGCCAGAGATTGAGCAGGTTCAGGCTCAATCTTTTGTAACAACTCTCTTGGGAACTAACCGGTGTCCTGTGGGGAGTAATCCCGGCTGAATCACCCAGTGACTCACTACTTCCTTACAACAATACTAGACTGATGATCAAGGTCCCACCTCATGAGCCCTTGGCAGACATACTCCAACTTTATCCAAACCACGGCAATTGGTCTAAGTAGTTGCTTTGGCACTAACTTGGAGAGACAACAGCTCCCAGTCTCTTCATACCCATTATCTGCCTCTACTGAGGCGTGGCTTCTGGTGGGTAGGAGCTTAGGCCCTGGAGTCAGCGTGTCTGAGTTCCAACCTCGGCTCCACTACTAAGTGTGAGTTTGGGCAAGTTATTTACTGTCTCTCAGCTTCAGTGTCCTCATCTGTAACACAGAAATAACAAAAACTGCCATAAGGAATAAGATCCCAATATGACACATCATAAAACATCAAAAGACCTATGTACAAGCTTTGGTTTGCTGCCTGCTGTGGCTTAGGAAACCACTTAGCGTGATTGTTTTTATTTGATGTTCTTTGCATCAAAGGTTGGTTCTTCTATGGGTGTGTTTTTTCATACATTTGAAAACTGCCATTGTATAGTGTAAGAGAATTTGTGATTTTGTTGAAAATAGTCATTCATTGAATTATGTGCTTTAAAATAATACCAATGGAGTCGGGCTTACATGTTAATTTTTATTGATGCCTTCCAAATTGTACAAATGTTTTATATAAGCATGCATCGATCCCGTGGTCTAAAGTTTAGTACTTTCTCATTGTTCTAAGATGAAAAAGAAAGAAGGAAGAAAGGGAAGAAGGAAAGAAAGCACTCCTTTGATTCCCACAGTTGATCTGTCTTCAGTTTCTTTGGTTCTGATTCTCATTTCATAAATCTTGTAACATATGTATCCTTTGAATGGGCCCAGGACTCGGATATTAATGAGTAAAATTGCATTCATCATTTTAAGGTGACATACATTTTATAAGTTAAATAATTTTGGGAGGTGAAATATCAGGAGGCCAACCACCAACTTTGAGATCAATACTTGTTAAATTTTACGAAGGCAGGATTAGAAATGTTTCTTGAGGCACTAGAGTAATCACAAACATTAATACATATATTACTGTGTGATTAGAGTCTTAACTCTACATTTTTCTTTTCTTTCTCTCTTGATGGTTCAGTTGGTAGCAGGAGGTGAGAACAAATTCTAATGTTATTTCTCACATGATACCGGAGAAGCTGCCTGGAAAAAATGTTCAGATTGATTAGCTGCTTACTAAACGAATGCTGTGTGCCAGCTAACGCCTTTGGGCCCAATGGCTCCCTTAATAAATACATCAGCAAACCAAATCTTATGGAATTTTTTCTGAAGGGGAAATTAAGGCTTGAAATGCTATACTTTAAAAAAAAAACCTTTTTGTTGAATTGAAAAGAAAATTTTTCTTTGGGGTATAGTAAAATAAGTGAAGCTTTGTCCCCAGGACAGTATGTGAACCCTTTCATTTGCACAACAGGGATTCTTACAGCCTGCTTTTCCAAAAAAAAAAATTTAACATTCCTTTGAATTTTGCTGTATACTTAAAGCAGAAATCATGGTATTTTGCTTCTGAATTGGCTGTAGTGCAAGCAGCAACATGTGTTCCAGAAATACCAAAGAGGGAGGGTCCCGCTTGCAGGGCAAATGGCCTGGACTCCTCACCCCAAATACTCTTCTACAGAAAGAAGGTCTGGCAATGTGTAATCTGCTCCCTTCCCTAGGGCCTGGGAGCCCCTCTGAAGGTCATGTGAGCAGCGTCTTTTGTCTTTGCATGAATTTGACACTGTTCTACACGTCGTTATTATCTTTGGTGGGAGTTTTAGGCATTTTTATTCATAGTTTTGATCAGCAATTCTCAAACAGGGATCCATTTTGCTCCTTCTCCCCCACCTTCACCTGATATTTGACAATGGCTAGACACATTTTTGGTTACGACAGTAGGTTGGCATAGGCACGCAGTGGTTAAAGGCCAGCAACACTGTTAAATGTTCTCCAGTAAATAGAACAGAGAATCATCTGATTCCAAATGTCAAGAGTGCTAAGGTTGAGAAAACTCGAATCAGATTAAATTGCCTGAAAATCCTTTTCACATTTCTAGCCCAAGCCTATTTTAAGGCACTTCTTCCTTCTAGCACAAGCAGAGTTAACATGATGCTGAATTCTGTGGCGGTGTCCCAGCTCCCAAGTCTGATGTGATCAGTGCCTCAGCGTCTTTCCTGGCTGTCAGCTATTGACTTTCCCTCTGCCTGGGGTACCCAAACCGCTATTGCTGGGTAGGCTTGTATGTGGCGCAGGAGTTGAGCCATCTACCTCCCTGAAATATGCCTTTAATTAGATGAGGAAAAGTCATCTAATAAAATTGATTTAACACCAGGCTAATGAAGAGATTGAGGAGATGAGAATAGATGATCTTGCTGGTAAGAATTAGAAATATAATTTGAATATTTTTGAGGAAATCGTTGACTTGAGGGTAGATTTCTCAAGTCATTTAAGAATAAAATAATTACGTTCTTGAGACAGTGTATCTTGCAGGCGCTCCAACCATTCTGGGTGTTTTCCCCAGCACTCCTTTGGTAATATTTTCGACCCTAAGGGGAATACAAATGTTTGTGTGCTTATTTGTGTCAATTTAGTCTGACTCCCAGATCTTGTCTGCATTCTTGTATTAACAAATTAATTTTCAAAACCAGTGTTTTTATGACCAATGTATTTTAGCACTCCATAAGTTCTTGAACGATGAAAAGGTGGACAGAATAGAGTTCTTTCATTTGAGAAACAGATGAAATGTAGTAGAAGGGAAAAATTTTAAGCAAATATTTGTAATTATTAGGATTAGGGTTACAGAAAAAGAAATGCAAAGGCTTCCAAGAACACACACAGAGTGAATCATGTTTACAGAACTGAGAAAAAAATTATGTACAAGGAAATAAATGAAGTGGCTATTGAAGGATCAGTGGAGTTAGACAGACAGAGAAACGGTAGACGGAGACTAGAAGGGGTTCAAGAGCACAGCTTTCTATGCTGGGCAGGAATAGAATGTGAACAGACTGGTGGTAGGGCCTGAAATAGAATTTAGTCTCTGAAACCTGGTATGCCTGGTGAGGAAATTTACCTTTTCTATATTTCCCTAGTACCTGCAACAATGCTAGGCACCAAACACCTCATCAGCATTGGCCACTTCTCAACACCAGAAAGGAACTGTAAATTTTATACTATTAACTTATAAACAGAAAAATATGATTAGAGCTTGGAGTCTGTGGAAGTATATTCTAGATCAGAACTAAGGTTTCAGTTGCAACAAAATGATGATCAAAGTAAGGTGGACAAGAATCAAGGCAGAAAGAAGAGAAGAGGAAGGGCTCGAGATGTGTGGTAGGTGAATCCAACATAACCTGGTAAACCACGTAAGATGAAATACCACAGTTGGAGGCACCACATCCCTGTCAGCGGCTATTTCACAAGGGACCATGTTCGTGGTCCTCTTGTTCTCAATGTGTCCAGAGCCTATACAAAAGACTACGTATTGCTCAGCTTTCCTGTTTCTTGGACAAGATACTTGGCACCCACAATCGAAAGGGGAGGATGATTTTGACACATGGTTTCAGAGTGTTCAGTCCATAGTCAGCCGATTTTACGGCAGAAGCATCATGGTGGGAGGGTGTGGTGGGGCAAAGTTGCTCACCTCACAGCAGCCAGGAGGCAGAGAGAGAGAGAGGGGAGGGCCCAAAGGAAGCAGGCAGGGACCAGAAAAGATTCTCACGGACACACCTCAACCTCAGGTGGACCCTGACGTACCCAGAATTGTGCTTTACCAACTCCTAGCTATCTCTCAAACCAATTGGGTTGACAATAAAGATTAACTATCACACAATATAATTTTAGAATGAAATATTGGAGACAGACCCTTTAGGAACCACAGGTAAGCCGTCTTTCAGCTGAGAGGTATCCATCTGATGAGAGATTTTCTCTGGTTCTTTGTCTTCAGGGACTTTGGATACTGTTATAATTTAGATTCAAAATGTCCCCACAAAAGCCTTATGTATTTGAAAGGCAGTTGTATGGTGGGAATTAATTGGATCGAGCAGTTAATCCATGGATTTCTCATGTTGTTAAGAGTGGAGACCTGGTCAGGAAGGGTGGATCATTGTGGGTATGGTCTGGAAGGATCTATTCTTGTCCTAGCTTCTCTCCAATCCCTCTTTCTTCTCTCTCTCTCCTCTCTCTCTCTCTCTCTCTCTCTCTCTCTCTCTCTCTCTCTGTCTTCTCTCTCTCAATCTCTTTCTTTCTCTGCTTCCCCTCTACTTAGATGGCATGAGCAACTGACCTCTACAAGGCCTTCTACTGAGAAACCCTTCCACTATTACCAGCTGACTATGAATGAAACTCAACCTTTGAACTGTGAGGTAAAATAAAATTTTCCTCCCTTAAGTTATTGATATTGGGTTATTGTGTCCTAGGAACAAGAAAGAGATTAAAAAGTTACTGTCTTTCAACTCTTTCTTGTGACTTTTCAGTCTCGATACTGGCTTCATCCAGTTTCTTTGTCTTTCTTCCAACTTGGACTAAAGATTCAAACTATTGCCTGTTTGTAGGCTCTGATGACATCCAAACTACTTTCTCTTTTAGCTCTCACCAAGCAATAACACACACACACACACACACACACACACACACACACACACACACACACACACACGCACGCACACATGCACACACACACAAAAGAGAGGAGTGAATCTTCCATTACTTCGTTATCAAGTTGGTAGTTCCCTTATATCCTGACTAGCAGAGGGAGTATATTTTAGCACAAAAGTTCTCATAAATTCCGTCCTTAACTGAATTTACATAAATGTAGTGATACATATTTCTATCAAATTAAATGTTGAGAATCATTCTTATATACTGATTGAGGACATGTTTGGGATACGAAATGAACTTTAGCCTGCACAGCAGAAAGAAGATCAAACAACAAATTCTGCCCTGGGCAAATTTGCTGTGAGATTTACATTTCTGAATCTTTCAAGAAATATAACATGTGATGGTTACTGTCTTCAAATTTTTGGCCCAATGGTGCCAATATCTTTTCTCAACATTTACCCTCAAAAGAATGTACTTAGTAAATTCTTTAAATGCTTGGTGGTTCTGGTTTTATTAGCTGAACAGTTCCTCCTTAGGCATTAGTGTAACAGAATGCATTTAAGGGCTGCTCTGCTGATTAAAATGATGGAGTTTCATGGAACATAGGTCTAAGTGAAGGAAATTGTTGGGCAGGCCCACAACTCCATGAGATCCATCTATGATTTCCCAGTACATTGTGGTTTCCATGCAACGTACTAAACTTCTCCTGCCTCAATCGATAGAATTGTCTTTTCAGGCCCGTTTTGAGGATAAGACGAAGGGCTGTCTTTAAAGTGCAGCATGTAGTAGGGTCTTCAATACAAGCCAAAGGGTCTGACTCAAGATTTTGCTGTGTTTGGTGAACAACGAGCCACATGATTGCCCTTGTCCTATGTCAACATATAAAGAGTTGAACCTTGTCAGTCTATCTGGTACAATATGATCATGAAGATGCATATATCTATATGTTTAATTATCTTAAACCTGGAAATTGGGCAGCCATGGAAGCCTGGCGTTGTGAAGGATCTGAATAAGTACTGAATCGGTCAGTCCAAGACTGTTGGGCAGAATTGGGACACGCTGTGAGGAAAGGGCAATGCCAGAGTAGACACATCGTTGGTTTACTATTAACCAGTCTCTGCACCAAGCAAGAGCTTTGGCATTTTCTCTTTATGATCATCCTGTAAGGAAGAAGTACTGGCTCAGTTTGCAGATGAATTAGTGCAAGATCAGAGCAATTAAGCAACTGCCCAAGATCTCATGACCAGTATGGATGGGCAATGAGGTTTAGTTTCACATTTCTCATCTTTCCAATGTTTTGTGCTGCTTGCTATGCCTAGGAAAGAGCCCGAATTGTAGATAATGGCAAGCACATGGGACTCTTGCTAGCCCTATTTCCCGAAGGAAACTGTCAGCATTGGCATTTCAAAGGACAGGAGGACAGAATCAGCCATTAGGTGGTCAAGCTAACTGCTGGCCTGTTCTTTCTGCATACCTAGGAGCCCTGCTCAGTCTCTGCCATTACTGTCCCTATGGGCCTTGTCCTGCCCTCCTGTGAGAAAGGGTTGAGGCTTTATAGAAAGAGATAATGGCAGCCAGTCATCAAGGTAGGAACATTACCTGACTAGGTTCCAGGTTCCTAATTTTAGCATTCAGTTTGCAGTTGCCAGAGTTTGCTGTGAGCAGTCTAGGCCGATCTTACTGATGTTTACCTACCAACTCAATCTCAGAAAGAATTCAGGCAGTTTTTAGAGTATATTAAAAGTAATAACAGCAGGTTAAATGACAGCAGGAAACAGAGGAAAAATAAAATGAATCAACACACAAAATGAGCATCTCAGTGAATCACCATTGAATATCTTGGATGCAAACCTGGAAGGGTCCCGGGACCTGTGGCTCATGTTCCTGAACTTGAGCCAATATTAGATTAAGCTCTGTCCTACTTGCATAGGACTTCTTTGAAGTAAGTCATTCTTTGATTTGGAGGGTGTGTTGGCAGGATTCAGCTAGGTTGTTGTTTCCAGCTGGCTTTATGGTGGAGACTGTGCAAAGAGTAGGGGCTAACGGCCTGAGGACCAGGTGTTCTGGGTTGGGCCATAGACTGTAGTGTTGTATCAGGATTCTTATTGGGAAGCAAACTGTCCTGCTGCTCCAAAGTATATCACTGTAACTATGAACTGCAGTCTTATTTACAGAGAGGACCTGTGGCCCAGTGGTTAGAGACATAAACTATTAGAACAGTAAATAAATCAGGTCAAATCATGGTTGTGCCACTTGTTAACTGAGTCTTGAACAAGATTCAGTTTCATCCTCTGAAAGACAGATTCTCTATGCTATCCCTTAAGATAAAATTCCATTAAAAATACTTTGGAGAGAAATCACTGACAATGTATTTTCAAATAGAACCAATACTAGAAAGTCAGGGCACAATTCAGACACTCATGACCCATGAGCTTGATTCATCAACACTATCCAGGCATGACTAGATATAACTTAATAAGCATGACACAAATGGTAAGAAGCAATAATAGGCTTTATCAATCATTATTAATTTAAGCATATTGACTTCTGGTCTGATGTAAGAATAATGGTGCTTAAATAAGAAGATAAAAGGATAACACAGAGAAAATTTGGCGTGGGAGGAGAAGTAAATGTAGATGGTAGAGGACAGTGTCTACCTCCTCCATATCCCTCTTGACACCCACAAAGGTAGATGCAGATGGAAGGCAATTAATTACATGCTTTCTTCAACCTGAAAACTGTTTCTGATACTTTTTGATGTAACGTAGAAAGAATAAGCAATCTCAACCTCTCCCCACTATGAGTGTTAGTGCCTCTAAGGTGTTTGAAAACTATCCCGATGTATTTATATTCTTTATAAATTATTTTATCCAAAGGACAACTTCTTTACACAAGATATTATTTTTTTTGGGGGGGGGTACATTAAGACCAAAAAGATAACTGCTAAGTATGAGTTTCAGATAGGGTTTACATGGAAAGTTAGGATTTTCTGAAAGAAAAATGATTCTGTCAATTTTGCTCATATTCTAATATACTGAGACCAAGCCACCTGTCTTACTTCTTCATTGCTGTGACTCAATACCCAATACACACAGATTAGCGGAGGAAAGCTCGTTTTAGCTCACAGTTTCAGAAGGTGTCAGCCCATTGATGGGCAGCTGGAAATAGCTGAAGCACATGATGGAGGCAGAAGCAGAGGCAGCAACTTACGGCATTGCAAACAAGAAGCCAAGTCCCAGAAGGAAGAGAAGAAGTAGTCGGTATCCTTCCAGACCCTGCCCTAGTGATCTGCCCCTTCTGAGTCCTCTCCCAGTGATATGACCCTTCTAGGTCCCCTAATCCACCACATGCCTGTAATCTATAATCTACCACATGCCTATCTTCTACTATACGTCTATCATCCACCACAAGTCTATAATCTATTCTTCCATACCAGGCCCCCATCTCCTAACATCTTACGGTCTGGACATAATCTATAACATCCAAATACATGACAGGTTTGGGGGACATTCCAGATCTAAATCACAATAACCTCATACAGAAAAAAAGCAAATACAGTGTTCTTTGAAAGCATATTCTATTAAGTGGAAAATGGTAGATATGCTATGATGTGAAAGAGGAGCACAGTGAACAGAGGCAGGAATCTAAGGGTAAAATCTAGGATGAAATGCTTAGGGGTCCCTTAGAGGGACCTGCTGACTCTATCACTCGGGTGAAGGTGGAGCAGAGAGATTGAGGAGGGAAATCCAAAGTAAAAACTGAGGCAAGAGGACCCTGGCCTTCTACCACCTATGACCTTATTCTAATCTGACGTCTCATCTAAATACGCTGATGCAGCTGCCATGAAACAACAACAACAACAACAACAAAACAGGCTTAGGCAAAGAAACGAAGCTTGTGCTCAGGCTTTCAGTGACCTATGGGTGATGCACAAGAGCCACATGTGAGATCCTCAGGGCTAAGTGCTTGTACAGTGGCTAGAAATTAATCATTTCCATCTGATATGAATATGAACAGTGTAAACTGTAAACAGGAGCTGGTGTCATTACCCAGATTCTTCAAAATGGCTTCTTTCCAAATTACTCTAAGAATTACTGTATGAGTGTCACAATGGCATTGGAAGTCACATGGAAGGAATTTAAGGCAGGATAGAGAATAGAGCAAATAGTCATTGAAAGGTATTTACTATCCTTGTCAGTCATAAGAGTGGTCGTTAATTTGGAGGCAATAGTTGACTTAGAAGGTGTTGGTGTGGTTATTCTGGGGGCTACATCCAGAAAAAGGAAAACATTTTGTGAAGAGTACTTCTGGCATGCAACAGGTGCAATAGTTGGGGAGAATGTGGGAGGGGTGGGAGCAATGAAGTAGAGACGTTTTCATGGGCACACTGATGTGATTAAATGGTGCACCGTGTTCTAAGGTGATCTACATAATGCGAATTCATGGACATTATACACTCTGGGTGGCCCTAACCTAACTTGACATGTCTTGACATCCTGAAAGCTAGTGAGATTTTGTCTTTAGCAGAATGGAGATGTGAAGCTGATCCTCCTGCAAGAAAGGGACTGTAAACCAAAAAAGCGAGTCACGTGTGGTAGGGTAGAGTGATCGTTCTTTAATCTAAGAGTAGCTTGAGAATAGAGACCATGTTTATTGAGACTTCTAAAACCCTCTCTCCCAAACTCATACGGTGTTTGGTACATATTAAATCCTCATTTATGTTTTTTGGAGAAAAGATAATTGTCAATGGCTGTGCCTAGTCTAATAGAGGAGGGCAGAAGGTAGTTTGACAATTGTAAATGTAATGTCATGTATGATAGATGAGGCATAACTAGAGGATTGTGGCTTTAGCACAAGGTCAAGGAGAACATAGACTCTGGTCTTCAATCACCATGTGACATACTATGAGTGTATTAAGTGAACAAGAAACTCAAAATTCAAAGGATTTTCTGGCAAATTTTAGGAGTGATCTTTAAGGTATTGTTTTTTGATAATGGGCCCAGGCCTGAAGAATGAAATCACGTTACCTGATTCTCTGAAGCTGAGAAATGTGATTTTAAGAGCTTAGAGAGTTTGATGTCTTGTTGCGGATTCAAGCAAGAAGTCTCTAAAAGGAAAGATTTATTCACAGAATCCGAGTCCTATTATTTGGTTTACCTAAGTGATTGGAAAGTAGTAGGCTGCAATAAGTATTAATTGAATTGACATCATTTAGTAGTGATTCTGTAGCACCTGGTATATGCTGGCCCATAACGCCAGGTGCACAAGCACTGGCTTCAAAAGGGGGCTTAGAGTCGTGTGGAGGACACAAGCAAATATACAGACGATGATCACCTGGCCTGGACTATTATGACAGCTGCAGCCTTCCTTCCCATCAGAGACTGCCACGTGGTGGCCCACAGCTGACCCTACCTGCACATGTGTTTTATTTGATCTTCCCAGTGTAGGCCAACACACTTAAACAATAAAATTCTTTCATTAATACTTACAATTAAGATTTTTTCCCCTATTGCAATCTGAATTTGAATTTCTTGATAGTTTGGAAGTTCTGAAAATCTTGGGCCCAGATTTCTCCATGGTAGCAATTTTTGAGTTAACGTGTGCTCCTCATTCCCCACTCTCTCCTTAATGCTGAGGCTCACGTTAGTGCCAGCTAATAATCACGCACTTAGTGCTATTTCCACACCTAGAATTAAGAGGAAGTTGAAGTTTCCTATACCGTTGTCTATCACACTGGAATGATGGATGGCACAGAGAGAAGGCACTGTGTTTAAGTCACAAAGGGAAAGAGCAGATTTCTTCATAGGAGTGAAACACATTACCAGGTGTTCGTTGTGACACAACTGTGTAAAATGATGTGATTTCAGACTTTCTTAAGAGGTAACTTCATTAAGAAACTATGGGCCAGAGTGAAAACACTATTAACTCAACTTTCACCACGCTTATCCATTCAACAACTTTCTTTCAAATTTCATTAGAATGAAAATAAATTTTGATGCTGTTAAATTTAGTAAGGATGAAAACATTGAGTTTTGTAGCTTTGAAGAGATACTCTGTAAATGAGGATGTTTAGACACAGCCGAAAGGATGTATTTTGAACAGACACAGACACGGACAACTGAAAACACGGCCTCTTAGTGAGTTGGATGTGTGAGCCAGGGCCAGCTTACTAAGCATGGCTTCCTGCGCATGGCTGCCTGCTTAGGGTTAGTGATCTGTAGTTGCTGTTGTAGAATGGTTAATACTTTTTTCTTTAAATTTTTTTGTCTTATAAGTAAAATCTGATGGCACAATGGGAGGATACACAGGATTGAGGGTTTTAACTCATAAACGGTGCCATTTCTGGCATCTCCCTGCCTCTATATCTGAGACCCTGAACCCCAGGTCTTGAGTAAAATCTGCAACTGTCTGTCCTTAGTAGGAGCCTGGCCATTGTTTGGGGAGAGTCAGTGTTTAACACACACATGTAGAGGCATTTCAGAGCAGGCCATGGTGGTCACGTTTTCCACTTTGGCCTGGTAGTTTCATGGTGCTTCCTGTGAGTGACTTGATAGGGATGAAGGAGTGAGATCCTTGTCTACCCCTCAGTGTGAGTGGCTATCATGTCTTAGCTTAGACTCTGCAGCGTTTTTGGGACTTACCTGTCTGCCACGAGTTGAATTGGTGGCTTATGGTAAGAGAAGATGCCTGGCTCCGCCTCCTTCTGGCCTGTAACATGTGTGCTAAGACAGTTGATTGCAGGAAGGGGATCCTGGAAGTTGGAGAACCACATGTGGGCATGTGCACAGACATCCATCCAGGGGCCTGTGACCTGTGTGTGGGCCTACTCTTCAGTTACTCTTCACCTACTGTTCTCTTTGTACTAGTTGCTTTCTCATTTATAATAGGCATTCTACTCTCTCTGGCACAAAAATATCCGATACCCCCATTCTAAGGGAGAAGAGGTTTATGTAGCTCATAGTTTCAGTGGGTTTAGTCTGCTGTCAGCCGGCTCCACAGCAGAAACAGTGTCTTGGATCAGCCCAGCGGAGGAAGCTGCTCACTTCATGGTAGCAGGTGGCAAAGAGAGAATGGAGGAGCTGGGAACAAGAATACGCTCCTCTTGGGCAGCCTCCAGTGACTTGAGTTATTCTCCTCTTCCAACCAGACTTCACCGCCTAATTCCATATTCAGCAATGAACTCGTCAGTGGATAAGTCTAGAAACCCCATGATCCAATTGCCTTTTAATAAGCTCCGACCCTGAAATATGAAATATTTGTGAAATATTTGGCTTAACTTTTAGGCCTAAACCATAACACCACTCTAAAGTCTTGGGGATAACTTAACTCGTGACACTAGATACCGGAGAGGTAAACAGGGAGGTAGTTCATCAGTCACATATATACTTACATTGCCGAGAAGGAGGCGATCGCACGCCAGGCAATACCAGACAAGAGCTGTGCTTGGGACCAGAGTGAACCGATGGCCCCTGTGAGAAGTGGGCTTCATGCAAACAGGAGGAGGAGGTGACCGTGGCTCCTGCAGCAAGATGCAAGCTACTTGTGTGAGTATTTGTTATCAGATGGGAGTCCCAGACACTTGCATCCAGGTGCTTCATATTCCAGATAAAGAATTGAACCAGACACAAGGAGGTAGTGAGAAAGGCAGAGTGCATTTCAAAAAGTGGGAGTGGGCCGGTGAGGAAGGTTCATGGCCCCATTAGGAACAGGCATTAGGTCTCTTATGGGATGATGGGAGGATTCAAGGTTGGAGATTAGAGGAAGTTGTGGCCCACTGAGGTAGTTGACTCAGCCTAACTGTCTGGAGCGGCTTTGAAAGAAGTGTCAAGGTACCTTAAGCCCACTGAGAAAAAAACAAAAAACCCACAATGTAGCACTGGAGGAATGGCACAGTGGTTAAAGCACTTGCCTTACAAGCATGAGGCCCTGAGTTCGATTACCCATCACCACATAAAGCTTGACGTGGTTGCACACTCCTGTAATCCCAGCACTAGGGAGGCTGAGGCAGGAGGATTACCGTGAGTCCAAGGCCAGCCTGAGACCTTGTCTCAAAACCAAACCAACCAACCAAAAAAACCACAATGCAGATGAGTTTGGACACAACTGAAGTCATACGCTTTGATTATGTGCATGCTTAGCTCTCTTGAGGAGCAAGATGACCTTACTTGCTAGTTTCCTGTTGAGCTTTGACCCAGTTGGCCTTGCCCTATCTGGTTCTCACCCCAGAGGACTTCCGATTGTTTACTCATCTTCACTGTCTCTTCCCTCAGGCTGGCAGGGTTGTGAACACTGAGGCCTAAGGCTACCCCTCTGCTGGGTCCCTAAGGTAAATAGTGTGCTGTTAACCACGTGTTCTTATTCACAGGAGCAGAGACGGGAAGGGGTGTGCTGAGACCATTTGAGATCTCTTGTTTCAAAACATCAAGGTGACACATATCGATTACTCTAGATTTTAGGTCTTACATTACATGTATCTACCTCATAAGCATATTGTACCCAAGGAGATGTAAAATGAAATAATAATTTTTTTTAAAAAAATCACCTTAATAGGTGGTGGTGTGTGGGTTTTGGGGAAGAGACAGAGACAAAGAAAAAGCAGAAAGATAGGGAAAGCTTATTTTTTGTACTTTTATTTTTATTTAAATATTTATTTACTTATTTATTTATTTTTGAGACACAGTCTTGGTCTGTAGCCCAGGCTGGTCCTGAATTCACTATGTAGCCCAGGATGTCCTCAAACTCGTGGCAATCCTCCTGTCTCAGCCTCTTGAACACTGGGATCATAGTTGTGTACCACCACGCCCAGTCAATTTTTACGTGGTGCTGGGGTACTGTCCAGAGCACAGGTAGAATGTGGAGCGTAGACTTGAAGGCATTGGTATGTATGGCATGAGGACTACAAAGAGAAGCAAACCCATATTAAATGCAATAAAGTAAGTTGCTGGAAACTGCCTAAAGCTTTGTCTGATACTGATAAGTTGTGAGCCACCTGCGTGTGGACCCCATGTGACGAAATCGCTATCTGTAGCCTGCGGACAAAGCCCTTGTATGATCGATAACCAGAACCCCTGTCCACCTGCGTGTGGACCCTGATACAATCACTATCCTTAGCTTGCGGGCAGAAAAATAGTGTATGAACCGTCCTGGTCCTAAGCTCAGGGTCGAGGTAGGAGTCACAGACTCTGAACGCAGGCCACACGTCTTGCTCCTGGTCCCCAGCCTCCTCGCATCCCGAGAGCAAGGCCCCCTGGAGAAGGAGTGACCGTCCAGCCGGGCAGCTATCGGCGGGTCCTGATCCAGCCACAGACCGGCGAGCCCTGGACAAGCTCATACGCGGGTAGGCTGTGTCGCCGGTAGTTAAGAACACGTCGCATGGTGAACATAAGGGACCCAGGACGGGAATAGGTTTGAGGCAGAACAATGCTTGCTTTCCTGCTTAATTAATTAATTGATCGATTTATTATGGTTTGATTTGTGAATTGGATTGATTGGTTGTTGTGTGAATAAAGAACCTTTCCAAGGTAAATTCATCTGCCTCTGTCCCATCTGTCTCCTCTTAAGGAGTGCTTGCGACAGGCACAAAACGTGCTAACCGCTAAGATACTGCTACAGTTCTTTATTTCAATGCTTTTAATGCCTTCTTTTCTTGCTTTATGAACACAGGTCTTGTGTCTTTATTTTTAACTAGATGCTACAAAGTACATAGCTAATCGTGCTGAGAATTTAGAGGGCAAATAAAGGAACTGGGTAGCTGGGTCTAGGATAATTTATTTTGTTACCTACTTGACCCAAGAGGTTTGTGAGCTTGGGGCCATGACACATAGGATGCACTTGAAATGAACCGTGAGATGTGTAGTCTTGGCCCCTGTGGATCCATTGGCTACCCCAGAAACCCCAGAAGTCAGGGAATTCTCTCTCTCCTGTATGGAAGTCTATTATTCCCAGCAATGATTCTAATTCCCCATATGATCATTAACATGTAAATGTCAGTCATAAAGCACTGAAATGAATCCTTGCTTATTACATTTTCAGCTATTAATTAACACTCTCGACCATCTAATCAGGAACCTGTTCCCCTCTTTTTGCTGTAATTGCTAACCTGGTCCAGTGACTCTTAACTGGGCTCTCTCCATGTGAGTTGTATCTATATAAAGTCATTTTTAAAAACTTCACTGATTACAGACTTTTATTAGTTCAGAGCTAGGAAACAGCAGCTAATTATACGTACCGTGAAACAGTTTGGCTCTTGCTGAAAAGTGTGTTGATTTTTGGCCCAGGACTTGCATCTGAGGGAACACAGGTGGAGCTGAGCTAGCCTCGTTTGGTTTCCTACGCCACCATTTGTGTATGTTTGAATTGGGAGCCTCTTGAATTTGGTAACCTAGAACACTGCACTGTGTTCCCCTTGAGAGTTGAGGGGGGCTCAACATTAATTAAGAGGGGGAGTAAGTCAGAAAAGCCTAACTAGCATGTTAATGATTCATTGTTATGAAGAAGAATCTTAGCCTGATGCAGAGAGTCCCTCTTCTTCCTCCTTTTTTCATGAAAATAATCTTATTGCTTTCAATTACAAAGAGTATTTTTAAGCAACCACTAAAATAAAAGCAGGGATTGCAAGAAAGCACTTTAAGTAGGTCTGTTAATGAATGAAAATTCATTTTTAATTAAATTCCTTGCTCAGAGGTAAATTCACATAGCACTCTTAATCTCCCTTTCAGACAGCGACTGTATTTTCTTGCAGTATTGATTTTCATGGGAAATCCTAGTTCTCTATAGGAACAGATAAACTCTACTCAAACTAACAGTCACATATTCTAACGCAGTAAAGTCAGGTCACAAAATAAGCCCAGTGAATGACACTTCTCTTCACCTCTCGCTCTCCCTCCTTTTTTTCCCCAATAAAGTGCTAAGGCAGATGAAAACCCAAACAGCGCCCGTATTAGTGGCAAAATCCATAGCAATTGGCTATTGCCTTTCCTTATTCAAAGTATGTGTCAATTGATTTTTATAGACATTTAGTTATTTAGCTTCCCCTCCAAGTCTTCTGCAACTAAGTCTCTATCCACTGCTTATATTGCTTTATAGAAAGTAAAATCATCCTATTGTTGAACTGAATTCAAATCAGGAATTTCTTATACTTTCATCTAGATTTCACCTGGCCGGGTGCAGAATAAAGGTGACAATGAAGGGATGATGATATTGGCTGATATTGGGAGAGCCCTGGTGGTTGTGGTGACAAGAGTTGAGATTAAGAAGGGAAAATGTGGATTAGATGCTGAAGTTTTCAAAGAAAGCTAAAGTGCTGACACTTCCGTGGCAGTACAGAGACAATGGGAAGGAGGTAGGAAGGATTTAAAACCTGGTGGGCTACGGTTAGATTTTTTTAGCTCTGCCAGTTTCTTCTGAGTGAGCCTGGTGCTGATCTCTCTAAGAATCTTTATTTTCACCTAATAAATAATGTCTGCCTTGTAAGATTATTGGGAACATTTGGCTCAAGAAAGGATTTCAAAAGTAGCAGAAATTATTACAAGATTGAACGGTAGCTGGGACTGGTAACAAAGACCTGTCAGCCCACCACCAAAGGAGGCTGAGGCAGGAGGATCTTAAGTTTGAGCTCAGCCCGGACAATTTAGTGACTTAGTAAGATATCCTCTTAAAATCAAAACACCAAAATAATGGGTGTGTCCGTTGAAGAAATTATGTCAATTTGAGGGACTTAGGAACCACACCTCCATTAGGATTAGGATTTGTCAACCACCCTAGACTGGGGATCAAGAACTGGTCTGGATGAGAGTGTGAGTGATTTGTTGGCTGACCAATGAGAGAAGAGCACCCACCCAGATGTGGGAGGGCCAACTAGAACTCCAAGAGTATAAAAGGAAGGAAGAGGGAAGCTTGTTACAGCTCTTCCCCTGGGAAAGCTCTCGCCTTCGATATTGTCTATGGACGCCAACTTGCCACACATCGCAAATCGTCAGCACAGATTCGCTCCAGTCTCGACTTGCACCTGTCTGCCCGTTGCTGTTCTTCAGTCACCTATCTTCAGGCTTCGGTCTTCACCCGAGATCTACAGTGGACTCTTGCCTCACTGTCTGTCCTGTAGTCCCAGACGGGAGATCTACTTCATGGCTGAGCAGCCATCTTGGACCACCTCTATCCTTACGTATGTAAGCCTTCCTAATAGACCTTTATGTGATCAAATATGTAAATTCTGTCTTTTGCAGGAAACCAAACTAATACAATGAGCTAAGGATGTAACTCAGTGTGAAGACCTGGGCTGGATCCTCAGTACCACACACACACACACACACACACACACACACACACACACACACACAATACAATTGAAAGATATGATTAAAAATACACATAATCCTCAAAGCTGAGATGACAAAGGGGTTCTCAGGAATTTCAAAGAGTGACTTAGACAGTCAAATTAGACATATTTACATTTGGGTATATTTGAGGGCATATGGTATCCTTAGTAAAACTGTAGATTTATGGCAATTGTATAGAAAGATCAAGAATAACATGAAAAATGTTTAAAGAAATTTTAGGCAAAAGGGAAGCACAAATATATTTAAAAGTAATATCTCACAAGACTTCATAACTTTTAAAAATTCTTAAACTTTGAAGGATAGAATCTAGAACATTTAAAAACACTGATGGTTTTAGTTTTCTTCTTTCTCCCCAGCTGGATTTAACTTACCGCATTCATCAGAAATACCCATGTTCTGTCTAAGACAGGGGAAGAATAATGTCCATTTTCTCTGGAAGAAGCCTGCGATTTCTGATCATTTGGAAATAAAAGTAGAGTCAGTACTTTTAACAAATAGCTCTGATTAACCTCAGATCATGGCTTTGGCATTTATCCATGAGGGCTAATGAGGGAGAGATGATTGGAATTGAAATAGTAGAGATTCAGTGTCTGGGAAACTGTAGTGAAATTTAATGATCCTTTCTACCTCAAAATTATACTAGACGACTCCTCAACATTTTCTTTTTCCTTCTTATGGTGTATTCAATTGCTCTACCATCCTATATTGAAAAGACTTTTTTTCCTCCATTGAGTGTTTTGATAAATTTAATCTCTTTCTGATGCTATAAAATAGAAATTTGAAATCAATTCCTGTTTCTTATTTTCTTTTACTAGTGTAAAGAGTTGCTGATAATTTTTATATGTTGACAGTGTGTCCTACAGACCTACTACATTCCCTTAGTAGTTGTAGAGGCTTTTTGGCAGATCCTATAGAATTTTGTTCATAGAGAATGCTATAGGAATAAAAATAATGTTATGCTTTTCATTCCAATTTGAAATAATTTATGTTTTTATGTAAGTATGAATTTATGTATTTATGTAACCACTGTTAAAAGAGTATAGTGACCGAAGCCTATTAAGTGTTTATAACTTTTGATGGTTTGGCATAGCCTAGGTAGGCAATGTAGAAGCTTACTGTATTATTGATATGCTATAGTATTGACATGAGTGGATCCTTTTGAAAGGTCAATATCAGGTTTATTTAGATAGATATGTTGACAGTATAGACAGCACCTTTAAAACTAAGGGTAGAATGGTTACAGTGTTAAACTGCTTTTTAGATTTTGTAAATAATGTGTCTAGGATATTAGATTATGATATTATTGCAGATGAATAATTTAATTCTTTTTGTTAAAGATAGCATAGAAATTGAGCTTGTTTTCTAACACACACCAATGGTTATCTTGTCCTTAGACTGCATGCAGTACTGTGATCCATCTCTCCCTAACTGAAAAGTACAGGGGGCAGGAACAAGTAACCAGCAGAAGGCTAGTTGTTGAGAGAAACCCCAAAATTAATAGCCGAGTAAGCTAAAAAGTGGGCATAAATATTAAACTACAAAGGAACTTCCAAGAAAGTTCCAAGAAAGATAAGATCTAACAGAAGAACTCTCCATAATTGAGACAGAGTTTGTCGCTAGTACCCGATCTACAATCCACAGCAACAGAACTATGAGAAAACAGAGCAGTAAGTCACTTGGAGCAATGACCAAAACCCCAGAAGTTGACATTACGGGCCCTGATGTAGTAGAACTTATTGGGAGGGGAATAAAAAAATGAGTGGACCCTGTGGCTAATGAACTTAAACAAGGTATGCTTAAACAATTGCAAGTGGTGCTCAGTGAGTTCCAAAGGACTTAACCGAACAAACGATAGTCCTAATTGGTAAAAAGTTTATTGAGTACATAGAAGACAGAAATAAAAAGATAAACAAGGCAGTGCAAGAAATGAAGGAATATTTCAATAGAGATATAGAAAGATTGGAAAAATCCCAAGCTGAATTCTGGATATGAAAAACTCATTTGAAAAAAATCAGAAATTGGTTTGAGCCTTACCAAAACATAATATTAGAGGTTGGCAAATTGAGCCATATGTTATTCAGTGGTGACTTAAAAACAAGAAGACAAGAAAGAAATTGGATGCAAAATCTGATGGATGACTCAAAGAGAAACAGCCTTAGAATTATGGGAGTAAGACAAAGTGGAGAGCAGAATCAAAGGCATAAATATATATTTGATAAAATATTAGTAGAATATTCCCCAAATCTAGGAAAAGAATTTAACATTCAGCTAGTACAGGCATAGAACAACACATAGTCATTACCAGAAAAGTGCCTCTTCATGACACATCACAGTCAAAATCCTAGACATTCAACACAGGAAAGAACACTAAAAGTTGCAAGGAAAAACAAATTAAACAAACAAATAAAAAACCTCTCCAAACAGACAGTAACTTATAAGAAAAACCCATTAAAAAAGCTGTCGATTTCTCAGCAAAAACCTTAAAGCCCATCAACTCATGAACTCAAATCATTCAACCTCTAAAAGAAAGTGTCAACCAAAATTTTATGCCCAGAAAAAATTATTTTTAATAATAAAGGGAGAACTTGGAGCTTTTCACTATGAAGAAAACCAAAAGAAATTTATGAAGAGTAGAATAGCCTTGCAAAAAACGCTTAAAGGACTCTTAGACCGAGATAGGAAGACTAATAGCACAAAACGACCAGAAAAAAAGGTAACAATAGAAAGAGGAGAATATTCTAATGACAGTGGAGAACAAAAATTAATACTGAAGCAAGATAATGTCAACACGATAGAGCAAATATACCACTATAATAATACTCAATGTTAATGGTCCTTAGTCTCCTATCAAAAGACAAAGATTGGTAGATTATAACAAAAGCCAAAAAATGACAAATTGTGGCCTGCAAGAGACATACTTCACCCACAAGTAAACACATAGAATGAACATGATGGAAAGAAATATTTCATGCAACTGTCTCCATAAAAAGCAGGGGTAGCTATACTTTTCTCAACCACAGAAGATTTCAAACCAAAATAGATCAGAAGAGATAAAGATGAATGTTATAAACTGATTAAGAAAAAATCCAGTGGGAAGACGTCACAATTACAATGCATATGTATTCAACATAGGGGTCCCCTAATTTTGTAACGCAAAAATTACTAGGCATGAAAGAACATATCAGCCCCAATATAATTATAGTGCGGGACTTCAGTATCCCATTGTTACAACAGATAGTTTAACTAGGCTAAAATTAATAAAGAAATATTAAAGTTAAAACACAGAACAATCAGATGCAACTAATACTAAAAGTGTTCCATTATATCAACAGAATAAACTTTTTCTTTTCTCAGCAGCACATAGATCCATATCATAGGTATGATTAAATAACTACAAAGGACTTGAAATAATTCTTTGTATACTTTTAGATCAAAGTGGAATAAAACTAGGAATCAATAGTAAGAGAAACTACAGAATTCTAAAAATATATGGCGAATGGATAGTATATTATTGAGCAAATAGTGGATCACAGAAGAAACCAAGGAAGAAATCAGAAACTTCCCAGAATCAAACAACAATGGAAGCACAGCATTCTATAATCCATGAAACACTATTAAAGCAATACAGAGAAGGAAATTTATATCTTTGAATACACACATTAAAACAAAAAGAAACATCAAATAAAGAACATAATGATGCACCTTAAGATACTATAGTCAAGAACAATTCAAATCCAAAAATAGTAGGAAAAAATAAATTATAAGGATCAAAGCAGAAATTAATGAAATTGAAATTAAAAATGGAAAAATCAATGAATCAAAAAGCTGGTTCTTCATTAAGACTAAATGAGATTAATAAACCACTAACCAAACTAATCAAAAGAAGAAAAAACCCCATGTCAATACAATTGGAAATTAAAAAGCTGAAATCAGAATGGGCACTATTGAAATGCAGAGAATTATAAGGAACTATTTTGAAAATTTATACTTCAACAAATTTGAGGATTTGAAGAAATGGATAAATTCCTTGACAAGTACAAGATACCAAAATTGAACCAAAAAGATATAAAAACCCTGTGAAGAGCAATAAGAAGTATTGAAATTGAGGCAATGACAGTCTCTACCTACAAAGAAAAGTCCAAGGCGAGATGGATTTACTGCAGAATTTTAGCAGTACTTCAGAGAAGAGCTGATACCAACAATTCTCAAAATGGTCCATAAATTTGAAAAAGAAGGAACATTGCCAAGCTCTTTTCTGAAAGCTAGCATGATCCTGATACCAAAATCAGACAACGACTTAACAAGAAAAGAAAGTTATAGACCAATTTTCTTAATGACCATAAATGTAAAAATCCTCAATAAGATCTTGGTGAACGTAATTCAACAAATTATTAAAAAGGTCAAATTGGCTTTCACCCGAGGGATGCAAAGAGAGTTCAACATACATAAATCACTTAATGTAATACATCACATAAATAAAAACAAGGTCAAAAATTACATGATTATTTCGATAGATGCACAAAAAGTCTTTGATAAAATCCAACATCCACTCATGATGAAAAAAAAAAAAAACCCTGGTGAAAACAGGTATAGAAGGACCTTATCCCAAATTGTTTTTATTTTTTTATTTTTTGGTATGTTGACTTTATTTCTTTTTCCCCCCATTGTATTGATATGTATAGTGCAAAATTTAAGGTTTACAATGGAGTTGAGCATTTTGTGCACATACGTATCCTCCCAAGGTCACAAGGGCTTTCCCACTCTCTTTCTGTTCCTCCCCCTACCCTCCCCCCTCTTATCCCAAATTGGTAGGAGCCATTTATGCCAGACTTACTGTCAACTTATACTAAATGCAGAAATATTGAAAGAATTTCCCCTTAAATCAGGAACAAGACAAAGTTATACAATCTCACCAATCATATTCAATGTAGTACTTAAAACTGTGATCAGAGCAATCAGGCAAGAGAATGATATAAAGGGAATATGTTTTGGAAAGGAAGTTAAATTATCTTTGTTGCGTGTGACATAAAAGATTCTAAAAATTTTGTAGGACATCCCTAAAAGAAGACTCAGAATTAGTTACAAATTCAGCCAAGATGCAGGATGCAAAATTAATACAAAAATCAATAGCATTCTTGTACACTAACAATGAGATGAGAAGAACAGTCCCCTTTTCCATAGCCTCCCCCAACAAATAATTAGTTATGAGCAGTTCTTGCCAAAGAAATGAAAGACTTCTGCAATAAAAACTATATTAAGCTGGAAAACAAATTAAAGAAGACATCCGAAAACAGAAAACCATCCCTTATTCCTCAATTGGCAGAACAGATATTGTCAAAAGGGCCATATTATCAAAACTGATATACTAATACAACGCAACTCTTATCAAAATACAAACAACATTTTTAACAGAACTAGAAAAAGTAATCCTAAAATTTATAGAGAACTAAAAGAGACCCAGATAATGCTGGCACTTGGGTCACATAGTTCTTTGGTTTTGGAGTCTGTCCTGTGGATTGTGGCACTGTCAGTGGCATCACTAGCTTCTATGTTTTAGGTTCCTACAGTCTCGCCCTGCTAGTTTTGATCCTTTATGAGACCCAAAATGTGTCCAGAAAGGGCCACGTTTTCCCTGTAAGGAAACAGTATTTTTGAAAAAGGACAATTGATTTAGGGTGAGATAAGTTACTCATTTTCCCTTGGAGTAAATGCATATAGTTTGTTTCTTCTAAGAATTTCTTCTTCTAAAAAATTAATGTAAGTGGTTGAGTTTATTGGCATGTAATTTTTCATAATATTTTCTCCTTATTATTGAAAATTTCTGCCGTTTGCAGCTATGCCAGCCCTGTCATCTATGAGATTGGCAGTTTGTGTCATCTGTCTCATATCCCTGATCACTGGCTGGAGGCAAAGTTCCCAACTAGTTCCAATTTTGCCACAGACTCCAGAGTGTGAGCTCTAGAAGTTGAACTCTGCTGCAGAGTTGATCATGCTTAGAGCTAGGAGATATATTTTAAAGATAAAATAAATGATGAATTCATTCAAATACTTCAGTTCAACTTCAGAAGTAAAGATTTGGTTTTGCTTAATTACAATTGTACAACTGAATCTCTTTTCTGCCACGTTAAAAATCTGGATCCTCCAAGACACCAAAATAGTTACTCACACTTTACAAAACATATGAAAGAATCTCAAAAAGGCAACACTATCCTGTCTTAGGGACTTGTTCATTGCTGTGACTCAATACCCGACATCCACAAATTTAGGGGAGGAAAGGTTTATTCTAGCTCATAGTTTCAGAAGGTCACAGTCCATTCAGGGGCGGCCGGCAGCAATGGAAGTACACGGCAGAGGCAGAGGTGGAGGCAGCAACTCACATCACAGACAGGAAGGCAAGGTGAGACTAATCGAGACCAGTTGTACAAGGAAGGCAGGAAGCAGCTTCTGTATCCTTCCGGTCTCCTCCCAGTGATTAACCTCTCCTGGATCCAGGTGTGGCAGGTGTGGCAATCCCTCACTACATACCATTAATCCTAATTTACGCACCATTAATCCCATTTGCACGCCATTAGTCCAATTTACATGCCTGTAGTCCATCACTTCAGACTACGCCCCAGTCTCCCAACAGCACATGGTTCCATAGACAATCTATAACATTTAAATATAGATTTATATTTGAGACTTTTTAGGGGCATTCCAGAGCCAAGCCACAATATATTCCAACCAACAACAATATAGAACATAGAAATCCCTTTCAGGCTTTTAAAGAACTCTGGTCCTTAGAACGTCGCAGCATTGTTGGTCATCTGATGCTTGATGTCAGCTGGCAGAGCTGCTCCCTGAATGGTCTTTTCCCCAGCTCAACGAATTTGCCCATCAGCTACATTTTGTTTTTGATTTTCAGAAATCACCTTTTTGAGTACAATTTGGTTTTACAATTATATTAGATATTATTGTGGTTTCAAAACCAAATTAATACAAATCCAGAGAAGTAGAACTTTCATTTTTATCCCTCCTGTAGGAAGCATTATTTTTCCACTGGCAAATAAATGAATCTATGTTACATGTATAGTTTCTACCTACACGGAGACCATGTGTATGTATGTATGTACATTAATACATGCAAGAGTGTGTTTTTCTCATTCTTACACATTTTTTCTACCTTCTGTTTTCTACTTTATATTGACTGCATCCAAATAATATATAGAGATGTGCCTCATTCTCTTTGACAGAATCATGTTATATCTGTTTAATGTATCACAATTTTTCAACTACTACCTTACTGATACACATTTGGATTATTGCCAGTTCTCTGTTACTAAATTTGTGGCTTTCATAACCAGGCTTGGGTACACCTTATTTTGGATTTTTGCCAGTATATCTTTAGGACAGATTCCAAAAGTAGTAACTCAAGATCTGAGAGTAAATTTACATAAAATTTCAAATTCTTTTAACCATATATGATTTTGGATGCTTCCTCATGGGTTACCTTCAAAATCAAAATAGTTTTGGATACTTACCAATTCTATCTCAGTGAAATTTTAATTTGCCTTCTTCTTATCTTGAGGACAGTGTCAATCAAAATTTGATTACAAAGAGTAGAACTATTCATATATATATGTATATACATACATACATACACACTCATATCAATTATTTCATTTGAAAGATTGCGAGACAGTGTTATGGCTTGGATCTGGGATGTCCCTGAAAGCCTCAAGTATTTGGATGTGGTGGATTACCTGTGGATTTAGTCCATGTGCTATTAAGACATGGGGCCTGGTCAGGAAGAGTGGATTATAGGGATACAATAGAGGACAGGCGTGTGGTAGATTATGGATTACAAGTGTGCAGTGGATTTGGGGCGTGTAGTATATCACAGATTACAGGCATGGGCCTGTGACCTGGAAAGGGTAGATCACTAGGGCTTGATCCCGAAGAGGTGAAACACTGAGACCGGACATGGAAGGGATGGATTGCTGGGACACGACCTGGAAGGACATATGCTGGTCCCCCTACCTTTTGGACTTGACTTCCTGCCTGCCGAGCTACACAGCTCTCTGGCTGCGCACCTCTGCTAGGCACTCCTGTTATTCCTGGCCTCCCATGAATGCACTGTGGGAGACCTTCTGCAACTGTGAGCTAAAATAAATCTTTCCCCCCTTAAGTTGTGGACACAGAGTATTTTGTCAGAGAAATGAAAAAGTAATTTAGATGGGTGGTTGCATAATTGATGTTATAGTTGCGTCTGCGTGGGGACAGAAGTCAGAAGGGCAAGTGGAGCAGAAGAATAACTTGTGAGCAGGAGTCAGAGCCACAAGGCTGGACTGAGCCTGCTCCAGTCTCTGAGCTTCTCTGAGTCTTTGACCTTGGGGGTCTTGGTGATAAGGGTAGAAAGAATTGCCCTTTGACATAGAGCTAAACTGAGCCAGGTGAGTGGTGAGTGAGAAGTCAAAGGTGGAGAACAGGAATGAGGGGGAGTTGTTCCTGCCTGGCTGCAGGTGGGCTACAAGGTAATGCCCTGGATCCCAGACAGCGCCTATGATTGGCAGTGGTGCCCCGTGCCTGGTGCCTTATTCTGACCTTCTGAGTATAAGAGGGGTAGGTTACAGGGTTCGGTTCTTTCTTTCTTTCTTTCTTTCTTTCTTTCTTTCTTTCTTTCCTTCCTTCCTTCCTTCCTTCCTTCCTTCCTTCCTTCCTTCCTTCCTTTCTGCTATCGAGTTGTACAAATTTTAAAGTATGTTTTGTGTATTAACTTTCTATTGGGTGTATGATTTACAGATAGTTTGGTGCATTCTCAAAGTTGAGCTTTTTTTTTGCTGTTTCCTTTTCTGTGCAAACTTTTAGTTTGATGCTCTACCCTTTAGTTTTGTTTTAGTTTAGTTTTGTTTTGTTGTCTAGTGCATCTGTTGTCATATCAAAAAGAAATCATTACCATGGCCAATGTCATTGAGATTTCACTATTTCTTTCTTCTATGAGTCTCATGAGTTTGGGTCCTATGTTTATATCTTTAATCTGTTTTGAATTGATTTCTGTGTGTTGTGTGAAGATTTCCTCTCTCTCCCTCCTCTCCCTCTGTCTCTACCCCACCTCTCTCTCCCATCTCTCTCTCTTTCCTCTTTTTATTATGAATATCCAGTTTTCCCAACATCATTTATTGAAGAAACTGCCTTATTGCGTATTCTTGGCACTTTTGTAGAGGATTAATTGTTCATAAAAAGTAAGCAAAAGACTTACATAAGGTAATTTTCCAATGGAGTTATAAAATGCATAAATAATTTACATAGCAAAATAAAAGATACATGGGGAGGCAGACTTTGTAGAGACGGGAGGGGATGGAAGGAGAGGGTGAGCAGAGAAGGGAAATGAAAATTATTAGCATCCAGTTCTTAGATGAATCAATTTCCTAAGATTAATGGAATTGTTATGCTTTGTAAACCCATATTAATAAAAATAAGAATTCAAAGAAAAAACCCAACTAGCTAAAAAGCATATATATATATTGAGACAGGATCTTGCCCTGCAGTCCCAGCTGGTCCTGAACTCACTGCGTAGCCCAGGCTGGCCTCAAACTCACAGCAGTCTTCTTACATCAACCTCACAAATGCTGGGGTTACACTATGCCTAGCTTGTGTGGTGCTGGGAAATTGAACTCAGGGTCTTGCGCCTGCTAGGCAAGCACTGTAACCATCTACTTTTCCTCCAGCCCTTAACAAGTATATTAATAGGTGTCTAACATTATTAATCCTCAAGAAAATGCAAGTCAGAAGCACAGTAAGATATCACCCCACACTTGTCACCATGGCTATTGTCAAATAGTGAAAAGACGACAAGAAATGATGAGAGATGTGGGGAAAGGGAACCCTCACACATTGTGGTTGGAAATGTAAATCAGGACCGCCATTATGGAAAAATGTCATTTCCTCAAAAAATTCAAAATAGAACTGTCATAGGATCCAGCAACTCCTCTTCTGGATATGTCTCTAAAGGGAATAAAATCTCTATTTTTAACCAATATCTACACAGCTGTATTCATTGCAGCGTTCTTCACAATAGCCAAGACACGGAAGTAACTGAAGTGCTCATTGATAAAGGAATCGAAACGAAGTCATGGCAAATACACACAGTGGTATACTACTCAGGCATCATAAAATAAAACATTCTATAATTTGGGACAACATGAATGGGTTTGTGGGACATACTGTTAAATAATACGAACCAGGCCCATAAAGACAACTACTGCATGATTTCAAAGTCAAAGGCATAGAAACAAGGACAAGAAAGGGACAGTAGGGGTCAGAGCACGAGGAAAATGAGGGAGACTTTGGTCCAAAGGTAACAGCTTGTTGTTATTCATATAAATATGTTCTGCAGACCCAATATACCGTGAAGTGTCTACAGTTAAACACACTGTATTGCCATGATGAACATAAGTGTTTGAGTGTGTATGCACATCCACACACACACACATATCCACACACATGCTACACATACACACACACATATGTAACCTGTCTAGTATAAAACATATTAATTATATATATATATATATATATATATATATATACACTATGTATATAATTATATATATAATTATATATATATATATACACACTATATTTATAGTGTAAAACATATATTAGTGTTTTGTTACTCTAAAACAGACAAGAGTGGGATTCCTATATCAAAAATCCCCTTAGTTTTAGCTTTAATAAAGTTTTCTTTGTTACTTTTTCAAAAAAGTCTACTTACTTTACAGTCAGTACAGCCTGCGACACAGTTTTCCCCACGTATCTGCCATCTATGAACAGTAACATTTGGAACCGTGCTGTCAGTCTGGTGAGTGGAGCTGTTTTTCCCTGTTATTGTAGTTAGAATTTTCTCAGTGTTCAGTGAGTTTTTGTTCATTTTTATAGAATCACCACTTGGAGTCACCTTCCTGAACTTGCTGTGCATATCATTTGCCAATTTTTCTATTCGGATGACTGTCGGTTTGTAGAGGTTTGTCATTGTTTAGGTTGTACCTCTCTTAAGTGTCATTTGCATGGAAAATCATCTTTTTCCATCTCCCTCATCTGTGTATTGACATTATTTATGGAAAAGACTTGTGACCTTTGAGATACTAAAAGTGTCTGTGGTCTTCGTTTTCGCAGTCCCAGGGTTCCTGCCTTTGTTTCCTTGCTCGGCCTGTCTGCCAGCCATCCAAGGAGGCTCCTGCAGTGTCTTCTGAGGTGTTGTAGCTGTGGCCACGGTAAGGAAGGGGTAGGGCAGAGCAGGGACACTGTGAGTGCTCTAGGGGTCTGATGAACATTGGGAAAGGAGCTACCCAAGAATGGAGTGGGATCTCTCAGTCAGCTCCGTTGTGCTTTTTGTCCCCTCTACAGAAAAACCTGAACAACATCCCCTTTCTTCATCAATGACTCTAAACAGCACCTGCCAATTAAAGGTCTTAATGTAAGCAGTGCTCCTAATTTGTGCTACAGCCTACTCGTCAAACTTGTCTAATCCTGTGTGTGTCACTTCCCATCTCTCCTAGGCCAGGTGCAGATTCATGGTATACATTGTTCCTTTACAATAGAAGCCTGTCTTGACTTCCCAGGCCTGGTCTATGTCTGGAGATTTCCATGGCACTCTAACTTCTGCTCCTAAAGCTACTCTGTCCCTGAATTTATTATGTCACAAATCCTAAGTGGATACCACTCCTCGACTAGTGGCTGGGGTCCAGGCATCTCTGTTCCGTTCATCTGGAGTGTAACGGTTGGTCACTCCTTGGTCCAAGAGCCATAGGGCGGGAGGCAAGATTTTGGTCAGTCCTTTGGGAAGAAAGCATGGGTTGCAATAAAGCTCCACCTGCTTAAAAAATATGTCCATGAGTTCCAGGGAGCTTTAGCATTGGGGATGACAATAGGAAGTGAGACACGGCAAAGAAAAACTTTAAAAATTGTGCTTTCTGGTTCAGTGACAAGCACTGATAGCTCCTGTACTTTGGAGGCTGAGGAGGGAGAAGTTAGAGACCAGCCTGAGAAGAGACCTCATCTAAAAAAATTGTTTTTTGGGTACCCTTTGTCCTGTGGAATTTTATTCCTCATTAACATGAACGTGCTTTCTCAAAAGACCATTTCTACTCTGTTGACACTGTGGGTAGCATTACTGTCCTGATGTTAGGATTGAAAATATTGATGTGATATATATGTGCACAAAATACTGAAGTTCATTGTAAATGTTATGTATTGCATATATATATATATATATATATATATATATATATATATATATTAATAAAATGGTGGGAAAGAAAAAGAAAACTAATTCATTTGTCTTTGAAAGTTTTGAAAATTTCTAGACTAAATTTTATGCATGTGCAAATCCTTCTAGTCTGGAATTCTCAAAAAAGTCTAGTTTAAACCTTTTCACTTTTTGGAGGAGCAAGTTTAAATAAGGCCTAGTTTTATGTATATAGCAATTCATTTGCTTAAAAATTAATTTACTCTCTCCATGGCTGCTTTAGTTTTGCTCTGGAAAAGCATTCATTGTTATTAAACAATATTTTATAATATAAGTAATAATATTTAACAATATAAGTAAGTTGTGGCTCATCTTGCCTTTAAAGTTGCCCACCTAAGTATCAAGCGTCTCTATAAACCAGGCCTGGGATTTGGTGTCCCCTTGTGATGATGGATTGGCAGCGTGCATTTAAAATTATTAGAGGTATAGGTTTTACCTTACTGTATTTCTTCTGTGCCAATGGTTTCTTAGTACATACAGTGAGACACAGATGTGCAGCTTGTCATTGTCCCTGAGTATGGGCTAGTCTGAGGTAGGCCTAAGATCTGATTTCATTCCAAGTCCCTTCAGTACGAATTGTCATGACTTTACTAGGGTCATCATTGAATGTAGACAATGTCAACCTGTCTGAGTGTACTCTAAGAACATGGGCAGTAGTTTTCATGTGACAAGTTAATTCTAAAACAGATTAACACCTACTTTTACTCTTGTGTAAGTCATTTATTTATTTGTTGACTTATTAGTCATACTCCCCCCATCACATTGCAAATAGGAATTTAGGTAGAATCCAATAGTGGAACCCAACAGGAAAGACAAAAATAGACCTATAAATATGAATTTAAAAGCCAATGAATATAAATGCTATATACTGTAAGAATTAAAATTATTCAGATTTCTGGAGGGCAAGACAAAAATGGAAATGTGTTGTAGTATATAAATTTCAGTGTCAAAGGAGGTACACATTGGGGTGGAGTGGTGACCCATTACTTGGCATTACAGACTTTAGTGTGTGATTTCTTATATGCAGGATATTTAATAATACATCATATGAGAACTTTCTAACTAAACTTGGCCAAGAGCAGTGTCACATGCACATAGCCTCAGTGCTGAAGGATTCTGAGGCAGGAGGATTGCAAGTTGGATTTCTACTTGGTCAACTTAGCAAGAACCTGCCTCAAAATATTTTAACAGGGTTGTGGGGATAACTCGATACTAAAGTGCCTCTGATTTTCTTCCCTAGTACCACAAGTAACAATAACAACAACACAAACCAAAGACCTAAAATATAAATACTCAGGAATGTTTTCAAATGGATACACGCTAAGTGCCTTCTATTTAAAATCTAAATGTCATTAATGATAAGAGGTTCTGGGTATGAGGGAGTGGTGAGCATTAGTCTTGGGAGAAATCTTACAGTGGAAATCTAGGGAAGTACAGAACATTCCTGGCATTTCCTGAGGCTAACTAGGGTTATGTGAGATGCTACCTACAGTGGAGGCCCCAATAGCGAGCATCTAACACATCCGAGAAACTTTGCTGACTCTAGAATGCTTCACATTGTGATAAATGAAAGCATTGGAAAAATAAATAGGGCTACTTTTGTTTAACCTACAGTTTTCTAATCTCACTTGCTGATGAAACATTTCTTAGGATTATTTGTTTCTATCAAGATTCTCTGACTATAGATTTCTCTTTAGGAGCCTTGAGGAATGAATAATTAGGTTTTCCAACTTCAAGGAAGCCTGAGTTCTTCTGAGAAGCCACCACTCATATTTGTTGAGAATGTGGAGTGCAAAAGCCAATGCAAAATGTGAACGTTCATGGTTGAATTTTCTAAAGAGTTCCCGTTACAAAATTGGTTAAAGTGTAAAACCAAACGGTCTGGGAACTGGACCTAGCAGGTATTTAACTGAAAACCTCTTGGAACTATTCAAGTTTCATTTGTATTCTTTCCCCAGAAAAAAGCCATTTTCCAGGTCAAGAGTGGGGATCCACAGGAGACGGGGGCAGGGTTAAGAAAGATTTCGTTAGATGTACAAACTCAGGTGTATCAACGTAGCTTTGGTCTGGTTTGAAAATATGGCTTAATTTTTTTTTTTTAAGTTGTGGAGATTTCAGTATGTTGTATGTTCCATCTGAACCTTCTAGCCTTGTAGGTAGGCGACACAGTGATGACACTTTTAATCCCTTGCAGGACTCTCCTGTGAGTTCAATGAGACAAAACTTAGGAAAGTGTTTACCATGGGCACTAGTTGGTAGTGAGAGTTACATTTCTTTTTATTAGGTTAAATATATGAAGATTTTCCCCACCGGTGTTAGTGGTCTGATAAAAAATAAAAGGATAAAGATTTCTGGGTTGTTGATCCCATTCACCTAATAACATTTCAACCAACAGTTCATACTTTACGAACTCAGTACCATCTCTAGCAAAATCCTAGCTGGCGTCTTTGCTGAAATTGACAAACTCATCATAAAATTAATGTGGCAATTCTAAGGACCTAGAATAGCCATGAAAAATTTGAAAAACAATATTGGATGACTCAGCCTTCTTAATTGCAAAATTTTACTAAAAATCTATGATAACTAAGATTGCATATATTTCTGGCTTAAGGATAGATTTACTGATCAGTGAAATAAAATTGAATCCAGATATAAGCTAAGGCATGTATGACCAACTGGTTTTCAACTCTGTGATAGGATAAATGAGAAAGAATTAATAGTCTTTTTGACGATACATGTGAAGTGTGAAGTCGAACCTCCACTCCACACAATATACAACAATTCCCTCATAATCAACCAAAGTCTCAAATTAAGAGCTGGTACCATCAAATCATTAGAGAAACTTGAGAATCGAGTATTTATGATACTGGCTTAGGCAGTGGTCTCTTAGATATAACACCCAAAGCAAAACCAACAAAAATAGATATATCGTACTTGGTCAAAATGTAAAACTTTCATGCATCAAATAGAACTATCAAGAAAAATGAAAATACAACTCATAGATGAGGAAGCATGTCTGTAAATCAGATGCATGATCAGGGTCTGGTATTCAGAACACATAGAGGACACGCCTCAAACATGAGGAGATGAAAAATGGGCAAAGGATTTGAATAAGTATTTTTCCAAAGAAGATACAAAAATGGAAGGTAAACACATGAAAGGCTGTTTAGTGTCACTAGCCACTGGGGAAATAAAATTTCAACACCATATTGAAATAAAACCTCATGTAGGGTAAGATCGTTATAATAAAAAGGACAAATAACAGGAAGTGTTAGTGAAGATGTGGGCGTGTGAAATGTCATAGACTGTTTGGAAAATAGGCTGGGGCCTCACCAAGTTCAATGTAGAGAGATCCTCTGACCAGACAATTCAACTCCTGTGTATGTACTTAAGAGAAGTTGAAATGTAAGTCCACACAAAATACTCAATATCAATGTAAACACTGTGTATTGCATTTATGCATGTCAATAAAATGGAAAAAAGAACTTGAACATAATAGCCAAAACTGAGAAATGACTCATTTACATATCAACAGATAAAGGAAAAAATAAAATATATCACATCTGCGCAATGAAATGTCATTTAGTCATAGAAAAGAATGAAGGACTTTTACAAACTATAACATCTGTGTCATGAACTTTGAAAACACGCCAAGTAAAAAAATAAAGCCATTTCCAAAAGCTGCTGTTGTGGTTTGGATCTGCAATGTCCCTCGTGTATTCGGATACTGTGGAGTACTTATGGAACCGTGTGTTCTTAAGAGGTGAGCCTGGGTAGAGGGGTGGAACGCTGGGGCCTGACCCAGGAGGCGTGGGAGGGTGTATGCTAGCTCCGCCTTTCTCTCTCACTGGCTTCCTGTCTGCCATGCCACAAGTAGCTCTCTGTCCTCTGCCATGTGCTTCCACCATTGTCAGTTGCACAGGAATAGACTAACACCTTCGGAAACTGTGAGCTGAAATAAATCTTTTCTCCCTAAGGTGTGAATGGTGAATATTCTGTCCCAGCAAGGAGAAGGTAACTAAGACATACCTTTCCATTTCACTTGTATGAGATGTCTAGGATAGGCAGCTTGAGAGAGAGCAGACTGGTGGTAGTCGAGTGCCAGTGTTTGGAAGTGAGGTTTGATGATTTGCAGATTGAGAATAGGTATGGATTTTATTTTATCTTTTAGGTAATAAAAACATAAAATCGATTATGGTGGTGACTATGCAACTCCGAGAATACACTAAAAATTGTTGAAATTGCGTGTTTCAGTAGGTGAACTTTATGCTATGTGAATTATATTTCAACACAACTTTTTTTCCCCCTTTAAAAGCTCATGTTCATGATTGGCACAATGGACTCCACAGCATGGGCAAGGTGGGAGGGGACAGAGTTGTGCTGTGGGTCATCGTGAGACCTGTGCTCTTTCTAGGCACAATTTTGTCTTGTATCATTGTGTCACGGGAGGAAACATTGCTCTGTCCCCAAGCTGCCTGGCAAATTTGCCCCAAGATCCCAAGATGCTTTGGCCTCTACTTCTGGTGGGATTGTCCTCTTTAACTTCGGCATTTGAGAACTAGAGGAAAGGTCACAAACTTCCTCCCTCTTGGTCCTTGGAAGGCTGCCCTGCTCTGGAAGTCCCAGTCGGAGACATTTCATGAATCATCTTCTGGTCTCTTATCCCATACAGAAAAGGGCAATTTTGCTGTAGACTGTCATTCCATTTGCTCATGCCCATTTCCTGCCAAAGTAACTATTTGCCCCTAAAGAAAATAAAGGATGTTCAGAGTTGCTCATTAATTTATGCACACAGAGTGAATGGAGAATTGATGTGAGAAACCAGCAGTAATGAGGTGATGATCAAAGTGGGCTGGGATGATTCAAAAGCAATCCCTTGCAGTGAACAATTAATTATTAAAAGAGTCCAAATGCATTGTATTACTAAATCAATCAGCCCGAGCTTACAGTCTCATTAAAATTAGTGAGTTAAAAGCCAATTTATTAGAAAGTGATTGATATGTTCCATTTAAAATATATATAATTTTCTTGTGTTAGAATTAAAATGTGGGCCATCATATCGCTTATCTTTTCCAGATTACAGATTTTTGGCTATTAGCAGATTCTTCTTCTTTCAGTACTAGAGATTGAATCCAAAGCGTTGCGCGTGGTGGGTGAATGCTCTACCACTGAGCTGTGTCCTCATCCTTTTTTATTTTTTTAATTTTTTCTTCCCCCGTGTTATTTATGTGTATAAGTGCAATACATAAAGTTTACATTAATCTTGAGTATTTTGTGCACACACATATTGTGGCAAAGTTACAAATCCTTCTCTTATCTCTTTTCGATCCTCCCCCCTGCCCTCCAGTTACCATTGTTCTCCACATTAAGTTCTATGAGATAATTGTGCTCATCCCTTTTTAATAATTTTATTTTGAGACAGTCTCATTAAGTAACCACACTGGCCTTAAATGTGTGTTCCTTCTACCTCAGCCTCCAGAGGAGCTCAGATTATATGCGTGCATTACCATACCTGGCTTGTTAGACATTCTTCATGGAAACTTTGCACATATGCATAGGTATTCTTTTTTTTTTTTCTTTTTGAAAAGCACAAAGTAGATTGCCTGTGGTCAAAGTTGAGCCTGCAAGTGGCATGGATGTATAAGCATGTGGTGGTTCTATGTCTCTCCAGGGCAATCTTTCTCTTGTATGCCCTTCTCTTGTCTACCCTCCCATGGTATTAGAGAAAAATAAACTTATTTGTAAAGAAAATGTGTCTTTTCTCAAAGGCTGAATATCAGATGCCTTGAAATGAATATACAATGACCCAAGCCATAACTCCCCACCTGGCTAATAAATCACAACATATTCCTTCATATAAAAATGGAAGAAAAGATAGGATATGGGAATTAGAGGGAGCTATCTGTGGCTCTGTAGTATTTGTACCTGAAAGACACCTGGAACCAGAACAGCGCTGATCCTTGCTGATTATTTGTTCTCTTGACTTACGTCTCTCCCCGCCCTCTCTCCGCTCTCCCCTTCCTTTAAAGCTTCTCTTTTAAAAATACATGGGAAAACCTCTTTCATTCTTTGTATGTCTTTTAATTCACAGGAAATACCAAAAGTTGTTGTTCCAGCAGAAATCATCCAGTAACAGAAAATCAGGGTTTATATGCAAATGAGTACAGTAAGTAGGCCTTCTCTAGATGGAAAAATGAAGGCACCAACACCTTTGTTTGGGAAAGTGCCTCTATTCTTTCTTGAACTGAACCTTGCCTTTCTACAAGAAGTCAAGGTCAAAAATGTTTTTCTCCTAGAAAATAAAAGGGTGAGTTTGGGATTCTTATCCACATGCACAAGGTTTATTTCCAGACTTATGTTCTGCATTAAACATAATATTTAGTGACAAATGGCCTTTGGAATGAGGCAGATGTTCTGGGGGACCTCTTCTAAAAGTTTTAAGCATGGATATGTTGGGAAGAATTCATCTAAAAATGTGAGCTTCAGGAAGGCAGGGATTTTTTGTCTCTTCTGGTGAATTTTAATGGTGCCCAAAATACTCCCAGATCCATACCAGGCACTCAGTCAATATTTATTAAATGAATGGAGAAAGTGAAGGTATGGATTCAGACAGAAAATCCTACCATATTAAAAATCTCCTGGTAATGAATTCTAATTGGTTCCCTTTAATTCTTTAGGAAGCATTTATGAAGTGACTCTTTGAACAGGTAATAAAATATCCATTGAAAGTTAGGAAGATTTTCACCCACGTCTACTTCTGACTTTAAGTTTTCACATCCAGGTGCTTTACTTATTTATTTTTAGAGTAACATTAAGAGAGAAGGAAGCCTTAGTATTGTTGATATAACACTTATTTCTACATTGATTTGTACTTATGACATCCCAACAAAATATTTTATAGAAATTTATGAGCTGATTCTAAAATTTATGCATATGTCGAAGGATTTATGTAGCCAAGATTTTTTTGAAAAAGTACAATGTTGAAATATTAACACTGTTGACTTTCAATACTTATTATAAAGATGTAGAAATCAAGATAGTATAGTATTGGCAGAAAGACTGGCAGATCTGTGGAGTAGATTAGAAAGCCCAGAAATACACCCAAACTTCTACAGTCAATTGAATTTTGACAAAGCTGTTATGCCAAATAAATTCTTTTGGTAAGAGCAAACACTTAAAAAAAACAAATAATGCAAGAATAACTGAATATTCACATAGAAAAGAAAAGAAATTGGATTTTAAATTCACAACATATAAAAAATAAATTTGAGGTGGGTGGAAATATACATGCTAAACCTATAAATTTTCTAGAAAAACTAAAATAACAAAAGAAACATTAAAATTTTGAGGTAGCAAATATTCTTAGAACATAAAAAGCAGCAACAAAAAGGAAAAAAGAAAGCCTCATCACTGTTGAGTTTTATTGCAATTAAAAATCCTGCTCTGTAAAAGATGTGTAACAAAATGACATGCCAAGGCCATGGAATGGGAGAAAATATTTGCAGATAATAAATTGGGCAAAGGACTTATATCCAGATTACACAAAGAATTCTCCCATAATACAAAAGTTAAAAAAGACAAAACTAATGTAAAAAGTAGAAAGACTGGAACATTTCACACAAAAAGGGTCATTAAGCACAAGAAAAATCTTAACTTCAATAGTCATTAGGAAAATGCAACTTAAGAGCCTTTGACATACCCATGGGAAAGGCTAAAACGAAGATGACTGACATTATCAAGTGTTGACATGGGTGTGGAGTTGTTACTAGACCTCCCATGAACTCCTCATCAGAGTTTAAGATGGTACAAAGCACACTTTTTTGTACCACTAAAAATTTTTAATCAAGCTTTATATATCTTTATACTGTAACCCAGGCATTTTTCTCTCTAAAGAAAGAAGAGAATGTAATTAATAATTGAGTCAACAAATGTCGAGCTACAAATACTTCCCTCCATTCTGTGGGTTGCCTTGTCAGTCTCTTAACCACTCCTTTTGCAGAGCAGAATTTTTGGTTTTAATGAAAAACTGAACTGACCTTTTTCTTCTGTTTACATTGCTCTTTTCTATTCTCTCTAAGAGTCACTTGTCAAAAAACCAAAAACAAAACCAAAAAAACCCTGCACATCCTGCTCAAAGCAGTAATTGTAGAATAACCAGAAGGCGAAACTACGAATTGCATACCCAAGCAAAGTAGGTGAGCAGAAGTGAGGTACATGCCCAATGAATATTGCTCTGTGATCAAAGGGAATGATCATACAGATATGCAAAACAACACAGATGAATCTCACACATAATATGCCAAGTAAAAGGAATCAGACAGAAAAAAACACACATTGTTTTAATACAATTACTATGAAAGTCTAACACAGAAATCTATATTATAAAGAAAAAAATTAAAACAATGTCTATCAGTGGATGGTGATTGCTGCTGAAAAGTGCACAGAGAGACTTTCTGGAGGGACACTAATACCCTGTGCATTGCAGTGGTTGTACCGGGTGGATGTGTTTCTCACAACGACGTTACACTGTATTCTTTGGATCCCCTTCTGCTGTGTGTAAGCTGTACTTCAGGCACAATAAGACATTATTCAGAAGATGAAGAGTCCAAAAACCATCATGGCTTGTTAAGAAGTGCTGAGGGATCAGTAGAAATAAAGCTATGAGAAGATATTAAAAAGACACTTTAAGGTGGAGAAAGTTGCTTTAAAAACAGTCTGTGACCACTTTCAAAAACATGTTGACAGTTTTATGTGTAATTTTAAGCTGAGGATAGAAGTCAGATTTCTAAAGGTTGAGAAAACACACGCACTCATGCACACGACACCCACATATGCACATGCACACACACACACACACACACACACACATGCGCACACACGCAGAACTCATGTTCCAATAGTTAGATAACTCCGTGCAGGAATGCACATACTTTCTGGTAGTGTGTATACTGCTTCCTACTGCACTGAATTTTCTTTCATACAGCACAACAGTAGAAGGAAGGACTAAGAAAAACCTACCGCCGATAGTGCAACGTCTTCTTCAACCAAGACTGTGCTACAGAATTTACTTCTAACAGTAGTGCACAAAAAGAAAGGCCTTTAGCAAAAGCCAATGGCTATTAGCTAAAAGAGCTATTTTAAAAATCTGAAATTTCTGTCTTCCGCTTTAAAATATTTTTGCATAGAAATGACTCATACATTTTTTATCAGTTTTATTTACATTCAGTATTGTGACATTGGCTCATTTTTGGAGGAATGAGTCTGTATTTAGCAAAGGGGCTCAGCCTCCCAGAGTGGTGGGATTACAGGGTATAGCACTGTGCCTGCGTTTATTATTATTAAGAGTTTTAAACAGAGTATGCTGATGTAGGTTTTCCAGTATGTTTGCCAATTTTCTTTTCTTACTACTCCTACTTGCAACTTGCTCCATCTTTCTGGGTTTATTTTTCACATTACTGAAAATTTGCTAGTCATCTTACAAATATCAGAATAAAGCAACTTAGTCACAGGCAAGATTTACTTTGACTCCGGTTGGTTGGCTCTGTTCTTCGGGCCTGTGGAGAGATAGCTCACCATGGGAGGATGGAAGTACATCACAGAGGAAGCTGCAGAAAGCGAGAGGAAGGGGCTGAGCAATTGGTGTTCCCTCTGAGGAGCACCCTAGTGACCTAACTTCCCTCCACTAAGCCCCACCTCCTAAGGGCTCTTCCACCTCTGACTAGGACAAGAGTTTGGGGGCCAAACCTTCCATGTGTGGGCTTATGGGAGAGGATTTAAGATAGAACACCAAATAGCCTCAGCAATGAGACCCATCATGACACAGCATGATCAAAACTTCAGAAATACAACACAAGAGAGAATAGTAAAAGCAGCAAGAGAAAAACAGACACTATTCTACCAAGGTAAACCCATTTGAATCACCACAGATTTCTCAATGCAAACTTTAAAGGCCAGGAGAGCCTCGTGAAAAACTTTTCAAGCTTTAAAAGAGAGCAAGTGTCAACCCAGGTTGTATCCAGCAAAATTCGCCCTGAAAAATTGAAGGAGAAGTAAAAATTTTTCATAACCAGGAATCCCTAAGGAAATTTGCAACCACTAGCCCAGCACTGCAGAAAATACTTGTAGGAATATTTAAGACAGACAGACAGACAAGCAGCACCAAAAAACCTGGAGGAAAGGAAGCATCTAAAGAGAAAGAAATAGACTGATACTTGAGTCACTTGACTGGTATCCTTCTAAGATAGTACCAACTGTCTCATAGAAACTGTGAAACTCGCCCCATAATTATTATTTTTAATAGCATATTAGTTTGCAAAACATAATAATTATATCCAACCTGGGGAATTGTTATAACATTGTTAAAATATGTATGCAAGGATTTATGGATGGATAAGTAGATAAAATGATAAACCGGATCTGGTAAAATGTTAGTAATTAATATAATATGAGTAAATAATTTATGAAAGTTAAAAAATTCTGAAATAAGTATGGCATTATATCTATTGTTTTATGTGTAATATACTTAGGTGATACAGATTTAAGTTCATTTAACATGGTAATTCACTTAATCAGTCTTTGATGTAAGTTTATTCTAAGAAATCTGATTGATGTATTGAAAACCTGAATGCCTTTTGAAAGTACATTTAGTTCTCAGCTAAGGAATTCAAAATTTCACTTCTCTTTTTCTTTCTCACATTTTCTAGCCTTATGCATTTCATTGTTATAGTTCTCTTCTTATGTGTACTGGTAGGTGAAACCATGCTAAAGAATCCCAACAAAGATATAGTTAGACATAGAAAAAGAGAACTTTCAGCAAATTGTTCCAATAAAAGGCTCTGCTGAACCCAGGGAACCGGCATCAAGATGTTCTACCACTGCAGCCCATTCTATGGGTAGCAAGCTGTGCAAAAGAGTGGCGATTTGAGTGGTGAAGTGAGTCAGACACAAAAGATTAAATATGGTTTCTCTGACTTGGGAAACCAAAAATACAGGCATTCTATAGAACCAGAGGGGTGTGATCGTGGGAGTCAGGGGGCATGGGGTAGGTGTGGGAGGGCCAAAAACAGGAAAGGCTTGTAACGCTGATGTGATATATATGTGCACAAAATACTCAAGGTCATTCTAAACATTATATATATATATGATGAGAAACAAAAGAGAAAATTGGAACGAATAGAATTTTGCAGAGGTTTTGTTTGTGATTCTAGAATCAGGAAGCAACTGGCATCCAGAATGGTCCAGGGTGCTGCCCCACGTGTGCAGGTTGTGTAGGTAAGCAGAGAAAAGGAAAAGACAGAGTAGAAGGGCAGTTCAGATCTAGCCTGGCTGGTTACAGCTCAGCCTTGGCATTACTGGAACCTGTTTGAATAGTTGGCTGCCTGCAGTATCAAGATGAGCTGTTGTGATTGGCTGAGACTTGGCTGATTCTTACATGTGCAGGTTGTGATCTATTTACATATCAAGTTAGGTGACAGTTCACTGTGCTGAGAAGCCATTAGTTCAGGCTATGGATGTTCAGGCTGTGCTAAGTAGGGAAATGTCTCAGGCTGCATGTAAATTATATAATATCATATATATATATATATATATATATATATATATATATATATATATATATGAGAAACATATATATATGTATATATATGAAACATATATATATATATATATATATATATATATACATATACATATATATGAGAAACAAAATTTCCTTTAGTTTTCCATATTTTTTATTTGAACATTAAATAAATTAAGCACCTTTTGTTTTAATATTAAAAAACCCAAGTCCAAGTCTAATAATTAAAAATCTTACCTGTCTGCTTAATAACAAATGCCAATCCGCATAGGTGTACGCATGTGGAGGTTGGTTGAAATTCTATTACTCCATAAGTTGCACAAGTGTGTTTTACATCTGACACTCAAGTTTCAATTGGACTGAGTGTGTGTGGCTGGCACGCAAGGCTGAGTTAGCACCGCACTGCACCTTCCTCACACAGGGTTCTGTGGTCCTCTACAAAGTCTGCAATCAAACACTGTACAACTATTGAAAAATATCACAAAACACCACACACCAATATTAAAAGTTTGCAGTCTTGTGGGCCACATTACTAGCTGTCCATGACCACATGTGGCCCATTGCCACGGATGGGACACATCTGCCTGAAGTCAAACTTAAAGTGTGTATGGAAGCTGCCTTAGACCAAACAATTTTAAATTCCTTTAACATACCATTCGTTTATTCTTTCAACAATTGTCAATATTAGTAAGGGAGAAGGCAAAACACCTCTGCTTTCACGGGCTGTGCAAGTATGTGGGTGGCTGAACCCAACTGTCTGAAATGTCTTCATTGTGTCCTACTGCTTAATCAGGAATTGATGGTGTCACATCCAGAGAGACCACTGTTGCTTCAGCATGTTTATCATGTTATTTCTCCTGGTCGCCACTGCAGTGGAATCACTTTGGATCCTTATTTCTGTATCTTCTCTCTCTCTCTCTCTCTCTCTCTCTCTCTCTCTCTCTCTCTTTAAAAAACGATATGATTGAACCCAGGGTCTCAGGTGTGCTAGCTAGGCAAGTTCTGCTGTTAAACTACATCCTCAGTACTTTTATTTTATTTTAACATGACATTTCATGGAATTGTCCAGACTGGCTTCAATCTGCATTCTTTCTGCCCCAGCCTCCTGAGTAGCTGGGGTTACGGGCCTGCTCCATCATACCTAACCCTTCGGTTGCTTTTAGAGTCTCTTTGTTTTGTGTTTCCTGCAATTCCACTACTAAGCATCTGGGTGTAGCCTCAGTTTTTAGGCATCGTCCTCAGGACTGGAAATGCTTCTTCATTGTAAGGATTCCTGTCTTTCTTCAATTTTGGAAAGTGATCAGCAACTTTCTCTCCAGGTTCTTTCTTACTCTTCTCTGTTCCTACCTTCTGGAGCTCCTACTAAACACATGTTTGTGTACGTTTGTGTAAATGCTAATAAACCTCGGAGCCCTGATGTAAATTCAGCCCATGTCTTCAAAGAAATATTAGTTTTCAAGCATCAACTTTATTTCAGCTATACAGTGAAATCACAAGAAGGAGCTGCAGGCACTGTGGCCCAGCAGGCCTCCTATCCCTCTGATTGTGCCTTCGCTTTCTCTCTTCTGTGACTGATTGCTGATTCCAGGCTGAGCTGAGCTCTCAACAAGGACCTCAGTCTTCTATTTCCAGCTGTGGAGGAGTCCATATTTTGAGTCTGATGTGTTTCATGTTCATCTCACTCCTTCACGATCTCGAGTATCACTGGTGACACACTCTGGCTTTCTTGTCATGCACATGGGAACACATGGCCAAATGGCTCTGGGTTTTTAAATTGTTAATTAGAGAAAACTGTAACAGTGTGTGTATGCCATGATACATTGTTTGAACCGGCGGAATGCACCTCACCTAGCGTGGACCCCAGTGTAAATGTGACTGAGGATGGTAAGGACTATCAGAACAGGTTCATCAGTTGTAACCAATGCTCCACTCTGGTCAGGGGGAGACTGTAGTAGGAAAGGATGTAGGTGGAGGGGGCCAGTGGATACATGAGAAATATCTCTACATTCTACTCATTTTTTCTAATGAACCTGAAACTCCTCTTTAAAAAAACTCTTAAAACACTTGCACATAGAAATATAAACACATTTTTTTCTACTTGAAGGTGGAGTAGAACTATAAAATTTTCTTTGTAATTAAGAGAAATCACTCTTAAGTGTGTGTGCGTGTGTGTGTGTGTGTATACCATGTGTGATATTATTTCTCTTGATGACCACTATGGTGGAATCAGTTTGGCTCCTTCTTTATGGGTCTCTATGAATCTTTTACCCCTATGTAATATGAGCATATATGTCTATACATCCATGCATGTATACATACTATACATACGTATATGTGTATATATATATGTGTGTGTGCCTGTATACCCTATACATAAATGTATATGTTTATGTTTATGTGTGTATACATACAAACACACACGCTTAATGGAATACTTCTGTGGAATACTTCTGTGGTCAATTCCAAGAAAGCGGTCTTCTTTGGATTTTTAGGTGACTGTATATTTCAAGCGGAAAAACAATGGATAATCAATTCAGGATAAACTTCCATTTCAAAGCTAGAAAAGAAAGGGACAGTGGATGGCATCAGTAATGACAAAGGCTGCCTTTCATAGCCGCCTTGAAAGGGCATCTGACTGGAATAGAGAGGACAGCACACAGAGTACCCACCCTCTCCCCACCTCCACTCCCACTGCGTAGATTAGCAAAAGCCCCTAGAAATAGTCTCCAACAGGCTAAGTACTGACTACTTGTAAGAGCTCTCCTCCAAAAGGGGAGTAAAGAAAAAAAAAGCCCATAAGGAGCCGCTGACTGGATGTTTATGGCTGGGAAGTCCCATAACCCTGTAATTTGGCTCCTGAAGGCCACATTCTTCTTTGGAGCAAAAGCCCAGGGTCGATTATCGTGGTTGGTGAGCTTTCCTTTTGGGCGTGAGTCAGAGCCAATTTTGCATAAAGGAAGGGTTTCCCTTCTGGCTCAGGCTCCCTGCAATTATGGAACCGTATTATGGGGTTGCCCGAAACAATATTCTCCAGGGAGCTCCAGGGATCCTGTGGGGGACCGAGGGCACGGGCCTGAAAACCACTTTCCACAGCCATGCCTGGCATCTCTTCCACATGACTCTGCCTTTAAATCTCACTTCCTCTTTCCTCTGATAAGACTCTGGATTCTAGAATTCTAAATTATCCTCTCCTGAACCCATCACTATTATTTACTCATCTTTAGAATCAAGACAACTCTGGGCAAAATTACCTTTGCATTGTCTTTTATTTTCTACTTGTAGGACACTTCCATCCTTCTCTTTCCCCTTTCTCTCTTCCTTTCTTTTTTTGTCCACAATTGCATTAATACTTTGTTTGGTGAACATATCAGTTTGGGTTCTTTCAAAAGGCAGAATTACAGAAATTATAACAAATAAGATTTACTCAGAAGGCTTACATCAAATGGTCTCTCTACCTCGTGGAACTTAAAGTGAAAAACAAAGTGAACCAGGGTTTAGGGTGGGGAGGAATAGAGAGGTGGGTATGGAGAGGGACAAAAGGAGAGCGGGAAAGTCCTTGTCACCTAGACAAGATACGTATGTGCACAAAACGCTCAACTTCATTGTAAACCTTAAATTTTGCATTTATACAAATCAATAAAATGGGGTGGGGGGAGAAGGCTTACAAATCCAAAGATAGAGATAGTTCAAGACAGTGGCCAGCATGTGTGAGAGCTGGGGTGTCTGATGGCAGCTCAGCCACAAAGTAGGACACCGGTCTGGACCGCAGGACAGCCAGTGAGAGTCTGCTGCAGATCTCGGTTAGACTGGAGTCTGAACGTCAGTCAGTGTGCTCATTAGTGCCTCCTCTTCCCCGGACAGCCATACAGGTGCAAGCCGAGACTGGAGCTAATCTGTGATGAAGATCCGTGGTGTGTAGCAAGTAGGCATCCTTAGACAATTGCGAAGACGAGAGCTTTCCCAGAGGAAGAAGCTGTAACAATCTTCCTTCTTCCTTCCTTTTATGCCCTTTGATTTCCAGTTGGGCCTCCCACATCTGGGTGGGTGTTCTTCCCTCATTGGCCAGCCCACAAATCACTCACACTCTGATCCAGGCTGATTCTCAATTCCCTATCTAGCCGTGGTTCCCTAATCCAGGTGTGGTTCCTGATTGCCTCAAATTGACACAATCTCTCCAATGGCCACAGTGAAAGACACAGCAACACCGTTACACTCCTGAATATTTAGGCAGTTTTTACACCTTCTCTTACACAAGTCTCCTATCTACCTGAGGGGAAAAAGGAAGGATATTTCTTGAAGGGAAAGATCACGTCTGGAGAGCAAGTGGTCTTGCGAGATGTATGAGGGTCCCTATTCTCCATCTCTTACACACAGGATTGGACAAACTGTTCTATCATTTTGAGCTTCAGTTTTCACATGTGTTGATTTGAATAATAAAAATAGCAGCTTACAGGGTTGCTTTGAAAATCAGAAGAGTGCCTTAAATATAGTTAGAGCCTTACATTGCTTAACACTTTCAAGTGCTCAGTGCATTGTTATCATCTTTCTTATTAGTTAGGATTTAGACATATGAGCTGAGTCTCAGAGAGGAAGAGTGTCTTGGTCATTTTCATTGTTGGGACGTAATGACTGACACCACGACATGAAGGAGGAAAGGTCCACTGCAGCTCGCAGGTCAGAGGTTTCAGTTTTTGTTCATGGCTGGTCGACAAAGGCGTAAGCGCTTGGTGGAGGGTTTAGGTGCAGGAAAGCTGTTCGTGGCGTGGTAACAGGGAGCAGAGACCTTACAGAGGAGCCAGGGCAAGAACATATCCTCCAGTGACACTCCCTTCATCCTCAGGCCCCGCCTCTGAACAGTGCTTGCGAGTAGCCATGGATTAATCCGCTGATGCGTATAGACAGCACCCCTTATTATTCAGTTCCTACCAAATACGTGCGCTTTGGTGGGGTGTTCCACATTTAAGCCATATGTGGAAGTCTCTTGTGAAAGATCACAGGGCGACGAGTGGCAGAGCCGGCGTGGTCCTTGTCCATCTCCCTTCTTATCGGGGTCTGTTGCTGCCCCCTACAAGGATGATGGGCAGGTCAGGCGCTGCTCTCCCCTTCCATTTTTCCTTTTAAATGCCACTTCCTGCTGTGTCACGAGTGGGAAGGGGACTCATTCCTTTGCTTTGTGTCTGGGCTTTTTTGACTTGACATATATGAAACCTTTTTCAATCTTCAGATAAAAACAGTAGTGTGCATGGTGAGTCTGTAGGTGGCAGGAGATCCCATGGGAGGCGTCAGGAGGAGAATCCTGCCACCGAGGCACCGAGGGACCATCATCCTCAGGACAGTAGGCCCTGCTTCCAAGCGGCATTTAAATAATGCGATTTATTTATGCTCATTACTGCCTCTTCTTCCCCAGTTGCTTTAGGTGTATCAAAGATTTCTTTTATCCATGATTTCACCTTGAATATCAACAAAATACAAGATAACTGGCTATACATCTTTTCTCTCCCCCAGAGGAGTCAGATAAATAACAAAAGTGATTTATTACAGCCTTTTTGCCTCCATAATAACAACAAACAGAAAGCAACTTAAAAGCAGGCTGGAAACTTTCTTGGAAGCTCTGTATTTGGAAGCAGCTGGAAGTCTCAAACACTAATGGCTCCCACTGAGTGTGAGGGCCATTTCTACCTGTGGTGTCTCTACTTTAGATATTGTGGAGGTGAGAAAATGTCCTGGGTGTTTGAGAATGCTAGAATTACCCGCTGCTGCCAGAGTCAGGTTTGATCTTTTGTAATCAAAAAGCGAAATCTCCGGGTACATTACTCTAGCACAAAAAACATTGACAAACTGCTTTAGAGATTGCCTTTTTCATATCTTGCTGGGATTTGAAAGCTTACCCAATTACAGGCCTCCAGTGTTAGGCCAAGAACGTTTTATTTTATTCTCCCTGACCCCGTTGTCCCAATCCACCTCCCCCAACACACTTTTCTCCAACTTCTTTTGACTTCACCAGACAATGGATCTGGACTTTTGTTATAAAAATGGCATCGAGAACAGAAAAACCAAGTTATTGCAAAAGGTGCTATTTGGGGTGATTTCTAAATGTTTGGAAAAAATTTCATGGAGGTACCTGTGGGAGTTGGACTGGACCACTCTGTATTTGTGCCCTGGCAGAAAAACTTAGGGTTTCTGCTTAGTAAAAAGATAAAAACCGGGGGACACGTGAAGTATGACACATCTACATAGTTGTACTGGATGAGTATCTAGCTGTCTTGGGAGGTGGGGGGTATTTTGAATAAAGGTGAAACTCGTTCTTGTGCCAAAGAGTAGAAAAATGGTGAATGAGGGCTTTTTATGGACTCATGCTCACTAAATATTCTGTAAACTTACAACATGCATTTATAGGAAGGGAGATTTACCTATTTGATTATTTCTAGCATATTTCTTTGAGTAGTTTGAAAAACAAAGTCAATTGAGTAAGATTATACAAATTGGAATCAAGAAGAAAGGAAATAAAATCATATATTAGTGTAACTTTAGAGAGAAGTTTATAGGAATTCATAACAATCTTCCTGTAAGTTCCTTGATAGCTCAATGGAGGTAGGTGTTTTTCCCATTTTACAGATGAGGAAGATGATTCATAGAAAGAAAAATACCAATATTGATTACCTTCTAAGTGACACAGTATTCAAGCAAATCTACTTCTGATTTCAGAAATTGAGGCTGTGAGCACTGTGTTAATTACACCACATCCTTAGGCATAGTTTTCCTGTCAGTAAATAGTAACATAAAATTCTTGCTTGTCCCGAGAGTCAACTTGGAATTTAACAACTAACAGAGTTGGCTCTTAAAAAACTTTTAAAATAAATGTATCGTTGCTTTTTTTGTACTCATATGTGTGTATACTTCTTACAAGTTGCAAATCAGGAAATATCCAATATTTCTTCATACAGATGAACTATTTGAACCTTATTTGTGTTAATCAGTGTTCTTCAGAGCCGAGAGAGAAAGAGAGCGAGAGAGAGAGAGAGAGAGACAGAGAGAGAGAAATTGTGTGTGTGTGTGTGTGTGTGTGTGGGTGTGTGCGCGCGCGCGTGTGCGCACATGTGTGTATTATCAGGGATTAGTTGGTGTGATTATGGAAGCTAGGAAAGTTCCATGATCTGTATTCAGCAACTTAGGAGACCTGGAGACCTAGGAGTGTGGATGGTGTAGTTGCCATCCAAGACTGAAGACCCAAGAAGCAGAAGAACTCTTAGTATAAGTTTCTGTCTGAAAACCATTAGACTAAGAAGAGTTAACATTTCAACAAAAACTAGAGAAGTCCGTTGTTCCAGCTCAAGCAGTAGACTAGGCAGAATAAGCTCCTCTTACTCAGTCTCTGTTCAACTGACTGAGCAAGGTCTACCTACACTAGGAAAGGTAATTTGCTTTTCTCTGTCTATAGATCCAATGTTCATCTTATCAATAAGCACCATGATGCCTTGGATCTGGAGTGTTCCCTCAAAGCTTCATGTGTTTGCCTATAGTGGGATGTCAGTGGAACCATGTGATGTTGGTGGATAGGGCCTGGGTGGAAGGGGTGGATGCCTGGGGTTTGACACGGAGGGATTATGTGAACTTGTTGAGATTGGAGAGAGTTTTCAGATGTGTGTGATTAATTTGTGGTACAGGAAATGAGAGAAGAATACTTAAGGTGGATGTGGGGGCCCAACTAGCGATCAAACTAAACAAAGGAAGAAGAAACATTGTTACAGCTTTTCCTGGGAAAGCTCTGGATTCTGCCTTGGTCCCAGGCATTGGGACATGGACTTGCGCCTCCTTCACTTGGCTTTCTGAATGCCACGGCTTGAAGAGATTTTTCTCCAAAAACACCTCTACCATTTGCTTTCACTGTTTCCGGCTGCTCACCAATGGGCTGTGTGAGAGCTTCTGAAACTGTCAGCTAAAATGAATCTTTTGTTCATTAAGTTTTGGACGTCAGGTGTTTTATCCCAGCAACCAATAACCAGTTAAGACATACTTCACAAGCACACCTTCACAAACACACGCATACAGACATACAGACTGTTCAGTAAAATATCTGGGCACCAGATGTGTTGATACATAAAATTAAATATCACAGGTGAGTAAAGAATCGTTATAGGCTGTTTATACACTGTGAAATTCATATATTAAAGTCCTAACTTTTAATGCGAGGATGCTTGATGATGGGGCATTTATCAGATCAAAAAGAACAAAACAAAATATAAAGAGGCTTAAATAAAAATGAACATTGATTTTATTTTTATTCTCTTCCTGTTTGGTACTAGAGTAGTAGAGCACTGTGTAAGAAAAATTTGGGCTGATCTGTCCTTTCCAGCATTACAAAATTAATACATCTCGACTGAGCACTCGATATTTTTCTGTGCCAAATTCACTGCTTTATGAGGCATTGGTAACTATTCTTTTGGGCCATTGTTTTACAGGAACAAAACCTTTTTATGTCCCTTTATAATATTTGTCAGGATATACATTGTATTCAACTAGATTCAAAGGCCAACTTTGCCCAATTTAGGTTACGATTTAAGAAATGATTCGTTCATGGTAGAACTCCATTCACCTTCTTCTTCCTTCTCTAGCCCTCCGCCTCCTCCCTCTCCTTCTCCTTTTTCTTCTTGTTCTTTTTCTTGTTTATCCCCCTCCTTCCCTCCTCCTCCTCACAATGAGCTATATTCTGAGCTCATTTTTAAAATTTGATTTTAACACAAGGTTCCACTAAGTTCTTCAGTTGCTCAAGCTGGCCTTGAACTTGCGATCATCCTGCCTCAGAATACCAGAATGCTGAGATAACAGGGCTATGCCATGAAGTCCAGCTCATGTTTACCTTCTGAATCGTGCTCTTACCCACCCAGGTCCCATGTTTCTTCACCTGCTGTGGTTTAGGTTGATTTGTAGCCTAAAGGTTCATGTGCTAGAAGCTTGGTTCTGAGGTTCCAGCATTGAGAGGTGGTGGAACCTTTAAGAACAGAGATTTAATGAGAGGTAATTAGGTCATTAGGGCACTACCCTTGGAAGAGATTGATGCCTGTGTTGTAGGAATGGATTCAGTCACAAGCATCTAGATTAGTTACAGCCTGACTGTGGGTTGGCACAGAGTGAGGTGACCCTGTGCACTTGACCTCTTCTGTATACACCGCTTCCATGTGTCACGTGCATTACCACTGTGTGATGCTCTATACCACGTTACAATGCTTCATGAGGTCCTCACAGATGGCGCTGCCCAAGGTTGGACTTTTCAACCTCCAAAACCGTAAGCCAAAATATATGTTTTAAATAAAGTGCCCAGCCTCATGTACTTTGTTACTGCAACACAAAAGAGACTAAGAAACATTTTAATTATTTTAAGAGGAAAATAGTCTTAATCTTTCTTTCAGTTAAATGGAAGACAGTCGTCTCTTTTTCACCTTTCCTAGGGTAGACTGGCCTTCATTGCGGTGTCCTGATGCCTTAGTTACGTTTTTGTTGCTGAGGGAGACTGTCCAACATCCACAACTTTAGGGACGACAGATTTATTTTAGTTCACAGCTTTAGAAGGTCGCAGTTCGTTCACGGGCAGGGGCAGGAAAGCAGTGGAACAAGGCCAGAGCCAGACCTGGAGACAGAATTCCTCATGGCATGGCAGAACCAAGCCAAGTCTGAGAGGAAGGGCAGAACCAGCACATACCACTTAGGTCAAAATCCAAGTATCTGCTCAGTCCAACCAAAGCCCACATATCACCCATGGGTGCAGAAGGCTTTTGGGGGGCACTGCAGATACCAACCATAACACCTAGATCCAGCGGAACCATGCTAGGAATAGGTCATTTGCGGAGTACGTGCCGCAGGCTTCTTTTTCCCTTCTTTCTTTGGACGGCCACATTGGGCTAGCTTTTCTCCGTGAGCTGCTATCTGGGTGATCTCTAAGCCATTCAGACTCCAGACTGTCCTCCCTTATTTTGGCCACATAATACTGGACTTCCCAGCAGGACATTAACTCCAAGGCTCCCATATGTAGCTTGTTCTTCTTTGTTTTTAAACCAGTCTCTCCAAATTGGTACCATGGGTCCATTTGTTTGGGGAAAACTTGGTAGCATTAGGTTGTTGGAAAAAGTCTGCAACACAGTAATCCCCCTTTTAACATAGCAATAAGTCCTGAAGGTGAACTAGGAAGGCTGGCTATTCTGACGACCAAAAGTGACTCCTCGGGTCCGCTGCTGATTATTGATTGGGGACCAAGTGTTTGCCAACAGTGATGTTGTAGTTCTGGCATCTGTGGATGTGGAACTTGATCAGCTTTAAAACACCACTTTCAACAGACATGATTTTAGATGGAGACACTTGAGATAATTTGAAGTCCAACAGAAAAGAAATTCCACTGGAGCAGGAAGACAGGGCATCATACCCTTACTTATACAAAAGGCATCTGTTCCAGAGCCAATTCAATCATAGCTCTGTGAGGTGGCTTACGACCTAATTCAGCTCAGAATCATTTATGTAAATAAACTGATTCCGAGAGATTAGACTGTCAATCAAAAAACCCATTTGTTAATTGATGATCCCTGTATATTAATCCCCTGTTCTTTCTACTTTAACAAGGACAAGATATTTGTGCCTTCTAGATAAGAGCATTTAAACTGGGTCTCTGCCCTTCTCAGAGCTGTGTGCCCACTTGAGATGCTGTCCACGGTCTGGCACAGGGTAGATGTTCCCAACTGATATTGCTGAAGGGATGGGGGTATAAAAGAACGGAATTTCAGTTTGTTAGGGTACAGTAAGGCAGCCCAATTTCAGAAACACTTTTATGCTCTTTTATAGATCACACTTGCCTCTTTTTTGCAGTTCCTTGCCTGAGCACGTGTCACTATTTTAACGTTCATTCCTCAGGCCATCCAACACATTATTAATTGAAATCTCAGAGGTAGATCCTATTTAAATTGGAAAGAGACCGCTCTTTGCTCATTGCTGTAAGCTGGCATTTACATTTGCATATCTTTTGAATGAGAAGGGGTAGAATTCTGTCTTACTGCTTCTGTCTTTGTTCTCCTTTATTCCATTGTAGGTTTTTGTTTCACTTCTTCCACTTTATTTCTCTGAAGTACGCCTTGGCTCAGGCTGACAATGTTCCACTCATGTCCCAAGACTTTCCTGAGGGCAGTGACTGAAGAAAAACATGGGAAGCCCTGAGCGTGGAGCCAGACGACTCAGGCTGCAGGAAGGACTGCATTGAGGACTGGTGAATGGCTCTCAGGTGGCACAGCTGCTGCCGCTCTTAGTCTTACCAGCTGTGAGTGACATAGCCATGTCACCTGGTAACATGAGGGTGAACTGTAAGAAGAAAGAAACTATAACAAGTGAAAGCACATTGTGAATGGCAAAGCGCTCTCCAGAACCAGCGTAAGATGCGTCACAAGCAACTAGAAATTTTTGCATTAATGGGAGCTGCTGCAGGTTGTATTAGTCATTATCCGGTCACTGGGACAAAAGTGCTGACACTCGTAACTTACAGGAAGAAAGGTTTACTTTGGCTCACGGATTCACTGGGTTCAGTCTGTGGTCAGCTGGCTCCGAGGCAGAGCTGGCAAGGCAGAGGAAAGCTGTTCTCCACCTGGGGGTCCGGAAGCAGCACAGAGCAAAGGGAAGAACTGGAGACAAGAACACACCCTTCATGGATGTTACCGTTTGGATCTGGAATGTTCCCTAAAATCCTCATTTTTGGAGGGTGATCCCATCATGAGGTTTAATCCATTGATTTCTTCTTCTGTTGGGAAGCGGGGTTTGATCTGAAAGGGGCAGATGACTGGGACGTGACCCGGAAGAATATGTGCTAGCTCCGCCCTTTCTCTCTCCCTCAGCTTCCCGTCACCCCTGCTGTGAACAGGCTCTCTTCGGCTAGGCCTCCACCACGCCTTTTTTTCCACCATGAATGGACTGAGGCCTTTTCAAGCTGTGAGTTAAGGTGAACTTTCTTTTCTTATGTCGTGGGCACCACGTATTGTGTCCCAGCAAAAAAAGGCAACAAGTCGTGTTCATTCCTACCGGGCCCCACTTCCACAATGTGAGACATTTGGGCAGCATTTTAGATGGAATCCATTATGTAGGAGGCCATCTCTCAGAGAGGGAGGAGACTCATGGCAGGAAAGCTTTGTTCTTACTTAGACTGGAAGCTACGTGGTAATCCTGCCCCTGGCAGCCAGAGTCCAGGCTCGTGCTCATCCTGAACAGCAGCGACCAGCAGCAACTATGCACAATGAGTGGTCCAACCCAGAAGCTCCTACGGTTGTAATTTTTCTGTGACGCGCACTTGACTTTCCATGTGCCAGTCTCTGTGTTTGCATGCCACCATGGCACTCTGTGGACAGTTCAGTTGAGCGAACATTTACTAAGAACTGGGAGTAAATCAGAAATATTTATGACCTAAAGGCTTCCACTAAGTTGCTTCCATTCCTAGTAGGGGAAATAAATCAAACACAATTTTATCTATAATAGCAAGGTAGAGAAAGGGAAGAGCGATAAGAGCAAGGTTATAAATAAATGTGTCAGAGGCAAGAATAATTATCTTTTGCTGGAGGGTTCAAGAAAAGAGTGCAAGATCTGAGAGCGAGGTGCTGAGGGATGAACAACCTTTCCTTGGGCTGAGGTGAGAGCGAAGAAAAGAAAAGGCTGGCTAATGTTGTGAACAAGGGCGTAAAGTGAGGGAGACTTTGGAGGTATGGGAATTAACAAATGACAGATCGGGAGCTGGGAGCATCTTCAGAGGCTTTCAAAAATATGCTGACTAGTGTTTGAGAAAAGTGGTTTTCGAGTGCAAGTTAATAGAATTCATGGTTTTTTTGAGTTTGCCATAATTTATGAAATGCAAATAAAAAGGCAACTCTTCTCCCAGAACTGGTGTACTAGTTTAGGATTCTGCTCTGTTTCTTTCTATTCCTTTTCTTTTCACATTTACAGATTATTCTCTGTTCTTCATCAGATTTTTCAAAACAGGCATTTTTGTTGCGTGTTTTGACATACCGTCATAAGCAGCATATTACTAAAATAAGAGTTCATCTACTGTTGACTATGTAAATCAGGCCTAATGTCTCTATGATGAGAACTTGGCACAGCTGGAGAGAACATTATTTTGAAGGACCTGGTCATTCTGACATTCCCTAATGGGGACACCCAGAGGAAAACAGGTGCTTAGAGAGTTACAGTCTCTTTTTACTAGAAATGATACCATAGACACACAAGAAATGACAAATTCTTCATTAAAGAAGTTGCAGTGGTCTCTGTCTGGCCAGATGATTTCTATTTATTTGGGATGTATGAAGGTTCTATATTCTATATTCTGTTATGTCTTTGAATAGATGTTGCCCGAGATCACCTCGGTTGGGCAATTAAACTTTTATCTACAAAGGGGCAGGTGTAATGGAAAGACAGACTGTATAGTTGTGCCAAAAAAATCTATCATTTTGGAAAACTACCTAGCTAGGTCAACTATATTCCATCTATTTTTTAAAAATCATGGCATAGGTTAGGCAATGGTGTCTTTGGTCTGGCACTAAAGCACAAGCAATAAAGAAAAAGTATTTATGAATCAGGCATCATCAAAATTAATTTTTTACTCTATTTCAAAGGACACCAAAAGCAAAGAGACAATTCATAAAATCAAATATTTGCAATTCATGTCCTATAAGGAGCTTGCAGGTAGACTGTATAAAGAATTCTTACAACTCAATAATACAAAAGTCAGATAACCACATTATTTAAAACAGTGAATGGAGATATAAATAGGTATTTCCAAAGAAGATATAAACATGGCCCATAAGCCCATGAAAAGCCACTCAACACCAGAAACCACCAGAGAAATGCAAATCAAAACACAGTAAGATACTATTTGTCAGCCATGGGGCTGTATTGAGAAAGATGTTAACAAGTGTTGACAAACATGAGGACTCTTGTATAAGGCTGGTGGGGTTATAAAATGGGGCAGTCACATTGGAAAACAGTTTGGAAGTTCCTCAAAAGATTACACCTAAAATTACCACATGACCCAGCAATTCCACCCTTGGAGAAATGACACCCATGAGAAATGAAAACACATATCCACATAAAAATTTGTACTTTCTATTTACGGCAGCATTATTCATAACATCCAAAAAACCCAACCCACATATCCATTCCCTGCTTAGGAGACAAACAAAATGTGATGGATCTATAAAAGAGGAAAATGATTTGACAATAAAAGGAAACGGAACACTGATAGATGCTACAGCCTGGATAAACCATCATATTATGCTAATGAAAGGCAACCGCAAAGGATCAAGATTTTATTTAGATGAGCCTAGACTAGGTAAATGTAGAGACAGAAAATAGATTCCAGGGATGGGAGGTGGGATTAAGGGCCAACAGCGAACAGAAGCAGGGCTTCAATATTCTGAAAGTCATCGTGACAGCAGTTGCCCCATTCTAAGTATACAAAAAGTCAATGACAGGGACTTTAAATGGTTATTATGTTGCATAAATTATATACTGAGAAAGCTGTTAAAATGAAAGCAGAATGGGCTACCGTAGTTTAAATCAGCCTTTTGCTATAGAGCAATTTGTCTATTAAAAAGTAGAAATGACTTATCCAGAATTGTGTACCACTTTCCTAGAAGAGATCAGCAGAAGGACCATGGTGCCCAAATATGGAAATTTTCATCAATGTAAAGTGAGACGCATATATTTCTTGGCACTATAAGATCAGTCCAAGCTACATTTTCACCTGTAATGAACCTCTTTATCAGATTTGCATGTTACTGTATTTTAGAAAATATTGGTTAATTTATTAGCTATTTTAACTTTTCATCTCTGATTTCTAATGAAGATCAATATCTAAATTTTTAACTCTTTCTTTCTTTCTCTCATGTGACTGTTGCAGCCCCAGTGCTTTTCTCATTATGTTATGCCTAAGTACTTCTGTAAATTAAAGCAGGAACACACTGCAGTGTTTGCTGTAAATTTTTCTCCATTTTTAAATATTTTCTTATAGAAACACTTGAATGCTTTGCATATGAAATCTATCTTTCTCTTGTTTTTTATTCCTTTTCTTTTAAACTGAGAAAATGCATCTTCTTCAGAAACTTGATACCACATACGGTTTTCTTCCTTTATTTTTTCATGGAATTTAAAATTTTATCTTAAATTTCACATTTGACAAATATTAGTTCATGGTCAACTGTGTGTTTGAGGTACAGCTAGTACTTATTTTGGATTATTATGTGAATATGTGCTTTTCCAAGTTATTATCAGTGTCTTTTAGAGAGTAAGTAGGATGTCGTGTAAATTGTTACAATTCCTCTGTTACTAAGTGGATGCTGGTTCCGCCCCACGGTCTGGCTGGTTGGTGCCACTATCATAGAGCCCTTAGTACTATTCGTCTAGAATATGCCTTCTGATTTTAGGGTAATATTGTTTCCTCTTTGTTGTACATTTTCAAAATTATGATGTTTATATATTTTGCATCCCAGTGATATATAGAGTAGTTCTTTCTTTCAAGTTCTAAAAGAAAGTGCTGAGATGCATATTAGATTTATGTGACATGAAAGGTGACTTAGGAAAACTAACACTTCCTAGCCATGTTTTCGCTTACCTCAGGTCATGAAACCTCTTTTTACTTATTCAGATCTGTGATTTATTCATATAGATAACAGACATTGTTCATTAAAATTATTTCTTACAGTTCACATTTCTGTAGAAATTGTGAATAAGTCTTTTTCTATTATAGGCTTAGCCACTGTATATGTGTGTGTGTGTGTGTGTGTGTGTGTGTGTGTGTGAGATACATATTTATCACCTACCAGGCTATTACACTTTTTATGAATTACCATAATTTCCTGGGTTATCTGACTTATGAAATCATACTGCTTGAAAGTTTCATGGTTCGCTTTTCAGAGTGCATAGTTTTTATTGCTAATTCTTCTTCCTCCTCTTCTTCTTCTTCTTCTTTTTGCTTTCCATGAATAGAATTTCCAGAACACGAACAACAGTGAGACTGGGCACATTTATTGTGATTCTGTTTTAACACAAATATGGTTTTTAGATGAAAACAGATGGCCTTTATTGTGGTAAAACAGTTTGCCTCTGTTCCTGTATTTTGGTATCTTATCAAAGGACTTTATTCTTGAGTATTTTTCTTCTTTAATCCACTTATGCTAAGAATTATGGATCCTTAAAATATTTTCTTCTTTAATTTACTTGTGGCAAATACCATATTAAGAGATAGTTCTTATCTTCTGGTAGGACCTTCCTTAGAAAGAAAGAAAGCTTGAATACAATGTGTCATGGTAAGAGATGTCCTCAAACCAAGCCATCCTTAGATTGAAACATTCCCTAATACCGGTGTGTATGTCTCTGGGGCCTAGCCTCAAGTCAGGGATGCTCTATGGAAAGTAAGTTTGTGCCTTTCAACTCCCCAGGCAGCACTGAGCTTCAGGTGGGGTCCTCTTTGGAGAATGAGGAACAGCTCTCCATCCACACATTTGCTTTAGGCTGCCGGTCCCAAGCTGTTTAGTTTGGGCCAATGAAGGTAGTCAATTACTATTCTTTTATTGTCTATAATGGAAATTTGTTTAAAAAAACGGAGAGAGGACTTAGGGGTTCCTTGCCTTTGCTGTGACTGGCAACTTCAGTTACATATTCTAAATGGTGTAATTATTCCAGTGGGGTCTCACAGCAATTTGTTATGTGTGTTAACATCTGCAGGTTTTGATGTTTTTTCTGTCTTTGGTGCAAAACTCATCATATCTCCCTTCGCGGGAAGGACTCTTGTCTGTGACAATGGCTGCATGGGTGGTTTCGAGATGACATATAGCCCAAATATTGAAGCCTGCAGAGTTTTATTAGTCTTCACTGCCACGCAGGGAACACAGCAACGGCACACTTTCAGCGAGGGCTGAATTTCAAAATTATCTGGAAATTCTTTTAAAAATGTTGATTCCCAGGCTCTTCAGTACCCCAACCACATCCGTGTGGTGTCTTCTACCTTCTGGGGGGGGGGGGGTTAGCCATGTGTCCTGAGGCATTAACCTGTGCCTTCACTCAGGAGAGCTCTATGTCCAAGGAGCTTGGTCATCTAGGACCTGACTGTCGCTTCTCCCTTCTCGGGAGAAAGCTAAATTCCTCAGGTACTTCTTTTCCATTGTGTGAGGTTAGTTGACAGTTGGTTTGCTGATTTGTTGCCCTGAGGGCAGAGGTTAGGGTTAGTCATTCAGGGCACATCATTATTCTGGCTTATGGCAATTCCTGCTGCCTCTCCACCATTTTAATGTGTCCCCAAGGACAGATTATGAGTTTTGTGGGCCTTAGTCACTTTTGTCTTCATGGGCACCTCCCATCATAAAGAATTTTTGTGGTCCCTAAAAATTTTATTATTTTCTCCTGATGTGAGAAAAACAAATTAAAACTTTTTTTTTTTTTTTTTTGGTTAACTCCAAATGTTCCTGTTTTCTTCTGTTTTAACTTGATTGTTTCCTTGAGTCTTTCAAAGTATCTTGGGCCTAAGGCACTGTGTTCACCATCACTGGCAGATGAATTGTTGCCCCTCTTTCTGCTGTCTGCTTTTCTGCACCTCTCTGTCATTCTCTTCCCTTAGCCAGATAGGCAAGCCTTGCAATGTATTTATAAGTGGACCAATTCTTTTATGTGTATTCTTCATAGTGTATATTTTTATTTTGCTTATAGGCATTTAAATTTATTTTTTAAAAAATCAAATACAGTTCGGCAGAATGATTGCAAAGATATTACAGAGAATACTCAAATAGTCCACATCTGTTTGCCTTGTTAACAACTTACCTACGGTAATCCACTTGGCATAAATAAACTATTATTGATGTGCTATTATACATATGGTCCATAGTGCATTTAAATAGCCTTAATCTAACTGCCTTTTCTGTTCTAGGATCCTCTCTGACTATATTACGCTTAGTAATCATATCTCTTTAAGATCACCTTGGCTATGACATTTTCTAAGAGTTCCCTTGCTTTTGGTGACCTTGGCAGTTCTGGGGACACTGGCCAGGTGTTTAGGTTTGTGTACCTTCTGTATGTAAGGTGCTAGGATGGCAGTTGCTGGTATGAGAAAGTAGGCAGAGACAAATCGGTAAGTGACAGAAGTGGGATTTGTTCTGTCTTTGTCTCTGAGGTGCTCTCCCCTCCCCCACTTTCCCCACATAATGCAAACCATAGTAATTACTTTTTATCAGTAGGTGCATTTCTGAGCAGATCCAGAGATACCCCTGAATGGTCCACGGGCCAAGCTGGGCTTAGTGTTAGAGGCTCCAGGTAAAGTGCAAGCAGGTGCAAGAGAAATGCTTTGAACAGTTTCCCTCAGTGGCTGCAAAATGGATGAGATAGAATAATTTATGGTTGCTTTGCTGAATAATTCACCAACCAATTCATTCACAGAAGCAGCAAGATGTGAAATGGGAAAACAGAGGAGAAATGAATTTGAACCAGGGAAAATCAATCAGAACCCATGGGACAAAAACTGACCTTCAGAACTGGGACTCCTGGCCACTCTCACAGGGAAGGCAGCTCTCTGCCGTGCTCACCCCTGACTTCAGGAGGCAGGACGTGATCAACTCTTGGGCTTGCTGTTTACTGAACAGGTTGCTGCCTGAATCATAAGTCCAATTTCAGTGAACTCCGAATCTGTCTTTTCCTCACTCATCCACTCTTCCTAAGTGAATTTCAAACTTACCTTTGTCTTGATGCAGAGCAGATCTTGTTATGAGATTCTCATTCAAATCTTAGGTTCCGTTGGATCCTTACTGAAAATCACATGACTTCTAAGAATGCCCATTGGAGAAGCACTGTGCAATCAACAAAGAATTTTGCAAGTTACCGTGTTTAATCCATGCACCTATTCTCAAGAGCAAAGGTATTATTGTGTCTTGTGGACAAACAGGGCCCAGGGCATAAGAAATGCAGATTGCTCTGCTCAGCATCTGAACAATGAGCTTCTGACTCCAAATCCTACCCTCTTTTTCACGTCACCTTAGTCTCATAGGCCACAGGGAAGGATGAGACCCAAAGTAAAAAAAAAAAAGCAGGATCTCTGCGGTAACCACCTTATTCGTTTTAGTCATTTCTGTATTCTTTACCCCATTTATTATCCAGACATCTGCGTAGTATCACTCGAGAATCAAAGGCATTTTCTGCATGATGTGACATCCCTACTAAGCAGCTGTTCCGGACGCTCATTTTTCTGATCTGGTTTGGTGCTTGTACCACCGATTCTTTTGCTGCTCACTAGGCTTTTGTGGTAACTTATCTTAGTTAACTGAGGAAACCCGAGTGACTCAGCCAAGGAGAAATGATGTCAGCTTTAGGATCAACTGAGATAAATAAATGGAAAAGTATTTTTTTTTTTTTCCTGGAATGGCCTCCCAGATAGTCTCACAGTCTTATTCAGACAATCGCTAGAGAACGGTACTTAAAGAAATAGTCAAGCCTAGTTTTCCATTTCAGAGCTGAGATCCCAGCGATTACTACAAAATAACAGTAACAGCTACTAACTTTGTCAATTTACTACTCTGGAAGAGCTTGAGTGAGGAGCGAAGCTCCAACTTCCTTCCGATTCTTATAGCATGGGATCAGAGCCAACTAGCGAGCAGAGTTGTCTCTGCAACTATGCACGTGGTTGAGATTTCGTCTAGTGGATTTCTTTGCTTATTTCAGAAACAGAATGGAATTTACCTTTGGTTGGTCTATGTGTCAAAGTAATCTTTGAACATTGTGAAATTCCCTACCCACGTGTTATAGCTCATTCAGTTATATCACAGCGGCTCTCTAACCAGATTGCAAGCAAATTAATTTGGCACCAGCAGTTTTGTGATATTCACATTGACAAGGTAAAGTATAATATCTTGGGTGACACAAGAAGAACTTTTTTTCAAGATAACAGGATCCAATGTGCAAGTCACAAGGCCATGGTTTGCTCGTAGTTTTGCAATGAGATTAGCACTGAAAAGAAAAATTCTCGTTTCTGTTACACATGTTCAGAATTCCCCTAATTGAAGTTTAACAACTGGTTGGTGGTCAGGATTATTGCTGGTCGTTTTTCTTGTGGGTGTTACATGGATAATTGGCCATTATTTCAAACTGTTGTCGTTGACGTTTTGCTCTGAACATGAAAGCTCAGCAAAGGGGACTGAGTTGTTGATCTGAATTGTTCCCACTGCTGATTTTAGATTCTTTGGAGGAAAAGGCACGTCTAGATGTTTTGTTTCTCACACCTCCATTTTGAGCACCTTATATGTACTAAAATTTCCAGACATTTGGGGATTTGAGTTGGAAGGTTGCTATATATTTTATTTTAGAATTGAAGGTTAATTAGGAAGTCCCTCAATCTCGGAGATTGTTAACCTCCACTGTATCTGTAAAACAGAGACGCCGCATTGTGAGAAATTAAACTCAGAATGATTAGAGTTACCTGCAAATAGTCTCCTTCTAAGACGTTTTTGTTGATGTCCTTAGTCAACTTTTAGTCAGATTTTAAAACATTGTTTTAGAAGGAAGCTGGGCCCCTGTCATTCTAGCACTCTGGAAAGCTGAGGCAGAAGGATTGCAAATTTGAACCCAGCCTGGGCAAGTTAGCAGCTTAAACAAACCCTGCCTCAAACACTGAAATTAGGCTGGGGATGTAGCTCAGTATGAAAGCTCTGAACTTGATCCCAAGCACTACAAATAAAAGAAAAAGAATTCTTGAGCTACAGAGAGACCCTGTCTGCGAGAGAGAGAGAGAGAGAGAGAGAGAGAGAGAGAGAGAGAGAGAGAGAGAGAGAACTCATGCCACATCAGAGGAGAAAGAATGCAGCACGGGATGCATTGGATCTTAAAGCTTATACTTGGATATTACAAAGATCCTTTGTATTCGCATCTCATTGGCTGAAGTTCATCACGTCTGTCCCCACCTTCACAAGATGGGGGTACGGGCAGGACACTGATACTTGTATGGGGGAGAGGGAATTTGTCGGACAGCGCTAGTGATGACTGTGATGACTTTTTGACTTCACACCATAGCTCCTCTCACTCCACTTAGGGGTTTGTTAGCCAATGGTTTATTTCCTTATTTATTCCTTCATTTTATCATATTTATTTATTTACTGAGTATTGAGTCCAGTGCCTTCACACTGAGCTACATCTCCAGCCCATGTTTTAGTGCTTTGATTTTGAGACCAGATCTCACTAAATTGCTAATTTGGCCAGGCTGGCCTCAAACTTGCGAGGTTCTTGCCTCAGCCTTCCAGAGTACTGAGACTACCAACCCGTACTAACCAACATCCTTACATCCAACATTATTTCATTCGATTGGACTTTTCTATATTCTCACATCTGGTAGAATAAGACCCTTCTCATTCAGTTAATAACACCGTATTCATAAAAATCAGAGGGATTTTTCTTGAACTTACTTAAAAAGCCTCCAAGAAGTATGATTGAATTTGCTTTAAATTTATGCATCGATTTATGGAGAATTGATATCTTTCTAAAGTGGGGTCTTCAGAAACATGAGCTAAATAGAGCTTTTCAGTTGTCTTTTAATACAGTAATAAACAATCATTCCCCTATAATTTCACGTTAGCGCTCTCTCATGTATTTGTAACTTAGCACTTACGTTGGCAACCTATTTTTAAATTTTATATTTTCTTAAGTACAAGAGTTATTTTTAAAATGTTACTCAGTAACTAGAAATGCCAGATTTTTAGACTATCTGTTCCTTCAGTTTATTTGACTGAATAGCGTCAGAGAAAATAGTCTGCATGATGTCTGCCTTTTGGGATTTACCGAGGAGCTTCTTCTGCGTTGCTATATTCTATTTCCGTATAGTTTGGTTTTAATTAGATTATACGGTTGCACCTGCTATTTTCTTCTATCTTAAGACGTCTTCGGATTTTCTACTTTTATTTTCTTCATGTTTAATGCATTAATTTGTAACTTATTTTTTCCCTTAAATGTATGTGTCAAAGATTTACGTACTTGTGGGAAAGTAGAAATCTTTTAAAAATAAACTCTCGCTTTTATTAAATCGAATCAAGGGCTTATTGTATTTCCCATGTCATTAAATTTTACTGTTCTTTTATTTTCCTTGGGTCCAATTTATTATTCTTTCTAGCTATTTATATTGAATGTGTAGTTGTCTTTTTTATTCTACATCTTTGAAAACAAATATGTTCAAGGTTATACTAGTCATTCTGAATAACAGAGTAGCTTCATCCAAGAGGTTCGTAAATGAAATTCTTTCCCAATCAATGGTTTCTAAATGTGTGTTTTTTGTACTCTTCCTCTTTTATCAGAAAGCATATTGAACGTTTCATTCATTTGCTTGCTTTTAATTTTTAGATGACACAATACCTTATTGGTTATGCCTTTTGGTTATTATTAACGTGGGATCCAAAGAATGTAGTATTTGGAACTTTTGAGAATCATCTTCATAAACTTTTAGTCAAGATTTGATCATGTGTATTATGAAGCAAACATTCTTGTTCATTAGGTTCAAGGTTTATCAGATCTCTTCCTTTTCTTTCATACACACATGCATGCATGCAGATCAAGATTCTGTGTAGAGTTCTTCAACTCTGTTTTTTAATGATACTTGCCTGCTTTTGCTGAGGGAAGAATTTTTAAATCTAGATTTTTCTGTTGAGATTTGTTTTTAAAAAATGTAAGTAACTTTTATTTATATTTTAATTACATAACATTCATAGATACAACAATGCCATTTCAAGTTTATATATTAGCATCACAAAATATCTCTTTGTGCCAAGTGTCTGTGTGTGTGTGTTTTTCTTTTTTGGCTGTGTACCTTTCTGGTTCCAACTGAAGTTCCTCCACAGCTTTCTTCCTTAAGCTCGACTTTGATTCACCTTCTTTCGTCTTTGTAATTTTTAACTTTTGTGTGACATTCTATTTTTGGATATATCTCTCATTAGTGACATAAAATTGTGTTTAAAAAGTTATTCCTTTTAAAACTTTGCTCTAATGCCATTTTAATAGGGACATTTAAGCCATTTACATTTATTGTTGAGGAATTTATATTTATTTTGTGCTTTTTCTATATAATGTTTTCCTTTCCTTCACTTAGTGTGTGTGTGTGTGTGTGTGTGTGTGTGTGTGTGTGTGTGTGTGTTTGTGACTGTGACTGGAATGAGTTTTCTTGGTTTTACCTTTCTTTTCTATTTTGGAATCATGACTTAATATCTATTTTTTTGGTACCAGTTGTGTTTACATGTTTAATACATATCTTAAAAACTCATTTTTCAATCAATATTAAAATTATTCACTATGTTTCTCTCAGGCCATTGAAAGTTATGAGACAATCAATTTCATTCTCCTGATAGTATTATAATTTATTATATAACCCTTATATTTTCATTGGGCATCAAACATTATTTAGAAATATTTTTTCTAAGTGCTCTATCATTTTTATCATATAATTTATTTTTAAAAATTGCCTACAGTTCATCTTTGTAGAATTCTGAGCTCATTTGTTTTGATAAGTTATTCCTATTCTTACTTGACAAAAAACATTTTTTTCGTCTGTTTCATTTCTTGATTACCCTTGGATGACGACTCCAGTCTGACTGTGCATAGAGTTCTAAGGTCCAATGATTCATTCTTGAAACACCAAGTACTTTGCTTCTGCTTTGTAATAACTAGGGAGACTAATGAAAAATCAAATAGGACTTCTTTGCTTTCAAGAGATTTCTGTTGATTTTTTTGAAGATTCTTATTGTTACCCATGAGATGACAAAATTTTACTTAGGATGCATTTCACCTGAGTCCTCTCTGAATTTTTTCACGTGCTAGCAGAGTGCTTGGCAGTGGGAAGATCCATTATATTCTCTGCACCAAGGACCTTAGCCTTGACATTGACCAACAAACCCTTCTTTTTGTATTGCTGTGCTTTAGAACTAGACAGAAACAGGACTTTTGAAATTTAGCACAGTGACCTTTTCATGTACTAGGTACATTACAAAGTCATAGATTGAGAACGTTCTCAGTGTTAGTTGAAAATAGTCGAATATGAAAGTATCAGCCTGAGCTAGGGTGTCACATCAAAGAGTCACAAAGGAGGGTGAGTGCTTTACAGGAGAAATGGAGACAGAAGAGTAGTAGATTATGGGTCTGGAAAGGTGAGTACCCAACTTTAAAGTTCTTTTTTTTAAATATCAGATAAAGAAATATCTGTAGTGTATAAAATGGACAGTGAGAAGTTATGGGAAAGACGTTTTATGTTATGCTACAGGAAGTTTAGCATGACATTTAATATGCAAGTGAGTGTTTTGATTTGGAAAGGAAGGACTAAGGGGCAGAGGTCAGTTAAGCAGTTCTGGAGTAAGAAAATTACATTTTAAGAAAATTACATTTTATCATGTAATGTTATTTTATGTGTTAGTGGAACTGGAGATTCAGCCCAGGGTTTTTGTACTGTGCTACATCCCCAGCCACCATCACTCTTTTCTTTTAAATTTACTTTGAGACAGGGTCTCACCAAGTGTTCAAGCTGTCCAGGCTGAGCTTGAACTTGTGATCCTCTTGCTTCAGCCTCCTGGAGTGCTAGGATTATAGCAGTATACCATCATGCTTACAGAAAAGTATATTTTAATTGACAAACAATGATTACATTTATGGAATACAATGTTATGTTTCAATGTTTGCTTTCATTGTGGAATACGCAAATCAAAACTTCACCTTGTATAGTTATGCTTTCTGGGGGTGGACTGCTTAAAACCTACCCTGTTTGCAATTTTGAATAACGAATGCATTATTGTTAATTAGAGCCATCATTGTCGTCTTGGTGAGAACTTACAATGGTCCCAAGAGAAGGAAGGGGAGAGAGAAGGACACGATAGGAATATCAGCTGGGGCAACAGGGGCAGCTTAGGGGGAAAGCCAGAGTGTAATAAGGACAGTCAGAAGGAGGATTTTATGTCTGTATGTACTGAGGTCTAGTTCTCCTAATTCATCCCCTCTGGGGTAGTTCAATAGTCAGATGGAAATAGAATATTGGAAATCAGGTGGGGGGATGGAATTGTTTATGTGTGCGTGTGCGTGTGCGTGCATGTGTGTGTATGTGTGTGTGCGTGTGGTACCAAGGACTGAAGTGAAAGGAAGCTACGTTCCCAGCATGTTTTCTCATTTTTTTTCCCGTTGTGAGACAGGCTTTTGCTAAGTTCCTCAAGTCGGGCTTGAACTTGCAATCTTCCCACCTCAACCTCCCAGAGTGCTGGGACTATAAAAGGGGAAGAACACGTTTTGATTACAATTGAGGCGATGTAGAAATCTTATAAATTGTAGTTCCCTGCTCCTTGGGATGCTCGGGACCCATTTGTGATGTCAAGGTAGCATTTTCCAGGTAATAACCGTCAGGAGTGCCCAGTTTGGATCTGAGCTGAGCACGACACAGTTGGTGTATTGCGGGAGTTTAGAGAAAAAGTGGTACAAGCTGGTTGGAGTTGTGTCTTTTTTCTTTTTGTTTTTTGTTTTTAAGACAGGGTCTCGCTCTGTAGCCTAGGTTGCTCCTGAAGTCATCACGTGGCCCAGGCTGGCCTTGGACTCATGGCAATCCTCCTGCCCCAGCCGAGCTGGCTTTTGAGAGACAGGGAGGTCTTGATTGGGTACAAGAGCAGGGGGAATGTTGACAATGACATTATCTTTTTGTACTGAGAGAGACCCCTGTGACATGGTCATCATGAGTAAAAGTTTCGACACCGCCTTAGCCCTGCGTTGTTTTTCTGTTCTCTGTGCATACGTACCCTTTGGTGGTGTGTGTCTGTCATCCACACTGAACCGGAGTCACTTCTATGCCTGCTTAGGACTGCGTGACTGGCACGGTTAGCTAGGTTAAGGACAGATGCAGACTATGATGTGTGCTGCTGCGAACAGGATGGTGCTTAATCCTTTGGGAAGGAAAACGAGGCTGGATTTCCCAGAGTCTTAGCGGCTTTCGTTTCCCACGGAAACCTAGTGTGAATCAGGCAGCTGCACATTCTCAGGAATCGCACCAACAGACTCAAGCAAACCGTTACCTTAAAAAAATCTTTCCCTTGTTCCTCACGGGATTTTATTTCTGCTTTGTAATAAGAGGGAGCAATGCATGGCCAGCGAGTGTGGGCGCAGTGTCGCACCTCCCAGAGCTCTCCTGAGCCACACCAAAGCCAGGTTTCCGCCGGGTTCTCCGGGTGTGTGTGGGAAGCATTTGGCCTGTGTCCCCCGCCGGTGCTGGTGCAAGCAGATGTTCTGGAACCACTTACTCTGCAGATGGAGAATTGTGCCCAGATGCCCGGGCAGCTCCTGCCTGTGTTTCAAGCTCGGCTCCGGTGTGACGACTTCCAAGGGTCTTCGGCTCTGGTTCCTCGGCTCCCCTCCAGGCCGTGTGCTCTGCCCTTCACTCTGTTCCCTGCACTGCATTTGAAGCAGTTACCTCTCTTGTCGGCTCATCTGGAGATAATGACTATCTGGAGTGTGTAGAGCCCTGTGCCGACGTCCCTGGATCCCCAGCGCTGAGAACCGGCCACGGCAGGCTCGCAGCCCAGCCTCACCGCGTGGATGAGTGGAGGATGAGTAGGTGGCGGGTGGTTGGCGTGAACCTCTGGGTGCCAATCCATGTCATGCCCACATTTTGCTCCCCAGCAACTACATGACATGGGATAGACTGAGTTCTGTGCCTTCAGGTATCACAGCTGTTCTCTCACTTGTCTAGTGGAGACTTGGCTGAACAGAGATGTAGTTTTGGGGGAAGGCATTTGGCGCCCCTCCTTCTCATTCTGAAGGATGCCTGCATCAACGGGCCATAAAAGTGAGAAATGAATTTTCTTTGTGTCTGAATAACTTCTCAATATTTTCCTCCAGTAGGATTTGAGAAAATTCCCTGGGCCAGAGAGGAGCAGTATGCCCACCTCGCAGATGGTTTCTTTTCTCTTCTCCTTGAAAAAGTCTCATGGGAACCTGAGAGGTGCCACGGGCTCCCCGCTATTAGAAGTAATGTCTTTGCATGAAAATGGCCCCATCCCTATTGCTTTGCTGTCCTTGAGAAATTCTTGCCTTGTTTTCTTGGGAATGGGAGTTTGTGAAGTGGAAATGTGGAGGCCTGTGAAAATGTCAGCTGCTTCCCTGGGACAAATGGTGGAACAAATTTCTCTCCCTGGGGGTCCACCCAGGAGGAGAGATGCAGAGTTGTTGTTCTTATTATCCTTAGTGACATTGCAGTGAGTCTTATTCACCTACTGACAGCCAGGGAAAAATAAAGGAGACCAACAGTTAGCTGCATAACCACTCGGAGAAATACAAGTTTGCAAGTTTGGGTTTTAGAAAAGTGTTCAAGACTGGAAATAGCTGAGTCTTGCAGCACAGGTCTGTGATCCCAGCACTCAAGGAGGCCGAAGCAGGACAATCACAAGCTTGAGCCCAGCCCGAGCAACTTAATAATGGGGAGATCCTGCCTAAGAAAGAAAGAAAGAAAGAAAGAAAGAAAGAAAGAAAGAAAGAATAAACGAGCAAGCCAACAAATGAAGGGCTGGGATGTTACTCAGTGCAAAGGAACTGGGGTAAAGTCCCCAGGTCCAAGCAAACAAATAAGTGAGCAAAGAAACAAGAAACCCCGAAGCTGTATTAGAATAGTTTTTTTTTACAAAAAGAATTTTATGACACAATGATAAAAATACATAAAAGGATCTACGAATGGATTCAGGCTTTCGTCAAAAATCCAATGTTCTACGTCGATTTGAATATCTTGAGTGCTCCTTAGCTGTGAGATTTCAAATAGGCTTTTTTTGACTAGCACGAATCTATGAGCAAATCCGATTGAATCGTATGCTGTAAAATTAACCTTCCAGAAAGGACAATGAGTCATTTGCTTATTTATGCCGTAGCAGTCCGCTGAGATGATGCATGGGGATGTAGTGTGAAAACTGCAGAGTGCCGTGCATGGGAATGATGACGATGACAGTGACGATGATGACGGCGGTGGTGGTGATGATTTATCACCGGAAATTCTGGCCCCGGGTACTTTTTCTTCAGTCAGCCCTGTGGGAAAATGAAGGTCAGTAGCCACATAAATCATAGCAAATCTGTCCCCTGAGGCCCAGGGAAGGAGGCACAGGTGTTGAATTCCAAGTGTCGTTCCCACTCAGAAGCAGCTCTGGGGAGGGGATGCCGAGAGCAGGCAGGGGCTCTGCGTCTCTGTGAGAGGCTGCAACAACAATCCTGTAACCAGCAGTGGAGGCGAAAGGAAAACTTGGCTTGCTTTTGAGAGGTTGCTTCATGGGTCTTCTTCCACTCTGCCTCATCACATACTAGGCAACCTTTAATCAAGTTGCTTTTATACGAGTACCCATGTGCAGTCCCTGTATGCATACTCTCACACTGCACATGTCCTCCAATGCTCATGTGTCCACTATGAGTACAACACACACAAACACACACACACACACACACACACACACACACACACACACACACACACACTGAGCCCTGTGCCCATGGCTCCCACCTGCGGTGCACACACTCATACTCTCACCCCCATCTACAAGACCTACTCTTTAGTTCACACACACAGAACCCCATGTGTGCTCTCTACCAACCTCTCTCCATGCCCATAGCCCTCCCTCGCTTCCTCATGACTCCTGCACCTTTCATGCCTAGCGTGCACACATCCCCTACCCTATGTACCTTTATGTGACCTTTCCCACTCTGCCTATGTATCACATACCCTCAGAGACTCATACAAACATTCTTCCATACATGGTGACCTGTCTCATGGTCACAATGTCTGGGGTGGAAACGAGGACAAGGAGAGACAGCTTCATCTCTTTGTACTTATTACATTTGATGACTGCTTATCATGATGTGTCAACTTGACTGAATTAGGAAGCTCCTAGCTGACCCGTAAGGTGGAGTGTTGAGTGTGGGTGACTGACGTGGGGGCAGCCAACCAAGGGGAGAAGACCCTCCAGGATGTGGCTGGGCCCTGCCAATGGGCTGCTAGTTGGAACTGAACAGAAATGAAGGAGGAAGAGAGCCTTTTTTTTCTTCTAGAGACTTTTGGCCTTCACTGTTGCCTCTGGACGTCCACCTGCAGCATAGGCTCTCACTGGCTCCTCTGCAGTGACCTTTCGGACCTTTGATCTCAGTCTGATGTTTCTCTACCTGAGGCTGTTAAAGGGATTCTGTCAACTTGTTGGGATTAGGCACCACAGCCAGTGTAGAGTTTAGGTGTGTGGGAGTGATTTGTGGGCCAGGGAATGAGGGAAGAGCACCCATACGAAATGTGGAGGTTCCAACTAGCAGCCCGAACTATATAAAAGGAAGGAAGAAGAAAGCATGTTACAGCTTTTTCTTCTGGGAATTTACAATTTCTTCACAATTTTCTATGGACGCTGATTTGCTACACACAGCAGATCTTCATCACAGATTCATTCCTGTGTCGACTTGCACCTGTCTACCTACCCCTTTCCTATCTTCAGTCTCTGGCCTTTGCCATTGTTTTTTTGAAAAACTGCCATCTGCAGCAGACTCTCAGCTGCTGTCCTGCAGTCCCGGATGGGTGTTCTACCTTTTGGCTGGGCAGCCATTGGACTTTCCGGCTCTCGTATGTGCCATCTTGGACTATCTCTCTCCTCCGACGTGTAAGCCCTCCAAATAAATCCCTTTTACTTACAATTTTTGCCAGTTCTGCCTCTTGTAGAGCCCAAACCGTCTTTCTGTCTGAGCAAATACTAGATCCTCCTGGTCCTGCATGTGCAGATGGCCATTTTGGATTCCGTCTGCTGCCTCTGTAAGCTGACCTAATAACTGGATAAATACACGTATTTGTGATATACACTCTATTAACTCTGTTTTTCTAAAAACTCTACTACACACTTAATCTTTTTCCTCTGTTTCTTCCTCTCTCTCTTTTCCTTGACTCTAGAGCAAACTCTTTTCAGCATTATATACATAATTTGCTTTGCCTAAAATTCAAGTATCCAATCCAAATTATTATCTTTGATGAATGGTAAATCTATCATTAGATTAAGATTTTTATTAAAGAAAAAATCATTTGTGGATATTTTTGTACATGTCTAACCATTCTCATGTTTAGATCACTCAACCATTCTAGAGTCCCTAAGTCCATGGGATGGAATCAATTCATTTGGGTGTTCGAGAGGAAGACGGAACTACCCTAGCCCATGGTGTCCCGTAGGCCACCCACCATCCTTTCCCTCCTCTCTTAGATAGAGAGGCCCAGGCTGTCCCAAGTACTCCAAAACTCATGGTCAAGAAGGGTCCACAACAGCACATGGAAGCACTTACTAACTCCTCATTTTCTTTTAGTTAGAAAAAAAAAAAACTCATGCTCAAAGTCAGTGACTACATCTCTTTGAACAACAGAAGGCACATTTATCTTGCAGTTTCACTTCAGCAGCTCAGCAAGAGGCAAGGGCATTTATACACCTGTGGCATTCTTCTGTCATCTAGATGCATTCTTTGATACTTATGCAGCCGTAGAATGTTCTCGTTTGCCTTCCTGTGCCAACCAGATCTGAAGCTCTCTGAGAATACAAAAGGGCCTCCTGTTCCTGCACTTTCGACAGTGGACAACTCCAGTCTGCACTGACTATAGTGGATGCCCACGGAATCATGGTGGGTTCCATACCGTGACTGTGAACTCACACCTGTAGGAGATATGGGAGGGAGGGCTTTGGAAATAAATCTAAGCATTACAGTGATTTCCCAGGAGAATCACATAGCCAGTGGTGCCCTGGATCAACTGGTAAGGTCTGACAGTGATGCTGATTTCACGCCTGCAATTAGACCCCATAAAGTGGGCCAGCACTGCCAGACACACAGGGTATCAGAGCAACAGCGATATGAGAAAGTGGGTTAGTTTACACATGGGGCTCAGAGAGGCAATGGAGAGGCTTCAAAGATGTAGCTTCTTGCTCCCTGTTCTTTCTTTCTTTTCTAAATTTTGCTTCTATTTCAGTTTTCCATTAAGCTAGAAAGGTGAGTGAGTATATTCCAAGAGTGGGACATATGTGGGAAAAGATGCCACCTCAGTTGTGGTAGTATGAAGGCCATATGCAAAGATCAGGGATTGAGACCCACTCATAATATCTGAGACCTCACTAGGATAAGAATCAAGTAATATTTGGTAGGTTAAAGATGAGAGAGCTCACTGTAAATTGAGCCACTATCCACCTGGTTGTTATTCCTAGCCTGTTAATAACCATTTTTAAAATATGGAATCTTTTTTTCTAGAAATTTCATAAATTGGATAATATCCTTTTATGAATTTATAGATAGAAGGATAAATTTGCTTCCAAAAGATACCTCCAAAAAGAGCCCGTCATTCCAGTAGATGATTAGAAAATCATTATTTAATTGTTTGAGCATTTTCACTTCTGTAGACATTGAAGACCAGAAAAGGGGGCACATATGCTCTAGAGTGAGCAAAAGTGAGAAACAATGTCAGAAAATAACAGGAGAGAGATCAGAGATAAGAAGATGACTGCAAGTTGGAAGCTCTACCTGAGACCATTCTTGGTGTGACCCTATCACCTTGTGAGGAGTGTCACTCAGAGGACCACAGACCTTCATCCTTTGATACATCCTGTAATAATGCAGAAATTCAAGTTTGTTTGTCTTTTTTGGTGATAGTGGTGGTATTGTTTCTGCAACCCAGTCACTTTTCAGTCTGCCTTTTCTTTTCTCCTTCCCATCCCTTCCCTTCCCTCCCCCTCCACCCCCCTTCCCCTTCCTTTTTCTCTCCTTCTTTTTCAATTGCTCAGGATAGTCGCAAATTAGCAATCCTCTTGCCTCAGCCTCCTGGCGTGCTGGGACTAAAGGCCCTTGCAGCAAACACTGGGATCTCTATGCCTTTCTTTTTTAGCTTTTTGTTCTCTCCTCTTCCTCCATCCTCTCTTCCCTGGTTCCTATCTCTTGCCCCTCGCTACCTGGCTGCCCTCTTCTTCCACTCTGCCTTATCACATACTAGGCAACCTTTAATCATCCCACAGTTTTCCACAACACTAGTAACTCGATGTCCAGTCTGAGTTGGAAACACCGGAAGCATGAGAGCATAGCGGAGAAATGGGGTTATGTACAGAGCATGAGATCCTTGCAAGCTTGACACTGGAATAGGAATTCCTGCTATGGGCCCTAGGTCTTGGTAGGCTCGGCTTGGATCTGTGGCCTCTGCCTGAAGGAAAGAGTGGTTTTGGGGGAAGTGGGGAGGGGCAGCATCTGATTGACTTAATTTCAACAGAACCCCAAAGCCATCTCTTTGCCATTCATGTTCCTGGCTCCTTTTGTGCAAGGCCCCATGACTCACCTTTGCCTTTGATGTGCCCCATTGCCCTCCTCCCTTCTCTGTGTCTGAAACCTTTTTTCCCTAACCTAGGGCTGTATGGAGCACTTCAGTGTCCCTCACACCTGTTTGGCACAGAAAGCTCACTGTCAAATTTTTCGGTTCTGCACAAGCTCTGCCCAAAAGGTTGTCATCTTTCTCGTCCCAAGTGACTCATCAAGACCAAATTGCACCGTTTTTGTAAACACCTCATAGAGTTATTCCTGCCAGCCACATAAAGTAGAAATGACTGCAGTTAGCTTTTGGTATTAAATCACAATATCCTCCTGCTGTTATAAAGGAACAGCCCATTTTAGAAAACAGAGTCTCAATGAATCTAAATGACATTCCCACTTAATTATGATACTAATTACTAATAAAGTGTTAGCGCTGGAATTAAAACTGAGGGATGTGGGGTCCAAATCCCATTATTGGCCTATTTGCTACATGGCCTGGAGGAAGAGACCAGCCCTGAGCTGGCTGGTACCTGAAGAGGGTGTTCCTTTAGCTTCAGGAGGGCTGGGTGCAGCTGGGGCTCCACCGTCCTTTGCAGATGGACACTTAGAGGACATTGGAATAAAATTAAAGGGCTGCATGGTTTCTGTAGAAGAAATGATGAGCACAGCTTTAACTCCATGGAAAATATCAGCTCCCTGCGACTTCCCTCGCCCCCCTTCGCTGGGTTTGCAACACGTAAGGGAAGTGCGATGATCCTCAGGGGAACCTCCACGTCAGCGATGTGCCTGAAATCTTAGCGTCTGGTGACATTCATGGCTAAACATTGTCACGACAAAACACTCATTCCAGTAACTAACAGCAAGGGCGTGTGGCTCAGAATGTGCGACCTGAAACACATTTGCAAAGGGAGCCTGAGGGCGAAAATCACGAAACGAGAAGTGAACAATCTTTCTAGTAGGTTCCAGATTCTGATATTTGGCACTAGCAGCCAAGGAAAAAGGAAAAAGAGAAAGATGGAAGTACTTGGGACACATAATGAGAGTTTTGGAGCCATGCTGAAATTCCAGCTGGTTTTGTTCGAAGATATTGTAGAAACCCACAGAGACACTGTGGAGACCATTTGAGTTTTGCTTCTCCTCAAGTGGCCTCTCATCCCATCCTTTACTGATTAGTAGATTTCTTGAACTGTGGAAATTATTTTGTCTCATTGACTTGATACGTACTCTCAAACAGACAGGGCAAAAGAAGCACAATTCCTTTTGTGAGAAACACTGCAGAACGTCCAACAAATCAAGGTTCATAAAGGCTCTTTGATGAGGAAGTCTGTAATAAGATTGGGAGGGACACATTTTTAAGACCCTAACATAAAGTTCTATTGTTCTGTTTTTTATTACATTAATTATTCTAAGTTAATTTGTATACTCCTAAAACATTAATGTCTTTACCTACTTTATGGTATGTCTTTGTTACTTTATTGTTGCTGTGATAGAAATACCTGACATCCACAATTTGAGGGAGAAAAGATTTATTGTAGCTCACAGTTTCAGAAGGGCTCATACAGTCCATTCAGGGGCAGTTGCTAATGACAGAAGCACACCACCCAGGTCTAGCTGGAGGAAAGCTCTTCCCTGCATGCCAGACAGAAAGCCAACAGAAGGAGGAGGGAGTCAGTGTTTGAAGACCAAGGCAAAGGCCAGCGGTTTCCCAGGAAGAAACGGTAACATGTTTCTTCTTCCTTCCTTTATTCAGTCCAAGCTGCCAGTCCGGCCGCTTACTTGCAAGGGTCAGGGTGTTCCGGGCCTCAGGTTAACCACACACACCTGAAAACTCTGTGTCCTGGGTGTTTCCTATTCTCAACAAGATGACACAGCTGACATAACCCTCCAGGTCAAATCCTTCTAGCTAGGACTCATGCCTCAAAGGCAAATAGTTCCATAAGTATTCCACTACACGCAAAAATACATGAGGCCTTTAAGGGACATTCCAGATCCAAAGCACAACATGACATTTTGAAACTTTCTATCAATGCAAAGAATTTTGCTTTCGATGAATAATACATAGCTGGAATCGTCAATAAAGGAGAGGGAGAAGAATTAGGGTGTGAAATCAGCAGTAGAGCTAAACCATGATTTAGTCGTTCTGGTCATGTCCTTACACAACTTGACCTGTTTTCTCAGCTGTTAAGATGAAGATAACAACGTGGTCTAATGGGATTGCTTTATGGGTCAAAATTGAGAGCTTCTGTGAAGAGCCTCAGGTACCACCTGATACACAGCAAACAATGAGATGATCATTCTCTTCCCTCTCCCACGCTGCTGTGCTCATAATTACTATAACTGACAATTTGCTCTTCAAAACAACGTTTTCAGAACATCAAAAGCGACCAAATGAACTTTTAACGAAATTTAATTTATCCCTTCACTTGCTTACTCAATAATTAGTTAATCTCAGATGTGATAAATGGAAAGAACTAAAGTAAAACTTGTTTGTTAAGGAAATTTCTTCATTCCTAAGAAGTAAATGCCTTTAATGCTTAGGCAAAGAATTCCAGCATTTTGTTTACACTCAGAATCAACTGATTAAATTTGTGCAGGTTAAAAAAAGATTCTGTTGTCAGTTCACTGACTGAAACCTTTTTATTTGTGACTTTGAGGAATATATTTCATGAGCGACATTGAACATACTCGTACATAGGTAGAGGACAGGTTGCACGAATAATGTGAATTGCTTATCCTAGGAAGGAAGGTTTGTTGGCTTATCTCTGAGGCTGCATTGATAGAAGATAAAATGGTGAACATGAAACTTGGCTGTCATCATTTGGATCTGATTTATGAAGAAAACAATGCTGTCTAATAGGATTGCTTTACAGATTAAAATTGAGAGCTTCTGTAAAGCTAATGATTAGGTGATTATTAATAAAACCTTCCTTTGGACTCAGAAGTTTTCTAGGAAGCAAAAGAAGTTTTTGGATGTTATGTAGCATGGTTTCTGTAGTAATAGACGGCTCCTCTCAGCAACAGTGGGTTTGTAGGTTCTTTTGAAAGGATCTGGGAAGTAGTTTCCCTGACTGCTTCCTGTTCAGGGTGTGGGATTCCACTGTCAACGCCTCTGGCACAGCAGGAGCTCAGCTATGCAAGGGACTGCTCTGATGCATGGACACTCACGGGCAGCCAAGGCTGGAAGGGTCAGATAATGGTTGTCCAATGCTACAGGATGCACTAATGTTAACAGTTCCATTCCTAACTAAAGATCAGCTTTATGAAAAATCACCTCCCATTTCCAACCTATAATGAGTGTAAAATTGTGCAAAGATGGATGAGATGTTGCCTTCAGTAATCCTTGATGAAACTGGTTGGAGAAATAAAACCATTTGTCTCTCCCATTCGATGGGCTCTTATTATATAAAAGAACTGTGTAATCATCTTAAACCAGAACGGAGCGGAGGGGCTGAGAGACAGAAACTTCTGAGTCTTATGTTTCTGTCATCCACAGCTGCTCATCAAGAAGAAAGAAACAAATGTTCCAGCAGGCACTTTCTCATGACAAAGCTGAGCATTCGGGCAGAACTTGAAAAAAAATTTCTTCCATAGATTTGTGAGCACTTGTGTGATGAATTTAGCTCATAATTCGCCTGGATTGAAAAAGTCAGGAGGCAAGGTTTTGCCAGAAGGGGTTTATTACCCGGAGTAACTTAACCTCAGAGCTCAGTTTATTTCTAACCATTTGATGGCTTACTGTTTAGAATTGAGGGGGGTAGGCACTTCCCATCTGGCAATTCTTTTACCCTCTGTCGAATTTGCCATACTGACAAATTATTAACGTAGTCTAAGCCACAGAGACTTTTTGGGGAGAAAGCATGGTATCTCTGAGAACACGTTGGCGAAAAGATGGCAATAGTAGGAAGAGAGTCTCTAGATCTTTTTATGACCTGGGAAAAGTCACTTCGATTCCTTCTGCTTCATTTTTAATCACCTGTACCTGGGACTCAAATAAGTGTTGTCATTCAAAAACATCGGTGGCTTCCTCTCGACACCCTGTCTCCTGCTGTTGGTCTCACTGCATTCCTCACTGCTCTCCTCCCCACCGGTGCTTAATTTTTAAAATGCAATATTTTAAGAAGCAGCAACTTTCGCATAAAAATTTTCTGTTCTTTTGCTAGACTTTTTAGAACGGAATGGTGCCTGTCTGCTCTGAGCTTCTTACTGTCTTATCTCTACTTTTGTATGACAACATTTCTGTTATCATTTTTCCACACTTTATTATCAAATGATGTCCTGGGATCTATTCCCAGCATAACAAAACAGCATAAACAAAACACTCCCAAGATCACATGTTGATTCACCTGTGTATTAGTCAGCTATCACTATAACAACACATCTGAGACAACTAACTAACTTTAAAAAAAACGTTTATTTTGGCTCACAGTTTTGGAGGTGCTCCCATTGCTTTTGGGACCTGTGAAGAAGCAGCACTTCATGGCTGGATATGTGCAGCGCAGAATCACTTACCTAGTGGTCAGGGAACAAAAAAGAGAAGAGGTGGAGATCCTACTGTTTTGTCTGACTTAGCTTTGTTCCACTAGGCCCCACCTCTTAGAGATCCTGTCCCTCCCTGAGAGCGTCAATGTGGAGACCAAGACTTTACACAAGGGCATTTGAGCCATTCAAGCCTCTGGTGGTCTAGTGGCTAGGATTTGGCACTCAAACCATAGCAACCTGGTCGTTGGAGAAAGGAACTTACACTTGCTCCATGTTGCCCTGTCCATTTTCTTCTCCCTTCCCCAGTCTCTACCCAGGACAATCAAGACAATGGATCCTTGCTCCTAGTTGGCTTTTGGGTCTTCCATGCCTGTCCCTCCCCAGTGCTGTTGGGTTAAGCCCTCCTGGTCTTTCATGCCAGTGCAGTTTTCTTGAAGGATATTTTCCCAGATCTTGTACTAACCGTGATCTATAAGGCATCTGCAGTGATTTTTTTCTTAAGGATCTTTCTTAAATTCTTGTTCTAATGAAGGCTTTCTCAGCTGAGCCTAATTGTAGAGCAATATTACATATATTTCATGATGATACGGTGCTCAAAAAGTCTCAGATTTCAGTATATATGTGACTTCGGAGTTTGGAATTCATGATTCTCAACCTGTCCCTATCTTTTGTCATTTTTTCATATTTATATAGAGTATTTCATCACAGTTTTAAAAATGACTTATTACACATTTTTCTTTGCTTCTTTTTTTTCTTACTCAAGAAGTCCATGCTTAATTCTCCTAAATCAATGACTAAAGGGAAAAAGTGGGGTTATTTTCAGAATCCCCCTTTACAAATTTCTTTGTTTCCACTGTTTAAAATAGCTATCTTAAAGTTTATTTTCATTTGACTACTTTAGAAGGGAATACGGAATAGTAGCTATTTTCCAACTTGAGATTTCTTTTCATTAAAATTAGATGTTCAGTTCCACCCTTGTATTTATTCTTTCAATTAGGCAGGCTAGCATATTACTCGGAAATTTTGTTGTAAATGCTGGCTTTCCACTCCAATTTTGTTCTTGAAACATCTGTTTAGGGAGGGAGCTTGTAAGTCATAAAATAATTCCATAAATAATGTTCAGATGAAAACTCTGCCAGCTCAGCCTAATTTTAGAGCCATGCTACAAATATTCTTTTAAATTGATTTCACTTGCATCTGGCTTTCCTGTCCTTACTTTCCTCTTCCCAGGGAGAATCCCTTTTCCTCCTGTTCCTCTGGCCCCTCTGTATAGCGTAGGTCACTGTTGACTCTATGGTTCTGTGTGTTCCCCAAGAAATGTCTGTAAAAAATGCTTTTCACCCTTCCCTTTCTTCCTTAGCCAGAATGGCTATTAGACACTGAACCTGACATTTTCTGCTAGATGTGCGGAGGATGTCAATTTTAATTTAAATGTTAAGCATTAAACATTCTTGTGTTTCCTTTTCTAAGTTATCTTGGATAAAACCTAATTGTGATTGGGAAACTGAGGTTGTAGCAGGGAACAGAAATAATTGAAGAGCTGAATCTCTTTGTGCTTCAAAACAAACCAGCAGCCAGGAAACCCAGAGACGTGCTGGGATATTATTTTCTGTTGCTGTTGCCTCTTCCCTTCTGTGTATTTGCTATCTTTGTCCCTGACCTACCGTGCCGCTGTCCGTACAATCTTCCTCATATCCTCCAGGCCTCTGCTTGCACTCTCCTCCTCAAAGTAGCCATCTTCAGGCAAATCAGAGCAATTAGGTTGCATTATTTTCAAGCACCCAGCACCTTGTCTTTGTAGCAGCACCACCAACTACTATTGCCAGTTTTTGAAGGAGAATTTGCTTAGTGTCTCTCTCCCTGCAAGTTGCGCGCTCCCTGAAGACAGGCCGAACCACAGAGACTAAGATGAATCAGGCATCAATACTTTAGCACTGCTTGGTAGCACCTTCCTGCAAAGGTGGACATGCTACCTATCTCTGCTGTCCACTAGGATGGCCCTGGGCTGTTTGAAATGGAGCTGGTGTGGTGGAGAAGTGAGAGTTTTAGTTTTACTTAATTTTAGTTCACTTGAACTTTAGCAACCATCTGAACACGGCTGGTAGGTGTATGGAAGAAAACCAAGGAGGCTAGTGTGGGATTAAAGGACAGTCGAGGTCATTCCAGGTAATATTTTTGCATTTTTCATGCTCACATCCTACACCATATACACATCTGCTTGCTCCCCAGGCTGCACTGAGCTGAGGCAGGAGGTGGAAATTTGTAGCTTCCCATACTGCCCCGCTGTCTCTGCTCTCACTTAGCAAAACATGATCACTGTGGAGCAGAGTCACGTGTTTCTCAGCCCCATCTCACCCATGCACATGGCCCTGCCTTCCTCTGAGTGCAATGAGATGCCATCAGTGCCAATACTTTGGTGTGGTCCCCTGAATCACCAGGAAGTGGCAAATCCTCCCTGAGCTAGCTCCCTGCACTGGGAGGATATTCTGAACACGCTATAACCTGAAAGAACGCATGTTTATCTTGCAGCATAAAAGCCCTCTGTTGGCCACAGGGTGCTTTGGTAATCCTGGTCTTTCCTTAAGCCTGACTCAGTAGGTGGTAAATGGAGACATGAATTTGTCCTTTCTGCTTATAACCCGCACTGACCATGTACATATTTCAACCAAAGGCCGGCTCTGCAATCCCTCACCTTGGGTGACAGGGGCAGTCTCAACTCAGTCCACTCGGCTCTCTAGTGAGAGGAGTCTGAAAACCCTGGATAAGACACTTGCTACTTCTAAACCTGTGTCCCAGGAGCGCCTCCGCTGCTGTGAGTGACAAGTTCAGGGAGGAGATGTAGATACAGAAGATTAAAATGGATCCTCAGCAGCGAGAAGTCCACCGCTAGACCACCTCAGCAAGAAAGCCCTGGCTGACCTCCCTGAACCCCACACAGACAGACCAACCTCCTTTCCGAATGTGTGTTTACATCTTCTGTCCTGCTAGTTGAATCTGGGGGACTTAAGTAGGGGTGACACTGTCGTTTTTTAGGAAACCTACCTGTTTATAGCTTAGCTAAGATATCCAAGAGACAATTAGCTTATGTATTTAAAAAAAAAAAACCGAAAAGTTATACAAGATGAAGCATACTATTTTAATTTCTATGCGCAGTTTTATTTCACTGAAATAATAGGTCTATATTAATATTTTTGGGCCAATTGTTAACTGTGAAAATAGTTAGATTCCTGCCTTACATCACACACAAAGCTAATCTAGATAAGTTTTAATAATCTTCAAAAATGAAGCAAAAAATGCAACTCTAGAAAAAAAGAGTTCGTGGTTTCAATCATTTTGAGTAAGAAGGACTTTTCTTCTGAGGCAGGGTCTCTCTCTGAAGGAAGGGCTTTCTTAAGATAAATCAAATGACCAAATCTTACAGAAAAAAAACATTTTACTATATAAAAGCTCTGAACATTTATATGATAGAAAACATCATTGACCAAGTGCAAGTTTAGGCTGGGTTTTTTTTTATGAGCAATAAAAATACAAACAATACTTACAATAAAATTATGTGGATTAATAAGAAAAAGTTGAAAGGTAAAAATGTAAAAATGGGTAAACGCCATAACACCGTGGCTAAGCAATCCATAGAAGGCAAAATACAAACGTGCATGTGCATGTGTGTCTGCAGTAATATTTAATTCTGCTACGAATCACACAGATGTAACTTGTCAGTACCACTGTGCTCATTGCTCGTTATATTGGCAAAAACTTTAAAAGCAACATACAGTGCTGGTAAGGCTGTGGGAAAGAGCCTCAGGGGAATCTGAATCTATGTGTTGTATTTGGACAGAAAAAATTACTATGTATTAAAAGTTTAGATGCATTTGTCCTTTGTAACAGGAATTCCATCTCTAGTCATATATTATATAGAAATAGTTGGACGTATATGAATAGATATATGCACGTGGGTATGTACTGGCATGGAGCCCACATAATGCCTCACTAGTTGCATCCTGGCATAAAAATTATGATGCATGTAGAAATGGCAAAAGGATGCTCTCTGCCCTCCACAGGTACTCTTTCGACCTTTCACTCACTTTTTCCTTGAATAATCATGAAGAAATGTAGCTTTAGTCAAATACAGAGTTGACAGTGTATTGTATGATGTTGACAATGCTTGCATATAATTAGATTTTTTTTGTTTATGGATGTACAGGTTAAAGACTGGGGAACAGGTTACAGAAGTGACCATCAGTAGTGAGAGCCAGGGCAGGTTTAGTGTGTCTCTTTGCCTCCCAAGGAGAATGCAAACCTTTGCTGTGCCAGGAGACTGGACCAAGGGGAAGGAACTGAGTGACGTTGAAATAACAGATCATGTTCCTAACCCGAGTTTGTCTCAGTATTCGGAAGTATTTATTAAGAATAAAGAGAGATTGTTTTAAACTGGAAAGTGGCTGGCTTCCCTTCAGGTGTTGAGTAAGGAATGTTTCACTGTGGTTTGATTTTAGGTAACTCACCATAGCTAGGTTAACTAAGCCCAACTTCAGACAGTTATCTTGCAACTTGTTCAGCATCTATGGTGTGGGGTGGCAATGGGGGAAGGGAACATCTGTGCAGTGGCCACTTCAGTGGTCCTTATCTAGACATAAAGTCCCACTGGCTCATGATGAGATTGAGCCTGACACCTTCTGAGCCCAGGGTTCCTGCACGCACTGAGGTCACCGGCAAGAAAAGGCAAAATCTTAGGCCTGCGGCCATGAGCTCCTTTCTCAGTGGAGGAAAGAGCGGTACTGCTCTTGGCCAAGTTCAGTCCCAATTTAATATCTTTCTACACAGTTCCCTTGTGACTTCATCTCTTGCGTGCGTCACGTCTGGACTTCTCTGAGGAGGAACAGCCACAGGACGCAGCAGGTGGAATGGTTCTGCTTCTCGGTGCTGGGTCTTCAATTTCATGCATTTTCCTTCTCTCATTTGATCAGAAGGTGGGGTCCTAATGCTTGGGCTGCTGGGAAGACTTGTGGCCACTTGATCAAAATCCCATTGTGTTGTGCCCCAGCTTCTGCTTCTTGTGCCCTGTGCTCTGGTCTGTTTCACTTCTGCTTCCGTGCCTTGAAACAGTTCCTCCTTCTTGTTCAACAGATGCTTCCTTCTGGAAAACCCTGCCAATTCGGTTCTGTGTGTTTCCTTTTTTTTTTTTTTTTTTTTGAGATAGGGTCTCACTCTGTAATCCGGGCTGGTTTCAAACACCTCTTGCCTCAGCCTCCCAAGTGCTGGGCTTAAAGGTGTCATCACCATGCCCGACTTCAGCAGTGCTGGGGAATTGAACTCTGGGCCTTGTACTTTCTAAGCAAGTGCTCTAACCACTGTGCTATTCCCTCATCTCTAGCTTTTGCTTTTCAAAGCATAGCAGCAGGGAGCAACAAAGCCCTTGGAAGCACTCATTTCTTGCCCTTTTCCCAGGCCTGCTTCTTTTCCCAGAGTTCTCTCCTGGTTTGCGGAAGCTTCAGACTTGGGGTGCTGACAGGACAGAGCTGGAAAAAACCACGTGGAGCAACGACTGATCATGATTCGGATGACGTATGGGATTACAGGCTCCTGTTAATCTGTGTTTGAGGGGCCTTCCCTATCTGCTCGAACTCCCATATTTTCATTTGAATAAATTAAGGGGCTTAAGTGACCTTCCCAATCCCACATGGCTGGAGTGAAAACTCGAGTGCAATCAGCTTAACTCATTAGAAAGCAGAAAGAGGCACGTCCTAGAAGGCTGAAATGAGATGTAAGCAAGATGTAAGGTCTTCGGATTCCACAGTAAAATGAAGGCATGGCACGGGGTTTCTTTGCACGCTACTATTTATGCAAAATAACAATTAATTTATGCAAAATACCAGTAGCATTTTAATTTCACAGGCTGATTTCTAGTATCCAAACTTTTTTGCGTAAATTCTCATTTAATATTCACACTAACTTCGTGGAGCCTGAAATATCCTGATTTTGCAGTTGGATTAGCTTAGGTGTGGAGATGTCAACTGGCTGCCACAGTAGCACAGAGATGTCAAGCAAGGACTCAGACACAAGGCGTGTCATTCCCGGGGCGGCACCAACCCGAGTCCCAACAGCTAAGGTCCCTCTAACACAGCTGTAGCACCTGATATTTGCAGACGAGTCCAATCCCCCGTTACCTGCCTGCTTCAGAGAAGCTGTCTTTTGAGGTCCACTAGCCCTCATCCAGTTATCAAGGGGTCAAGAGTGCCATCGTGGCACAGCCTGCTTCCTTCAACAGCTCCAGCTCCAAATGTCAAAAATCATAACAGAACCTAAGAATGAAGACATATTACATTAGTCTTTTAAAAACAAACCCGTCCCTTTTTCTGGCATTGTTATTTATAAGCACCAGGTGTAGACTGTTGAAGTCATATTTACAGAGTTGATTATGATTTTGAGAAAGGAAAGTAGAATTAAGACAAAAATTCGTCTCTGTCTAACGATGGGTGATTGACAAGGTTTCCAGGAACTTATTTGAATCTCCTTTTGCCAGCTTCCAGAAGTGGCCTCTCCGCCTTTGCTCCTCCTTGGGGGATGTATCTACAACCTCTCCACAGCTCCATTTAGCCTGAATCTTTGCTCCTGATGTTTCTGGGACTATGCCAGCCACTTATGCCAGACACACAAAGAAACACGCTTCTTTGGCTGGGATTTTATAGGTTTTTTTTTTCCTCACAAAAGATTCCTGTAAAATTGGAAACTTAAGGGAGATTTGCTGTGGTTTACGGTCTTATAGAGTCAGAGTCAGGAGAGATTGGGGAGGTCACGCGGTGGTACCATTTTATGTTGTAGTGGAGGGAAGGATGACTCCAGGGGATTAACTAAGATAGGCTGGACCTTCCTGACAATTTCCTGGAGAAATAATAATACTTAGTGGCAGATGTGAGTCTGAAATACATTTGAGCAGGTCTGAGTCATCTGTTTTTTTTTTTTTTTTCCTGTCATCTGTCATTGCCTTTACTTAGAAGTTTTAGCTTGTCCCGCATTCTCAGTAGGCTAGACTATCTGGACAAGTCGTCTGTACCCGCCCTTCTCACCTGCTCCGCGGATCTAAATTATGACTTTTCTCTGTAGGAGTAACACTGAAAACGGATTCCCTTCCAAGATCATGGCTTTGTACACATATTTTTTAAGTGTTATTTTTCTACCTTATCTTTTCTTTCAAGTAGTTGCTTTTTAGTCAATGGGGCCGGTCTTGGTAATTCCACCCTACATTTGATTACTGCCTGATTAATTCCACCCCCCTCCCTTCCCAAGCACACAGCAAGTGAAGCTGTAGTTTTGGTATTTCCTGGGCTTTGTCCCTGACTGCCGCCCACACACAGGAGGCCCTCACAGAACATCTGTTGGATCTTCTCATCATGGGCTGTATCTGCATGATGATGCCATGCCGAAGAAGCAGATGGTTTACATCCTCCTTACACATTTGTGAACAAGAGTAGCAGCATCGTCACCACGTCCTGACTGTGCAATGCTCAAGGTAAACTCATGGTGTTCGGTTATGATCTCATTTAAAGAAGCTCAGGCTTACAGCCCTGTAGGAAACGTGCTGTTATTAGCGTCATTACGCAGGTGAAGAAGCTGTGACTGAAAGCAAGGTGAGTTTCCCAAGGCCCCGGGCTGAGTGGTACATCAGGATTTGAGCAAGTTGATTTTATCTGCAATGGTGCTGTGCCTTGGCATGAACGCACAGAATCCCAGGGTGGCTGAGGGGTTTCTCAGTCTTACTCTGTGCCCGAGTTCCTTCTCCAATGTTCTTGCCAAGAGACCATTTTGCATCTGAACATTCCCTGGTTAAGAGATGGCAGTGCCCCAGTAGGAGGACCGTCGTTACATGATGTCATCAATAAGTATGGTGAGTATCTCGTGTCTTTTATTGTATTCTCATGGAGTTCAAAACAACTATGATTAATATGCTACATGCTATAGTAGAAAATGAAGTCTCTAAGAAGACAGACAGAAGAAATTCTAGGGTTCTAAGAAAGAACCGAAATGAAGGGCCAGAAACCCCAAAACACAGCAATAAAAAGAAAGAATGCCTTGGTGGGCTTGTGAGTAGATTCAGCCCCCTGAGGAAAGGATGGGGAAATCTGCATAAGACTGGCCAATTGGAGTTTCTTAAGCTGAAAATGCAAAGGGAAAAATTAATGAAAAAAAACAAGGTAGAACAGAATACCCATAGACTGTAGGGCATATTTTAAAAGTTGTATGTGTGATTGGAATGCCAGAAAGTAAGCAACAAAGCAGCGAAAATATCTGATGTCACAGTAGCTGAGAGTTTTCCAAAATTAGCAGATATTAATTAATTAATGTTGAAAGAAAAAATCTCACCAGCCCAAAATTTAAAACCAATATTCTGAAAAATTAACTTTCAAAAAGGCAAGTGAAATAAGCGATTTCTCAGGAAAACATCAACTGAGGGAATTAAGGGCCAAACTTCCCCGTAGCAACCTAAACAGAATTTCCTTGGAGGTAAGGAAAGAAATATAGGCCAGAATCCTAGATCGAAGTGATCACTTGTGAGGATCTCACCCAGGAGTGACTATGTGGAAAGCATAAAAGCAAAATATGTTTTCCCCATTTTAATAATCTAAAAATAACTGTATATTTGGAGCAACAATAATAGCAATGTACTAAGTGACTGTAGGATATACGTAGGGGAAATGTGTGAGTGAAATGTTTAAATGTCTAGAGGGAAGGACTCAAGTAACTGTTAGAAGGGACAGGTATGACACGCGAGGCAGGGAAGGATTGTATGACTAGAAAATGAAGTTAGTTAACAAGATATTTATATATTTTTAAAAGATATATATATATATATATATATATATATATATATATATATATATATATATATATATATTCTAAATAATTTACCATCAAACCAAAGAACATCAAAATGTATAAGACAAAAAAACTGGTGGAACAACAAGAAGAAACACAAATACACTGATTTTTTAGTAATGGGCAGATCAAGCAGGCAGGGCGTCAGTCAGGACATTGACCATTTGAATGGTATCAATTGGCTGGAACTAAGAGATGTTTATAAACACGCCCTCTGGTAACGACACTATGTACATTTTTCTTAGTTCGCCACAACAATCAGCACAGGCCACATTTTAGTTTATAAACACAATGAATTCGTAAAAATAGAAATCATATGAAGAATGTTCCCCGAGTAACCTAGAAACCAGTAACAGAAAGATAGCTGAAACGTCTCCAATTATTTGGTTTAAGTAACACTTTTAAAATTGGATTTAATAACACTTTTAAATAGCATGTGTATTGAAGAAGAAGCCTCAAGAAGAACTTAAAACATACTTGGAACTAAATGAAAATGAAAAGAAAGTTCATCAAAAATGACAGAATGTAGTAAAGACTGGGCTTACAACAATTCATAGCCTCCAGTGCACCTATTGGGAAAGAGAGCTGAAATCAGTTACCTAAGCTTCTACCTTACCAAACCGGAGAAAGAAGATTACATTATACTTAAAGCAAACAGGATACAAATGAAATAATAAAAATTGCAGCAGAAATCAATAAAATTATAAGCAGGAAAATGACAACTGACATGGAATGAAGTCAAAGAGTGGTTCTTTATAAAATTAAGAAAAGTCTCTCCAGGCCAACTAAGGAAAAGAAATTATTACCAGTATGGAAAGAGGTGTCATTACTGCTGGTCTCGAAGATAGTAAAAGGATAAGAAACACATACAAAATGGATCAGCTCTTAGAAAGACACGAATTGCCAACTCACAAGAAGGAGAGGAGATAGCCTAAACAGCCCCATACCTATTAATAAAATCGGATCAACAATTGCAAACATTCCTCAAAAAGAAGGCACCTGGGCCAACTTGTTTTACTGGTAAAATTTAGCAGATGTGTAAGGAAAAAAGTAAGAGAAGTAGAGTTGAGTTTCTGTAGCTTAAAATAAAAATGGCTTCCTCAAGCAAATACACATAGTCTTGTATAAGAGCTGTCCACAAGCAGATTCTGCAAATTGGAATTCACAGGGATTGGTTTGAATTTTAAATTCGATTTGAGTAGAAGAAACTCTTTCTGAAAACGAAAAGAATTGCTTCTTTTTTGGGAGTGTTTGCATAGATTCTTAGGAATTCCTAGAGAGCCCACAGGTCTTTACATTTATATTTTTGCCACCTAAAGAAAAAAAAGACAGGAGGAAGAGCAAAGGGCGGATCAGAGCAAAAAGTCCAGTTCTCATTTTAAAGGTAAGGCAAGGCTTGTGTCCTTTGCAAAAGGAAGGATGAGGAGGCATGAAAAATTTAAGTAATTCTTTCAAGAAATTATGAAAATCTGGGGTCTGGGGTAATCGCTAAGTAGTTAGAATGCTTGCCTAGCACGTACCGGACTTTGGCTTTGATTTTCCAGCATCTCGTAAAAATGAGCTGAGTGCGGCCGTGCATGCCTATAACCCCAGCGCTTGGGAAGCTGCGGCAGGAGGACTGCTGTACTGTGAGTACAAGGCCGGCCTAGGCTACATAATAAGTTTAGGACCAGCCTGGACCACAGTGCGAGAGCCTATCTCAATAAAAAAGGTTTTTTTTTTTTTTCCCTTCAAGATAAAGATTTATGTTGAGTTTGATTGATATTCTCAGATTTGAGAATTAAAATCATTTTATAAAAATCGATCACTGATAGTTTGGTGTTGGTGATGAGACCTAATAGACCAGTTTATCTTATTATTATTACTCTAAAAGCAGAGCATAAGCAATTATGTTGCTGTGTTGCATATTTAATAAAATGTAGATCATTTTTTAAATGGGATGCTACTTGAATTATGGAAAAAGAAATATTTAGTTGAATGAGCATGTCTAATAAGCAATAAGTGTGAAATTTAACATAAATATATGACCTCATTACAGAATTTCATATATGTTTTGGCAACTGATCATAACCTTAAGAAAAATATTAAAGAAGAAATATTTATTTATTACACTATTTATTTATTTGTTTATTTATTTCAGATGGTGTCTCATTCTGTAGTCCAGGCTGTTCTGAACTCACTATGTAGCTCAGGTTGGCCTCAAACTCACTGCAATACTCCTGCCTCAGCCTCCTGAGTGCTGACATTACAAGTCTGCACCACCCAGCTAATTTATACGTGGTGCTGGGGAACCATACCCAAGGCCTTGCGCACACTAGGCAAGTGCTCTCACCACTGAACTATGCTCCCACTCAGGAATTACAACTTTTAAAGTGATTCAAAACATCCATATTCCTTACATGTTATTTTAAAATCCATCAGCTTAGAGTTCAGTAAAGTTTGGAATATTAGGAGTAGGGTCAAATGTCTTAAGTAGTCTTTGTTTTTGTGTGAAGGATATAGTTATTCTATCATTTATTATGAAGAAAATTTTGGAGTTTAGGTCACTTAATATTTTCCCCCTTCAACTGCAAAACAATTGTATAAATATGGAAATGACATGAAATACATGCAATGGTTACTGAGAGAAATTTTTGAATATGTTCTTGCTCCTTACCTCTACACCATGAAGAAAGAGAGAGGAAGAGACATAGATAAGGAGACAGAAGAAAAGGAAAGACCGCGGGAAAGGAGGAAAGAAAGGAGGGAAGCAAAGGGAGGCAGAGAGGAGGAGAGAAAGTGTAGCCATAAATATTTCTGAAAACCCAACTTAGCCATCATTACCATGAAGAAGCATTGAGACGGGAGGGAGCGTTTTCGCTCTTTTCTCTGTCTTCGAGCCTTGGTCTCTCTGTTTGTATGTCAGAACTATGTTAACTGGGAACCGATATAGGTGAGTAAGTCCCAGAGCTTTAGAAATGGCCACTGCAGAAGAACAGTTCAGTCCTATTCCATGAGCTCAGGTGGCAGGGCCAGAGTTGACGAAGAACCAGGAGGCGAATGTGGCCTTAACCTATGAGGTGTAGCCAAAAAGATGATGGATGTTTAAAAGTTTTAAAAATGCACTACAGTGAGACACATTACCATCAAGTCTCTTCAGAATACTCTCCCTTGTTTCAGACACACCCCATCCTTCCTGATGAGTTCTGAATCAATTCTGGAAGTCCTCTTTCAAGAGTGTCTTTTTGTGGCTTCCTTGATGTCCTAAATCAAATCAAATTGTTTATAGAAATTTCTGTCGCATAAAAATTATGATGGTGTGGTCTCATCCACCTTTTTCCCCAGATCTGGTAGTACAGGTCTTGAACTCTTCCCCAAAGTAGGTAAAGCTTTTCAATCGATTTAGGAAATTGAGGCAGCCGTGACAGTATAACTAAAGAAACACCAAACGGGACTTCCAGAACTGCTTCCAAAAATGGCAGGAATGCTGGGATAAGCGTATTGAAACGAGGGGGACTATTTTGAGGAGAATTCCTGCCAAGATGTCTTTTACTGTAATACTTTATTTTTAAAAATCTTAAATTTGAGCTGTATTTTTGATCATATCTATTTTGTTTCTGTCTGTATAAGGTCCTTAGATGTTTTATGAAATATGATGTCCCAGTACTTGCATGAACTGATTGAATCTACGAAAAAGCCAACTAAGAGATGACTTTAGAACCTTGAACTTTTGGAACAAACGGACTAACAATACAAAAATTTTGATGGCAATGACCCAAGTCTCCATGTGGGACTATTTGTCCTGCCAAGATTCACTCATTTGTTCTATTACATATTTTAATATCATTGCACTGGTCAAACAAATGAACTAGCTGTATACTGTAAAGTTTTGCTCTTCACAGGTAGCCAATGGTAAGTATTATTTTGACAGATGTAAGATGCTAGGGTTGAATACACATTTGCACGTGTCTGAAATTCCCAGCTCATTGTGTTGGTTCTCAGAGAGAGCTTGTTTCTCAGTAGCATACAGTCTGGATGTGACACCCCCCTGGCTGAACCACCCTTCCCCTGTCCCCTCCCTTGAGCTGGAGGGCACATTTATGTTCGTTTTGTGTTTTGTTGCTTATGCTTATTAATGGTTTTGCCACAGGCACGATCCAGGCAATTTTTTCTAGCCACGAAATCGTTGTTGTGTTTTCTCTGTAATATGAGTGATTTGACTGTAGACGAGCATGCTGTCTGGTTGTGGTTAATTTCAGCCTCTGACTATTGAAGAATCTCTGGCTTGGTGCTGCTCTGACTCTTTTCTCGTGAATTCTCAGACATTTATTTCACAAGAGGCAGAACTTCCAAAGCTGAGGTCAACCCCTACTCGGATGACTCTTGGGGATGGTGGGTGATAGAAGCCAGCATGTTCTCCAGGGAAACAGCTATGGCTGCGCTGGTGTGTAAAGGTAGTTGGCCACTTAGAAAATGAAGCCTGTCAAATCTCTGATTTTATCCAGTTGTTTCCACTTCCAGGGAGAGTTCAAGTTCTCTCTTCTCTAATTTGTCAGAGAATACATTACTGTGCATAAATGTTTGCTCTTCCTATGTACAACTGCTGCAGGTTGGATGCCATGGTTGTAAGCCAGGAGTGAAACTTTCAGAAACCAAGGGAGTTTTTAGGCTCTGTGAACTTAACACAATTAACTTTGGTTGTGAGCTGGCCATCCTGCCTCCTTCGTCTCCCAAGTGTAATGATAAATCCTGTGTCTGCAGGGAGATTTTTGCTATTGCTGAAAGCTTATAATCTTTCTCCTGGAGAAATTTCATTTCCTTTATTCTAGAAAGCACAGTCTGCAACAAACCATAAAGGAGGAACCCTAGGAGATGACTTCAAAAAATTTATATGAACTATAATCTCTTTTGTTAATTTTCAAGCCCTTTTGCGATTTGTGCTGGAAAAACCAGTCACACAAACAAAGTAATTTTATTTTGTTCTTGCAAACAACAAACTCACCTATTACGTTGCAAATTTAATATGTATTTTTCCATTTTATAAAGGCAATCTTTTGAGATGGGACTTTATCGGAAGAAACCAGAAAGTGGAATTTTAATTTCAAATTGCATAAGATTCAGAGAAGATAATCACCTTTTTGAAAGATCACTTTCCTTTTGGATTTGCCTAGGATAAATGAACTTGATTTAGCCAGCCAGCAACACTCAATGGCTTTCAGATGATCACATGACTTTCCCCAGGCAATTTCACTGGCTAGGTAGAACGAGTGGATTTATGTCCCTGGTGGGTCTCCATCCAAGGTCATTGTCTACTTTGTTTTTGCTCTTTATTTCAGTTCCAGAGAAATCACAAATCCAGCCCATGACTCCAAAGGAGCTCCCCTACATACTTCTAAATACGTAGATAGATGGCCTATCTTCTCCCCACCCTTAGGTGGAGCTGCACTGTGCTGTAGTTCAGGGAGATATTTTCTCTAAAACAAAGATTTTCAGCCTTTTTTGTTGTTGTTGTTGTTGGTTTATCTATGCTTTGAAAATTGAATGGATAAATGGATTCTCTGCCTTTTCTCCTCAGTTGTACGTATGTTTACAATTCACATTCAATATGCTGACAGCTATGTAGTCTCCTGAGGACATTTTTCAAACACCAAGTGGAGAATTGTTATAGAGCACGCGGAAAAGATACTTAAAGCACAGGCTTTGGTGACAGACAAACATGGCTTTCGAGCCCGGTTCTGCCACTTAATAACTGTGGGACTTTTGACAAAAATACTTAAAAATCTTAGCGCGTCAGTTTCCTCATCTATAAAAGGAAGACTGCAGCTCATACCCAATGGATTCGTTACGGGGGATGTAAAGTGCTATGGAAACCATGAGAAATGAAAAGAGAAATTACAGTCTGTAACCCTGTACTGTGACTCAAGAAATAACAACGTGCTTGAAACGATGTACAGCAGCGAACTGTAGAAACTCAGGTTGTCCATATACTAGCTCCTTCCCACCCACGTGCTCTGAGAGCAGAGCACAGAAAAAAATTGCTTCCCACTAACTCCACAGAGACTGTGAGTTCCCAAGATAAGGCTCCTGATGGTTCCTGCAAATCACCTGAGTGACAAGTGCCAGCTCAAGTCTTGCTTGATTAAAAACTGTCCTAAAACCAGCCTATCGCTTCCCTTTTCTAATTCCCCATTGTGCACTGCTCATACTTGGTATGATGCACGTGCTTCTCTAGTGGTCTTTGTGTGTGGGCTTCATTAACTACCAAGGGCCCCTGGAGGGCAGAAATTGTCTGTTCCCTTTCCCTTTATAGAGTGTCGTCCTTCCAGAACCCTGCTTTAATTTCAGGGAAACGAAGTGTTCCCCCAAAGCACATTGAGTTTGCTTACAACTTTCACTGTTAGGGCCTCTGTTCCGAGAACAGGAAGAGACATTGAGCATGAGATATCCCAGTGGATGATTAGCCACTCCTCTCTGTGAATGAGAATAACTAGATAATTGTATGTATTTCTTCTTGAGTTGGTCATTTTATTTTTAGGGGCACCTTATACATTAGCAAGATTAGCCTGATATCCATAGTATGAATTCTTTTTTTTGTTCATCTATGACTCTGTGTATAGATTTTTATGTTCATTTTAGTTTGCATTTCAGAAGAACATGCCTTCGTGTAGATAATTGTGTCATGGTTTTAATGATTTCTGCATTTTGAATTGGAGTTGTATGTGTTTCCTCACCAAAGATAAAGTTATTTGGAGAAAAATAGCCATACAAAAGTGGGAAAATCTTTTATTAAGGCTAAATTGTGGAGAAAATGTGAACACAATTTTAAAGGTGTAGTAATGGTACATGAAGAGATTTGTAGAATATAAATAAATAGAAAAAAATTAGAGATTAAAAGAAAAACTTACAGAAATTTACTGACCAATAAAAGTAGCATCTCATACCAGTAGGAACAGTATAGATATTTAATAAATGAAGCCAAAACAGCTTGGTCACATCTGGGAAAAAAAGGTAAAGTTGAAATTTTACCCTGAGTTGATTTCAAAGAGTTCTAATATTCATATGTGAAAAATAAAATTCCGTACAATTCTAAAGGAAACAGGAAAATTTATGCATTAAAGCTTAATCTTTACCTAGTGCAAAGGATATTTGGTCCGTGTCTTCTTTCCTAGCACAATTTCATTCACCCAAAATGTTTAAATTTAGTATAAATAAATAGATAAAGTATTTTAGCAGTTTCCTGGATGGGAGCAGCTATTAACTCATTGCAAAGAGGTATAGAAGGGTTTTTTTGGGGGGGAAGGGAATGATTACAGTATTCAAAAATTGGAATATGATTTGTGATTATTGAATTGTTTACTAACATGAATGTCATGCATTATATGGTTTGGATTTGAAGTGTCTCCTCAAAGCCTCATGCTTGGAAGGTGATTCAATCATAGGCTTCAACCCATTAATTTTCTGTGCTGTTAGGACATGGGGCCTGGTCAGAAGGCTTGATTGCTGGGGTTTGATGCAAAAGGAGTGGCTCATGGAGATGTGACCCCAAAGACCGTGCACCAGCTCTGCCTGCCTGTCCCGCTGGGTCATGCTTAGCTCCCTCTGGCTAGGCCTCTGCCAAGCTGCCCATGAATATACTGAGACCTGAAACTGTGAGCTAAAATAAACCTTTCCTAAGTTGAGGGTGTTGGATATTGTTTCCTAGCAGAAAATAATAAATAAATCAATAAATAAGACAATAAATGAGTTCCATGGTGTGTAGATTGTACTTCAGTTAAGTTGTTAAAATCACATACAGCTCCATGGCATCTATCTCTGGGATAGAAAACCCCAGAGTTACCTTCACACTCAGGTACAAGGTGTGTGTTCAGATGTATGTCAAAGGGGTGATTCTTCTCCAGGAATAGGATTTGGTTGGAATGGAGGTGACGCTCGTGATTAAAGAGGACAGACACAGGGGAAAGGGAAGATTTTCTTCTGTAGGTCTAATTTCCTTCCGTTTGTTACCTTGGTTGTTCCTGGCAACCTTTATTGAACACAGCATCCAAACCTGCTTCCACACATGGCGACCGGAACAGTCTGCCTCATCGCTGAACAATACCCAACATCCGTTATTGACCTCAGCCAGTTGTTGCTTCTTTTGCTTAATTGGCTTTACATGGAAACTCTTCAACGGAAAACATGTCTTTTTAAAAACAGAATTGTGCCAAAAAACAATTACTTTCAAATACTCGCCTTTTATACATGATGCTGCAGTTCCTGTCTGAGGCAACATTTATTTATGTTGCTGTCTGAGGGAGATAACACACCAGCTGACGCAACAGAACAAGTGCAGACCCAGGGGAGCAGCACTGTTGTTGGTTGAACTCTGCTCTTGGCGTTCGCATTCTGCAGCTGTGGCTGCCTCTGTAAAGTGGCAGCAATCAAGGGTACTCAGGGACGGTAGCTATTCTTTCTTCCCATTTAATTTATTAGACTTGCTCATAATCTAGATAGAGCCCTAACAACTATGGGAATGTTCCCATGAAATTCTACATGCAAAGGGATTTTTAAAATTCTCTGGGGATTTTCATACCCAGCTCAGTCATGGCTCTGGGAAAGAGAGGGAGAGAGAGACAGACACACAGAGAGAGAGAGACAGACAGACAGAGAGAGAGACACACACACAGAGAGAGAGAGAGACAAAGAGAGAGAGAGAGAGAGACAGCAAGAGACAGAGAGAGAGAGAGAGAGAGAGGCCAGAGAAAACCATACTATTCATTCTATTTATGTCTCTCAGGAGCCTACTTATGTTTCATTTACTCCACTATGTTTCTAAATCTATGTTTTATGTGTTTTAATCTATGATCTCCTAGGATTCTGTTGCCTTCATTTACAGTTGAGAGGACATCAAAGAGAAAGATTGTTTCAGAGGAACAACTGTCCCAAGGAGGAGCAGAGGTATTTGTATCCCATCTGGAGGTAAGTGGTGGGGGGCAGGCAGGTGCAGTGAGGTGTGTCACACCAGCTGGCACGGCAGCACTGTCTCTGGCTGTGTTGTTTCCCTTGGCTTATGTGAGATTGGTGGTTCAAGTCTGGAAAGAGTTCAGGGCCAACTCGGTTCAGTGACACATCCTCTCAGACATTCACTATGGAGTTTCAGCTCAGCTGTCCAATTCCTTTGATGATGGTCCCTCTCCTAGTTCCCTCCCTTTTCCTCTCCTCTCTTACCAGGTGGAATCTGTTGTTGCTCTTTGCCTAAAAGAAGCTACGTGGCTTGTGTTAAAGATTCTTTTCTATTTCTTCAAGAAGAACTTGATACCCATAAAACATTAGTGTATCTGTTGTGATATTAAGCAAGGGAAAGGGTAAGTTGCTCATTCTTGATTCCTTAAATAATTTAATCTTAGCTTAACAAATGTATTTCTTTCCTTCCTTTCTTCCTTTCCTTCTTCCTTTTTTTCTTCCTTTATTTTTATCGCTCTTCCTTTCTTGCCTTTGGTAAACATACGATAAATGAAAATCACAACAGTAGTTGGGGGTGTCGCTTAGTGTTTAAAGCTCTTGCCTTGCAGGCATAAGGTCCTGGGTTTGATCTAGTAACACATAAAAATTAGCTTGTTGTGGTGGTACATACCATAATCCCAGCCCTGAGGAGGCTGAGCTAGGAAGGTTTCTATGAGTTCAAGACCAGCCTGGGCTGTTATGAGTTCAAGAATAGCCTAGACTATAGAATGAGACTCTGTTTTAAAAAAAATCACGATAGTCAAAAAGACAAACGATAAAAGATATGTACCTTAAAACACACCTTAAAACACATATATTATTAAAGTTGAATCGAAAATTTGACTCTGATCTTCTTGGTGGTCAAAGCAAAAGAGAATTGCCGTTAGTGTAGGGACTCTTTGACCATATAGCGAAAACACACCAGCTTTTGGGATAAGTCAAACTGTTCCCGGCATTTGTTCTGAAAACTCCCATCTGTGACCCTCTGCAGCGTAGGAACCAGGCAGCATGAAGGATGTAAAGCAATGGCTCAGAGTAAAACTGAAACTGGTTTTAATAACCCTGATTCAGTAGTGCTCTCTGGGAACACCAGGGACATGTTACATATATGTAACTTAGTAAAAGGAGAACTTCGAAAGTCTAGATCATTTCCTGCAATTTAATGTTGCCTCTTGATGGTCTGGTTTAATCTCTAGACGCAACATAGATGACATGGGAGTATTAGATGATCCATTTGCAAACTCTCCAGTACTAGTATCAATTATCTAGGCAAGAGTTGGGCAGCCAGCAGTTCAGAGATACACTCTTTGTCCAATGTCATTGTGGAGCTATTTTTCCTTTTCTCTTTCTTTCTTTCTTTCTTTCTTTCTTTCTTTCTTTCTTTCCCTTCCTTCCTTCCTTCCTTCCTTCCTTCCTTCCTTCCTTTTTCTTCTTTCTTTTCTTTCCTTCTTATTATTTTCCCCCATTTTATTGATAGGTATAAAGGCAAAATTTAAGGTTTACAATGAAGTTTAGCATTTTGTGCACCTACACTTATCTTGTCAAGGTGACAAAGACTTTCCCACTCTCCTTTTGTCCCTCCCCCAACCCACCCCTCCCTCCCTCCCTGCCCTACCCCCATGCTTAACTTTTTTTTCTTTTTAAGTTCCATAAAAGTTATGATCTGGGTCTCTCATATCAGAGAGACCATTCGATGTTTCACCTTCTGCTTCTGACTCACTTCACTAAGCATGATGTTCTCAAGTTTCTTCCAATGGTCTATAAAAGCCTCCACGCCGTTGGACTTTATTGATGCATAGTATTCCACTGTGTACAAATACCCCAATTTGTGTATCCATTGGTCTGTTGATGGGTATTTTGGTGATTTCCATATTTTAGCTATTGTTAGTTGTGCTATGAACATGGGTATACATATATCTCTTTTATGTGTTGTTTTGGTCTCTTTTGGATACATTCCCAGGAGGGGTATTGCTGGATCTAAGGGGTTGTTATTATTTTTATTTTTGAGACAGGGGCTCACTGTAGACCAGGCTGGTTCTGATTTCACTCTATAGCCCAGGCTGACCTCAAACTCACAGAGCCTTTTGGCCTCAGCCTTCTGAGTACTGAAATTCAGGCATGCTCACATGACCACCGCATGTGGTGCTGAGCAATTGAACTCAGGGTCTTGTGTTTGCTAGACGAGTGATCTAACTGCTGAGTTCTGCCCCCAACCCCTATTTCTCTTCTTTCCAAATCCCTACCAATTTGCCAAGAAATGCAAGTGGCAAAACTAGAACCAGAGGATGTACAAGAGAGTTCTTGAGTGGTAAGAACTGAAAAATGACCTTCATTTAAGAAAAACATAGGGAGGTGATCAGACCTCTGGTCTCCTTAATGGATGCTGATGGCCTGTTTGTGAGAGATGTGGTGAGCCAATTATGTGGTCCCTTTATCTTAGAGGACAACCACTATGGACAATTCAGACTCTAGGTGAACCATCTGTCATAATTAACCTGCTGGGATGTAAGCGGGAATGAATAAGCAATGCCTTCTTATTTCATGAAGACCTGGCATCATGATTTCAATTTATATAGGAAACCCAGGCTGCTCACCTACATTTCTTTTCTTCTGAAGCTAGCATCTCGTATGTAAGCGTCTAGCTTTCTTTCCAAGCCGGGATCATGTAGCTTTCCATCCCAGCTAATGTCAACACAAAATGGAAGACACTCCCTTATAGAATGTCATCAGTAGTCAGCTTTCAGAAGACTGATGTGAACTAGGTTGGTGCTCCTTGGTCTGACCGTGAACTTTACTCAGTGAGTAGGAGCTGCTCCCGCCATCTTAGTGCTCAGCAGAAGCCTTCCCCTCGAGCAGGAGTCTGGGGTCAGCTCTGCTCATCAGCGGGCATCAAAATGGGGGAGTCTGGTCCAGGGCGAGCGAATCAAGGAAGTGAGGACGGAGGGCGGGGAGGTACAGAGGAAGGATGAAGTGCCAGGGAGAATTAGAAAGAAGAGGAGACAGTCAGAATCAGAGACACTTTAAAGAGGCAACATCTGTCACTCGTGAAATTCAGATAATATTTAGACCTCTGTCTTAAAATTTTTCAAGCAGACGCATAGTAACTATAGTTATTCTGGGTTCAATGTATACTTTGTGTAATGATTTAAATGGAGTAATTAGCCCATCACCTCAAACGTTGCTTGTGGTGAAATAGTCAAAATCTTTTCTTCTAGCGAGAACGCCAGAATTAAGGCTGGAGGGCTGGGGGAATGGCTGAGTGGTGGCGCATGCGCACAATCTCAGCACTCCGGAGGCTGAGGCAGGAGGATTGCCATGAGTGCAAGGCCAGCCTGGGCTTCACAGTGAGTTCAGGACCAGCCTGGGCTACTGAGCGAGACCCTGTCTCAAAAAAAAAAAAAACAAAAACAAGAAAGCTGCTGGACATTTAGAACAACAATAACAACAACAACAACAACAACAACAACAAAACAATTAAAAAATAAATAATAAGCAACATGTAATGGACAAATGAAACTCAGTTGAATACATCTATTTTATGTGATAGGCATCTAAAGCCTCTATAAATAGATTATATTGCAAAAAATGTTTTAGAAGTTAGCAATGATTCTCAACTTCAGATGTACCCTGTAGTCACCAGAGAGCTTTTAAAGTATGCTGGCATGTAGGACACACCCAGCGATATGGGCTTTGTGGAGCTGGTCAGGTATTTAGATATTTTTTAAATTATAGGAAAATAGATATTTTTAAAATTTGGAAAAACTGTATGAATAATACTATGAACACTTACTTATTACTTATGTTTATTCCTCAGTTGCTACTTTTTAGTATTTTCCATGTGTGTGTACTATTTTTTAATGAACATTTTCCAAGACAGTTCTAAATATGCTATTCCTTTTCTCTAGAAATCAGAAAATTAGCATTGATTATTGATGCTATTGTCTAGCCTAAAAAGCTCATATTTTTCAAATTTTTAATTTTTTCCCACTATTTTTATTAATATACAAATGTAATACATAGTATTTACAATGAATTTGGGTGTTTCGTACATCTATGTATCACATTGACTTCACAAATCCCTTCCCATCTTCTACCCTCCCACCCCTTCCCTGTCCTTTCCCCCGGCTCCGGCTATCACTTCGTATGGTTCCAAAGAATGTTTGTGTTCTGGGTTTTCCAAGCCCGAGAAACCATACAGTGTTTAACATATTAATCTTCCGCGCCTAAGTCATTTCACTCAAGTCACCACTCTACCCCAGCTTCCTATTCCTCTAATGGGTTCGCAGTAGTCAAATCTTGATACCTCCTCTCTGAATCCAACCAATCCCTTCATTTGGATATTCACCAAAAGTCTTTTTTCCCCATATTTTCCTACCTCTTTGTTGCTAATGTTAAACCTGGCCTTACCCACCAGTTCACACTAAAAAATAATTATAAGCATGTAGTTCAAAAGGATAGTTAATTTGGGAAAGAAGAAAAAATAATAAATAAATAAAATTCAGTTGCCTTAGCTGAATACTGGAAGGTGCATATTTGTACATTCACAAGGTTATGTTTACATCAATCAGTTTCCTTAGGATAAACTTTCATTAGTGACCTAATAAGTGGAAGTTTCTCTCTGTCATCCAGGCTGGTCTTATACTCCCTCCATAGTCCAGGCTGGCCTCAAATTCATGGCACACCTCCTACCTTAGCCTCCTGAGTTCTGGGATTACAGGTGTGTGTCACTATGCTCAGTTTTTAAATTTTTCTAAAATAACATCCCTTATAGAAAAATAAAAGGTGCAAAAGAACAGGAGAGAGGGAGATAAAGAGGAAGAGAAGAGGATGATGCTCTTAGGAAGTCTCCCAAATCCCCATATAAAACACACAAAAATACTAGAAAGTAACAAAAAAAAAAACTGTGGACAAAGCTTAACAGAAGCATGGGGATGAGATAGCCTTATCAGGGCCCCAAATACACACCAGTAGGACAAACTGTCCCTGACTTAGCATGAACAGGAGACAACATCTGATGCGTGGAGCTGCACAGTGCCAACAGGTGTCCTTCACAAATCAAAGCAGACAGTGGCAGCACCTTCACCAGAGAGGGTACCATCCCATCCAGGAATCCAGAAGCATCAGGACACAAGGCTCAGGAAGACTGCAGCCTTCTAGTATCCATGGGCAGTGGAGATAAAGAAGTGAGAATGCCTCAATAAAGGTGGGGAAGGGAACAGAACTAGGATTTCTCTACTCTATATGGAAACAGTAGACAGTGGACTTCCGGAACATGAGAACATGTTTCTGAGTAAAGCATCTGTCTAAAGTTTGAGAAAATAACTAATTTTACACTCATATACACAATCGGTCACAGCCTCACGGCAATGAGAACTCTTGAGTAACTATGTCTTGGTTTCTAATGCTGTTTTTCCATAAAAGATATCAGAAAGAGGTCTTTGGAGAAATGGGTGATGCCATGATAGAAAGAGGAAACACACAAAGTTAGCCTAGAATGTCTTGTAATGTCCTCAAGAAAAGAAGCACTTAAAAGTAAAACAGAAGCACAAGGCGAAACATCGGATGGTCTCTCTGATATGAGAGACCCAGACCACAACTATATCATGGAACTTTAAATGAAAGACAAAGCGAAAGAGGGGGATGGGGGTTGGGGGTGGGGAACAGAGGGTACGGGGAGGGACAAAAGGAGAGTGGGAAAGCCCTTGTCACTTTGACAAGAAATGTATATGCACAAAATGCTCAACTCCATTGTAAACCTTAAATTCTGTACTTGTACATATCAATAAAATGGGGGAAAAAGAAAATAATTACTCACAAAACAGTAAAGACATTTTAGGCATATATTGGAAATAATTTTTGAAAATAAATACCAATACTTCAGACTGAAAAAAAGTAAAACAATGGGGCATGTCAAAGGGAAACAGGAGGTGACTGAAATAGGCCCCAGTGGCCCCACTGAAATCGTTACAACAAAATAAATAAGAGTAAGAGTTTCAACCCAAAGAGTAAAGTGTTACTGAGTTCGTATTGATATTAATAAATTCCCAGAGAGAAAAGACAAATCTCCCATACAGATTAATTCCAAATAGTTTATGTAGGTACTCCTCTGCCAAGCAGTTGGAACGGAACTCTCCACAATGTAAGTGTAAGCTGTAACTGTTACTGTGTTCCAATGAGTATAGAACGGAAGGAAGAAAGGGAATTTACAGGACAAATTTTACAGGACGATCTTGACAAACTCTTAGCAGGTGGTGAACTAGCATCAATTACCAATGATAAGTCAAGGCGATGGTGTGTACCCTTGTTACGATGTGTCGAGAGTTGTGTCGAGAATTACCTTTCTTGGTCTTCCCCTTCCACACACTTCACCTCAACATAGTACGAAAAAAGCTGCAAACAAACTCACACTGAGGGATATTCTGCAAAACGTCTAGTGATAACTCCTCAGAACCACGGAGGTCATGAGAGTCAAAGACCATCTGAGAAATCGTTCCGCCAAGAGGAGCCTACCCATTGACAAATTTAATGTAGTAGCTGGGATGGAATCCAGGGAAAGAATGAATCCAATTGAGTGATAGATTTATATAACAATGTAATAATAGATTGATCCTCATTTATTAGCTTGACAAATGTATAAAAATTGTTATACGCTAACAAGAAAACTACACAATGTGCAGAACATCTCTGCAATATCTTTGCAACTTTTTAAATAAATCTAAAACTATTTTAAGATAAAGGTTTATTCAAATGCAGTGAAGTTGGAAGATCAAATCTCATACAAAGTTTTAAGAAGGAAAGAAGAGAATAATTTCTGTACTGTCAGTGGATGTGAGAAAAGTTGCAAAAAGATGAAATCCTGTAATGGCCTATTTCAAAGCCAGTTATGCATGTGTACAATAAAGTAAGACATGAAAAACATAAACTAGAAATTAAAAAAACTTCAGCAATGAGGTGACAGAACTCAAGAAAGTACTGGAAAGAAACTGAAAAAGTCATTTGGGAACTGAAACACAAGCTAGAAGTATGAAAAAGGGAATAAGCAAACAACCAAAACCCAGCACCTTAAGTAGAAGGAGGAGGAAGGAAAAAATTAAAAATAAAGGAGATAAAAAGAATTTGGGAGAAAGAGAGTAAAACATTGAAGATAGTGAGAAGTCTCGGTGTTGATAGTAGGGATTCCGGAAGATCAAAGAAAAGTAACAATACTAAAACTAGGATTCAAGAACATTTTTTTAATAAAATTAAGAAAAAAAACCGCTGATATATTGCAAGAGTAGAATGTTAGCTGTTTTTGGAGGGAAAGAAGATGGTTTTTATAGAGGTTCAACATATAAAAGTTAGAGTGAGTGGTAAAGTTTCATTTATGGACTTGGATCCTGATTATACCGGTGTTTTCCCTATGATAACATTTTTAAAGGTATTATAAAAAGTAGTGAAATACTCGTTATCTTTGAGGGAGAACAGACTGGAAAATAACAGTTGTAAGACACCTAGAATATACTATTCCTTTCTTGAAGTTCTGGTTACACAATAGAATATATGTTAGCAACAGTCATTGAACAGTAAAGCATATTTATACTGTCCTATATGTAGATTAATATAGTACCTATAAATTTGAAAATCAAATGGTATTATTTTGAAGAAAAAACCCAAAAATATTGTCCATCTCTGGTAAAGTTGGTGAGGAACACATATAACATCTTCCTGCCATATTGGTGGGAATTAAGTAAAAAGGATGCTTTCCAGGCCAATGAACTGAGTCCTACCCCATTTAAAGTAATCAAGTGTCACTCTTTACCTGGGACTAGAGGATTTCTCGGGGCGCAAAGCTTCTAGAACCAACACTTAGTCACCTCCAGGAAAAGTGAAGGGGTTGTTTTCTTTAGCCCCAATACAAGCTTATCCTAAGTAGGGGCAGCTTTAAAAATGTGCTCAGGAGATGTTACCATGAGGATGCAATGGTTGTTGAGTATAGTGACGTTTCACTGGCCACATAGGCTCCCAGATGAAGGTACCAAGGCCTGTCTGCCTCTCAGAGTGAACTCTTTCCCACTGGAAATTTGGAATCTCAATGACCATCTAGATCGCTCGTGGAGATAGAAGATGCTGGGACCAAGGAGCTGGGAACAAGACCGCATCCCGTGCTAACCATGTACTGTGCCTCCCTGTGCGTCTTCACTGAAAGAAATATGTACATCTACTCTCCAATTCTAGGGAAGTTGCCTCCAACAGAAGTCATAAAAAATTATCTAGGCACAAGTACAATTTCAGTGGCAAGAAATCTACTTCTGGATTTGAAGCTTGTTTCTCAAGCTGTTCATTGGAACAGTAGCCTTCTGTTCAGAATTGGTTGTAATTTGGTCTCAAATAGGGCTTAATTTGGCATCTTGCTACTTAAAAGCATGGTCCTTGGTGTACAAAACGTACTGCCCTCCCTCACTTCTGGTGGGTCAGAGTCTACATGACAAGCTCCCCACTGACATGAGTGTGTGTGAAAGACTGAAGGCACTGCTGCAAGCAGCAAGACCAACGTGTGTGTGTGTGTGTGTGTGTGTGTGTGTGTGTGTGTGTGTGTGTGTGTGTGCATTTTTGGTTTACCCATCACACTCATCTCTTAGTTGTGACACAGGTAAAGATGTCCTCATTTCTTCTTGGCTAATCTTACCAGTTAGCAAGAGACCTCTATTCATACACATTGATCTAGGCTAGTGATCTCCAAAGTGGGGTTCCCAGGTCTGCAGTTACCACTAGCTTCACCTGGGAAATGGTTAGAAGCGCAGATTCTCTGGCCACACTCCTGAATCACTGAACCAGAAACTCAGAAACTGGGTCTTAGGTCAAAGAAGGACCCATGTGAAACCAGAATATGAACTGCTGCAGCAAGAGAATTTGAAGTTCAATTTTATTGCACCCCATGGCCTTAAACCCGGGTAGCAAGTCCAAGTGTAAGGCCCCAAAATAGACAAGACTTTTATTTAATATGGGTATAATGGGCAGCATGAGCATCAGGGTTTGGGCTGTTTAGCTAGCGTGTGCGTCAGGGACTGGGAAGAAGAAGACAAAGTTGGATAACCTGGTAAGTTGAGAAAGCAGACAGACAGGCTAAAGGCTCACGGGAGACTGGTCCCTGCTCGAAGTCAGGGCTCTTATTATTAGTTGGCCACCTACTGGAAAGTTGTTACATTGGGTCTGGAGAGGGTTGCTCTGGCCAGTCAAGTTTCTATGGCTGGGAAGAATTGAGGGAGTAGTTATATCTAAGCCAAAGTCATACACATAAAACCAAGCTCTGCGTTTGAGAACATCCGAGAAATTCAACGTGGTAGCCACAGCATAGGACTCCCACACTGGGGTCCCCAATCTGAGTCCTAACTAGCTTTCCATGCAATTCTGTGACCTATAAAGTGGGTCCATCACCATGATATATAGCAGCTCCAAAAGCAGGCAATCTTGTTATTATAAAACAACCCACCAGAATTTGATAAGGTAGAAATTAAATGATTGATATCCAATTCAATTTTTTTTGTTTATTCCATTTTTAAAATTTATTGGAAAACTTGTGGGTTTCATAGATCTGAAAACCCTTCTCTAATATACTTGGCCATTGTCTAGATATTTGATTTTTATTTGTAATCTCCTCCTTGTTGACTGGCCATAAGACTGCTTTACTACAAACAGTTAAGACGAGGGCTGCACAAAGTTAATAGCCCAGTCTAAGCTAATCTGATGTTCTAATTGGATGGCTTCAATGATTTGCTAAAGACATTTCAAAAGCACTGCTGTGCCCCAGACTCAGCAGTGAATTTTGTTCTTTAATCAAATAAAGAGAAGGATTTTGCAAACAAATGCTAATTTGTGGAAAGGCAGGGATTGCAGAGTTCATAAGGGGAGAGCCACACCTGCTCTGGAGTTTTGAAGCTGACACAGCCATTTAAGGAGCCAAGGAGCCACAATCAGTATTACCCAAGGGGCCTCTGAGATGTGCCAAGAAGAGGGACTTCCCATATCAAACAGGTTGGATAACCAGGTGCAGGATTGAATCAAATATCCTTCCTCCCCAGGGCAGCGCTGTGTCGGCTCCGAGCCGTCACAGATGTTCCACATCGATTTATCTCATTTTCACTGGGAAATGCTGTTCATGCATTTGCTTCTATTAAAGCCAGGAAAATAAGATTAAAATAAATTCTATTTTAGGTATTGATTAATTTTTTTTAAAAAAAAATCAAAGAGAGTAAGCTTTAATACACTGGCTTAAATAATTTTTCATCTATTCCAAAGACATGAAACTAAAGATCCATTTCAATAACGACATATACATATAGGGTACATTGTTTTGGCTACATTACTGGTGGACAAGATACTGTTGGATTCTATTTAACATTGTGGGGTTTTTTTTGTCATGGACATATTTTTCATTAATTTTAGCTTTTAAAGATACTTCACCAAACTATTGCTTCTCTTTATTACTGTTTTTTGGCACTTTATTAAGCTTTGCACCGAAAGCCAGTAGCTCTCTTGCCTGATCTCACCACTAGATCTGCTACTGAGAATTGAGTTTCAGGAGGCGGCTGTGCCTATGTTTATGCCAGAATCCAATTCTACATAAATACTGAAAGAGTAGAGAGACTAATGCAATGAAAATTAATTGGAATAAACACAGGGTCCCGAAGTTTTTCCAAAAATCTAATAGGATTAGAACCAGTAAATGTTGAACGTTTTGGTTAACAGTGTGAGGTGGCTGACAAAATATTGTCACTGAAATCTGTATTCATAAAACTGTGGTACGAAGAAAGAAAGGAGGTAAGACTGGGCTTTATGCTGTTCTGGGCAAAGTATATGAAGATGACTCAGTCAGTTCTGAGTGTCAAGCTCTAATAGGGACCTCACTGACCTGGAGAATGTTTGTTGCATCTTCAGAGAAACAGGGAGACTCACAAGCACTTCCTGCTTAACGTTCAACATGTGAAAGAGAAAGATGACTGGGAGGGGGTGGGCCGTTGTGTAGAAAAGGCATAAGTTGCATCAGTTGAGCTGTGTGGGCTTTCTGAAGGGGAGGGTTGAAATCAATGGGTGGAAACTGCAGGGAGACAAGTTTCAGTTCAATCTGCAGAAATTTTACTAGCAGAGTTTAGCCACTTGTCACCTATGATAAGGAGTTAACTGATAAAAGACACACAATTTGCTAAAGGCATAAAACAGGCACCAAAAGAAGTGATCAGGAAAGTATCCTAGCAATCCGGCACTGCTAGGTGTATTCTGGGAAATGTCACCGAGGAGATTAGAATTGCGGCACATCACGAAGGACAGATGTAGTGCAGGTCACGCATTCTCAATAAAGGCAATGCTTCTCCAAGAGAGTTAAACTACTTCCTAGGGAATAAGAAAAATAATAGCTATTATAATTTTTTCGCAGCCTGCCTAAGCCACGGTACATAGACAGATATTATATCCTTGATATTTATATTTCATGCTGGAGGTAATGGTGGTTGGCAAAATGTGTATGAAAGTTTTCCTTAAGGAGAAATAATTTTTAAAAAGGTATATTAGCTTCCCATCGATAGCTATATAAATGATCATAAGCTTGGCACACATTTTTTTATGTTTCTGGAGGTCAAAAGCCTATTATGACTGTGGTCCTGTCAAGGGCTCCTGAGGAGAACTTGTTTTCTGGTCCTTTCTAACTCTTAGAAGCTGCTGACTTCCTTGGCTCGTGGTTTGTACCTGCTCATCTCTGCTTCTGTTGTATCTCTCCCTTCCTTCTTCTCCCCTCACCTCCTATCCCCCCCTCCCATGCAATGATATTGTTCTGACCTTGATAATCCAGCAGAACTTTGACCATCTTGAACTCTTTAACTATATTTCCAACAAACTTCTGTTACGTGAGGTAATGTATTCACAGGTTCTGGGATTAGGAGGTAGATATAATAGGGGGTATTATTTTGCCTATAAATTAGGAAATGTTGGCTTTTATGAAAGGTTTACATCATCGGTCATGTGTTAGGTGTGAGAGATCAAGAAAGAAGACCAGGGTAGGTGTGATCATAACCACAAGGGCGAGAACCTTGTGACACAGATGACCAGCTGATGGGGACGAGGGGCCCAGACATGGGCGCCATCAACGTAAGTTGCGCTGTTGTTCACCACTGTTACCATTATCATCTTCTTGACTTTATGTTCTTACAGAGATAATTTTAAAATATTGATTTATATGGGTATATGAATAAAAATCTCCAGTAATTGCCTATATTCGTTGCCTTGGAATAACTAAGGGTATTATAGCAACAAATTTATTCTCTCACAGTTCTGGAGGCTGGAAGTGCAAAGACAAGTTATTGCCATGCCTGTCCAAAGGTCCTGAGGGAGATCCTTTTCTTCCTCTTTCAGCTTCCAGTGGATCCGGGTGTCCTTGGCTTCAGGGTGCCTAATGTTAAGCTCTTCCTCCATCTGCACCTGGATTTCTCTGCTTCTTCTTGTATCTCCATGTTTTCTCTACTGTATACAATATACAAGGACACTTATCACTGGGTTCAGGCTCCATTACATAAGATAATTACATCTGCAAAAACTCCCCCCCCCTTTTTTTCAAATAAATTCACCTATACAGGTTGCAAGTGTGCAGGTGTAAGAATATGGACTTACCTTTTTGAGGGACACCATTTAACTCAACTACATTATTAAGTCATTGGGGTCTCCAGGGAAGAAGCAATATTTTGTCTTCAAATATTGTGTCTTCAGAGTAACCATTATTCTGATCTTGCAATGAACCACCCTCGTGGATGTTGTTTTTACACAGTAGTGGGCACAGAATCATCTGGGGGTGGGGGCAGGTCCATGGGACCTGAACAGTATCTACTGTTTTACTTGTAGCCTTCCTGGAACAGGGGAAATGCTATATTATGCTGTTTCAAGTACCCTGTTTTTCTTAATTCTCTCCTTGCTTCCTTAGTGTATTTTGTGCTGCTATGAGGGAACATCAGGCTAAGTAATATAAAGAAAGTGGCATAGATCACGGAGGCAGAGCCTTCATGGCTAATCACATCTTAACAGCCTGGCCCTGTTTCTCAGGACCAAGTTCCTTTTCTTTTCACTCCACCATAACGTTTATTAGTACATATTTGTGATGTACATTAATCACATCCAACTTGGAGATTGGTGCCTATACATATCTCCTCATAAATATTTTTACTTCTCCTCTGCCATCTTGCCCTCCCAACTCCAGCAGGTGGCCTTTGAGGGAAACTTTCCAAGCCTCGTGCTTCCCACCTCCACACTGTCACTAGGCTGTGTTTCTAAAGCACAGTCCTCATTGTGGCATTTCTTCCTTAAAACCACCATTGAGTTTTCCTTTCTTTACGCTAAGTCCAGATCTCCAGCTTGGCATTCAAGGATTGGTGTGCCATAGACCTGATGAAAGTGAATGGAGTTAGATTGAATTTGAATAAAAATGGAGGGTAATTGCTGCAACTTGGCCGTGCCATCTCCCTTCTGCTGCTGCTGCTACTTACTGTCTTGTTAGTTCTGGAGAAGGCAGACCAGGGCCCTCAGCTAACTGAGCTAGCCTTGACCACTGGCCTTCAACAATCAAGACTGATCTGAACGGGTTTTTGTGCACCCAGTCAGGCACATGCCTGGAGGCACAAGCAATTGTTTAAACAGATAACATCACCCAGGAGATACAGCAGCTATGAAGAGAGAACACATTTTGAATAACGTTTGTGGAATCAAGAGAAAGTCTATTTTCCAGTAAAAACTGCCTACTGGGAGTATGTGCAATAAAATGGTAAAATTCTCATTTGGAAACAGGCTGCCTTGCTGTGCTGTTTTCTTTTGAAAATAACTGCAGGGAATGAGGAAAGTTAAATAAAAATGAAATGAAATAATATTTCTGCAGGTCCCAGCAGTCTACCCTTCCAAGAGACTCAGGCCAATAAGTACCTCACTTCTTTTTGCATGCTTAGTGGGGCCACTAGATGAATTAAAAAGGTGCAAAAGAGCTTTAATTGGAGAGGAGGTTAAGTGCAGCTCAGAGGAGAAATACCTACAGGTTTTAAGACTCAGTGGTTTAGGGATGGACCAGTAGAACTGGGTAGGCTAAGGCACAGTGATCAACTTGTCTTTGTTGCTTGAAACATTCCTGGTTTTTGCACTGAAATTTCCAGGTCCTATGAAAACCCCTCAGGCTTAGATAAACTGGGTAGCTTGAGTGCCTTCTGCACAGAAAAGACCACCATCAGGAAAGTTTTGATGGAGTTCATTCGGCTCTTTTTTATCTGAAGAGTTCCACTGCAACGTTCCTTCTTGGCAAGCTCAACCTTCCTTGCCACTGCTCCCAAAAGACCTCACCTGGGCATGGGTATCTTTCTCCCTATTCTATGCTAGGTATTTAACGGAGGAAACACTCAAACCTTGCTCCTTCCAGGAACATTTCAACTGTGATCCCCTTGAGGACGCCTCGGTCTCTACCTACTTGTTTTCAGCACGAATAACATGGTTGCATACTTGCATAAATTTTATTTTTCAGGCTGTTATCTGATATTATCATGTTTGCTAGTATTTATAACTCCATTGGGAGAATATGTTGATGGAGGTGTTACGTCTCTAAATCGTACTTGAAAAATAACAGGCTTTTACATATGCAGTGAATCAGAAGGAGCTCTGGAGTCCAAACTTACCAGTCCTGGTTTCAAGCCAGAGCACACCCCATCCTCACCTTGATGAAATTTTCCTCCCCCCCCCCATTTTATTGATATGTATAAGCGCAAAACTTAAGGTTTACAGTGAAGTTGAGCATTTTGTGCACCTACACGTCTCTTGTCAAGGTGACAAGGACTTTCCCACTTTCCCTTTGTCCCTCCCCGTACCCATCACTCCCTCCCTCCCCACCCTACCCCCCTGTTTCACTTCGTTTTTCATTTTAACACAATGGAATACTACACATCTGTAAAGTCCAACAGCGTGGAGGTTTCCACAGGCAAATGGAAGAAGCTTGAGAACATCATGCTTAGTGAAGTGAGTCAGAAGCAGAAGGTGAAACATCGCATGGTCTCTCTGATGTGAGAGACCCAGTTCACAACTATATCATGAAATTTTTCTCTTTTATCCATGTAATGCTGGTGTTTCCATTTATCTGTGTTTGATAGGTCTGAATTAAGTTATTTAAAATGTCACATTTTGTCTATGAGGGAGATAGAATGATTGGGCTTCAGTATTTTAATTTCCATTTCTAGTGGCTTCAGAGCTCTCATGCTAATTGGGAGAATTTTACGTGTATAGTTTCTTGAGATTTATCCAAGAGAAATATGCCTATTCCTGTGGGCAAGACCAGGCGGGAAAAATGTTATGGTTTAAACCTGAAACATGCCCTCAGAGTCTCCTGTGTTTAGAAGGTGATTGGATCATGATAGTGCTATACTCATCAGTGGATTCAGCCTTTAGTGGTTTCAGGTGCTGTTGGGAGGTGGGTCCTGGACAGAGGGATGGGCCACTAGAAGTGTGACCTGGAAGGGTATGTTCTTGGCCCCATCTCCTTCCTTCTCTCTGTTTCCTGGCAGCCATGGGATGGCCAGATCCCTCCACCAGGCCCCTCTGTCAATACTTTTATTGCTTTGAAACTGGAGGGCCACTTGTTGACTTAGATCTCTGAAACTGTGAGCCAAAATTAACTTCTTTTCCTCTGAAGTTCCGGGTGTTGAGTGTTGTGTCCCAGTGACAGAAAAGTGACTAAGATGGGCAATGAAGCAAGGTTATAGGCAACAGCTACTACTATACCAGTGAATACCCTGGGAAAATGGATTCAGACAAAGGGACTCCCAAAGGCTAAGGAGTGTTGGTGTCTAAACAGAGGGCCAACCCATGTGTAACTGTGCCCACACCTGACCTAAGGGTTTCTCATGCTAGTGGAATAGACAGCAATCCAAATACCACAGTGAAGAAGCTGGGGTGAAGCAGGACATCTTCATACACACGATCTGCAGAGTGGAGGCCCCTCCCTGGCACCTGTAGAGATGTTTCATAGCCACATTTAATAACACAAAACTGTAGGTGGATGTGTGTTTTGTTTGCTTGGTAATAAAGGTATTCACATCCAGTGAGCTGAGGACTAGCTCAGATGAAAGTGGAAAGTATTCATCTGACTTTTTCCCCCCTGCTTACAAATTATCAATGGCTCGTGCAACTTTGTTGTTGCTGCTGTTGTTTTTAAAAGTCTTTATGACTCCTTTATTTAACTGTAACAAAGGAATTATAGATGAGAAACTGTAAATGGGGAATTTGACAGTCAGCTTTGGAGTTCTTTTTTATTATTTTAAATTAGTGCTGTTACATGTATTAACTAATAAAATATTTTTAGAATGTGCATTATTCAGGCTCCCAACAGGAAGCAGATGGTACACTCAAATTAGAATAATTTAAGTAGTGTTTAAATTGAGCTCTCTTAAGAGGGTGTGCTCTAGGTGTAGCAGAACCACAAAGAACAAAATTGGACTCTGGGCTAGTCATAATGTGGGGAGGGCACTGTCACGTCCTCCAGGAAATGATGGTCAAATGAAAAAAGAATTTCTGGAACTCATGGAAGAGGGTCTGTGGGCATTGGTGACCCAGCCAGTGCTGCAGCTTGGGGCAAAGGTCATGGCCAGCCTCAGTGATCTTGCCAGGAAGCAGTCAGAAGAATATATGCGTTCTGTCCTTCCACTACTAAGTTGCACCCCTACATTCTTTGATGTTAGGTTGAATCACCACAATTTCCACGTCTGGTGAGTTTCAGTATTGATCTGACCTCTAGTGAGCATCTCTCAGGATTCAGCTTTTATACTGTATGCATAAGCTATTTTGGGGCTGATGGAAAATACAAATCTTATTTGTTTTACAACCAAAAGTGCCCATTTTCAAAATAATCTTCCTTCCAAAGTCTTGAATTGGCCATCTCAAGCCTTATGAATGTTAAGAAAATCTATTCCATTACCTGTAATTCCAAAGACGAAAGGCCATTTCTTCCCACCTCTACAGAATGTCCTCTAAATCACCTAGACCATGGATATAAAGAAGGTGACTGGGCTTTGCGAAACTGTAGGTGACATGCTGTCCTTTCCTCATTAGAGATGTGCGATTTGCATATCCCATTATCTGCTTATTAACCGGAGCGTCTTGCAGCAGTGGCAGATTGTGAAATATGCACACACGGGCAGTTAGGCAACAAGCTCTCGGGGCTCATCCCGCCATCACGTCCCTGTAATAAGAGGTGAAAGGTGAGGATGCACCAAGGGGATGCTCAGCAATGGAGCAGAATCAGATCTGATGTAATGCAACTTGACTTGCAAAGGCATGGCACAGGCTGAGTATCAATGGTCCCTGTGCAATTCAATCCCTGGCATCATCTTTCTATTATCTCTGTCGTTCTCCTGTCTGTCTGCCTTCCAGAACAGGATGCAAATTAGATTTGCATTCACAAGACGTCCTTTTATCTTAACTCAGTTTAATTGTGACTTCTATGTTTTGGCTTAATTGACTCTGGGACTGGTAAGCTTAGTAATATAACGGAAAGTCACACATGACTGACTTGAAGGTTATACGTATGCTGTACCACTGAAGGTGGGTATAGAAAAGCTAGTTTTCTGCAGAAAGGAATAGTCAGAATGGAAATAAAACATGTGAAATGCAGCATGGTGTTGGAACTTGCCATGTGCTCATTTTGTCCTTACGAAGCCCCCTCAATGCAATCTTTTGGGTTATGGCTGATGTCCGACTAACAGGAAATACACGATAATGTCTTTGCAAGGAAGGGAACTGACAACTAGTTCCTGCAGGCCAAGTGCTCTGATGCCCGGCGTACATTGACTGGATTTCTGCGCTAACCCACAAGGAAAGAATCTGCCTTGCTTTTTCCCGCTCCTTCTGAGCTATCAGGGTACCCACAGGAGGGAAAGTGGCAGGCCTTGGGAGGGTTTCGGCAGAGCTGTCCTCTCGGAGCTGCCAGAATAAAGGTGACCCTGGGGCTTTGAAAGTTAGGGCCCATGTCAGCTCTTCGGGACAGTTATTACCAACCATAGTCCCCAGCCCTGAGCTTTTCTTTCTCCACTAGAGCAGTCTCTGGGTTCAGTGAGAAGTTGCTTGTGCCATCTTGGTTACCCTCGATGGCTCCACCCCCACAACTTCCCACCTTGCTACCCCCCACCCCCGTGGAGGGATGGAGAGGCACGCACGCTGCTCCTGGGCGCTCAGGCCCCTTCAATCGGTCATTGCTCAGTCCTCTCCCAGGAGGGAGGAAGGGATCGTCATAAAGGTTGTGTTAATTCTGGTACCACAGCCTTTTATCTGAAATTTCCCTGACTGGGGATTTGGAAAATGTCCATTTCTCCTTTTTATAGAAAGAGTAAATGGGTGTAAAAGCATTAGAGTGATTTTGCCAATCAATTCATTGTTCTAGAGAAGATATTTAATGCCAATAAAATTAAAACCGACTTCTGTCTCTACTCAGAAAGAAACTTAAGCACCCTTGAAAATGAGCCTTTTTAAGAGGAAAGCCAGGTTCTTAGCTCCCCTTGCCGCTGTAGTCTGGCTGCAGTGCCAGATCCCAGTTTAATTCTGAAGGTCAAATAGTTAACTTATGAGAAATGATACCATATTGAGATTTGAGCCAAAGCAAAGAGTGTGGGAAAGCTTATAAGAAAACCATTAAGGCTCCAGATTTGCTGACCTGTGAGGACTCCAGACTGAAAAAGTAGAGATTCCTGCAGTAAGTACTTGTGAAGAAGGCAGGAGGGGATTACTGGTTGAACCAAGGTCAGAGGGAAACGGGGATCAGAACCCGACAATAACTCCTTTTAGATTTCTTACAAACCTGTATCTATGAACTTGTCTTCTGAAATTTCAGATATGCTGTTTTTTTTTCTTTTCTTTCTCTCCTTGGACAGAAAAGCTGTTATAAACTACAGGCTAATTGAGCATTTAGAAGGCAATTTTAATACTGCTTTCTTCTGTTGGATAATTTCTATATCTTTGACAGATCTGCAACCAACCTGATTCCGAATGAGGCTTCCCTCTTACCCGAAACTCAGTTTTCCTCTTCCTGGCACCATCTTCTTTTGCTTTTAAAATTTATAAGCACACTGAGAGGCACAGTTTATGCTAGCAATACCTATGCATAAGCTAAAATGAATTCTGTCATAAACTTGAGTAATTTGCGTCTTTTCTCACAACTGCAGTTTCCGTCCCTGTGCGGTGCACATGGACTCCTTTCCTTTCCCCTGCTTCTTTAACGACCAGGGCTTAGCAAGTGTTTGTTATGTTCCAGGAATGTCTAGGTATACATTGTCTCTTCAATCTCATAATCGCCCTATGACCCAGTGGTTTAGAGGAGTCCACCAACAGGCAGAGGCATCAAATGCCCGGGAAAAGGACTGGACAGGAGTGCAGGTCTGTATCAAAGCACAGCACTAAACGCTAAGTTTCTTCTCTCTCAATATTCTTTTGTCCTGTTTCCTAACACACAGATTCACATTGATGTGAGGTTACCCTCTGATAACAAGGGGACGTTTTGTTTTTCCTAAACTTTAACTTTGCTGCACATTGATAATTTTTATTTTATTTTCTTATGGATTAAGTCCTCTATCAAAAGTTGAGTAGAGCTGTTCTAAGCTTTTGGTATTCTTATTCTCTCTCTCTCTCTCTCTCTCTCTCTCTCTCTCTCTCTCTCTCAGGATCTCTTTCTGTTTCTACAATCTAGGCTGGTCCTGAACTTACTGTGTAGCCAATGCTAGCCTTGTACTCACAGTAATCCTCTTGCCTCAGCCTCTTGAGTACTGGGATTATAGGCGTGTGCCACCATGCCTGGCTTATGTAGTGCTGGGAATTGAACACAGAGCCTTGGGTTTTCTAGGCATGCTCTTTAACTGCTGTTCTTCCAGCCCCGGCATTCTTGGTCAAGGATCACGCACAAGGGACCAATTAGATGTATTCATCACAGAAGAGTAACAATAAGAATATTAAACATATATATACAATGCATTGGGAATTTGAAGCCATCAAGAGTGGTTGTTTCTTCTTATGACACCATAGTGTTTAAGATGCCCAATAATATCTTCCAAGTTGGGGGGTAGAAAAGAGGGATAGAAAGATCTTGGTCACATTTTCTAAAGCTTATTTATTTATTTATTTTTGGTAACAGGGTGTTGCTCTGTAGTCCAGATTGGTACTGAACTTGCTTTGTAGCCCAGGCTGACTTTGAACTTACAGCAATACGCCTGGCTCAGCCTTCCGTGCCCAGCTATTATATGGTGTTGCGGGGTCGAATCCCAGCATCTCATGCTCCCTAGGCAAGCGCTGTAATAATCACTGAGCTACACACCCACTCCTGTAAGGTACATCTTAAGGAAATGGCTACTTCACTGTGAAAGGCAGGTGGAGACTGGGCTGGAATTAGGTATCATAGCTTGGCTCTAATCCTCCATCCAACTACTCATTAATTCAGTCCTTTAACGGAAATGTATTACATGCTTACTATGTGCTACTCATAAGGCATGGCCAAGGTCTTGGTCCTGGGTCTTCTTGGTCTAATGAAGCAAACAGAGAAGAGAAAAAGAACCACCATAAAAAGGTGACTGTGAAGTGTAAGTGGAATTATGAGAGAAGACAGTTCCAAATGTAGAAGTGCTTATGTCAACTCCAGTAAGGGACAGGGCACAGTGTATAAACCAGAGTTTTCAAATTTGGGCAGGTTTTTTTTTTCTTTTTAAAGTAATGAACTAGAAGGAAAATGTTCCAGGTATAAGCAAAGAGAGGTGTGTTTATATGGGTAGCAAATTTAGTTTAATGGGGCTCCAGCTTAGGGTGTAGTTGACAGATTAAGGCGAGATGGGAGGCTGGCAGAGTGGAACCAAGTCAAGCAGGGCTTACGCTGTGCTGATCACCTTGAATCCTTTCTTCGAGCTAGAAAAGCATATCGAGGCAAAAGTTGTTGCACTATGAATTTTTAGCGGTCAACACTGGAAAACACCACGGAGCAAGAAATGCTTAGTCATCCAGTCCAACTGTGGACTCTGTCTGTATGTGGAAGCCTTTTTGTATATTGCCAAAGACATTGGAGAGGTTTCTACAATACACTGCTCTTCGGTGGTGAGGCCAGTTGTACTCACTCTGGGGTAACACAAGAAGCAAGAAATGTAAATTGTCCAACGACTTGGAGGCAACACGGTCTTCCATTTATATAATTTGCGAATGAAACATACAATGTGTACTACCATAACAGAGTCAATGCTCAGAAATCACTTATTGGCTGGTTGGGCCAATGAAACATCAAGGAAACCTAAGCTTATTTTTAATTTGCCAATCCTCATCCTCTTCCCAATATATTAATTACAGGTGTGTTAATAAAGTCAATGTAATGCTGCAGGGCCCAGAGTCAATTTGGTGTTAACCCCCCAAGTGTATGATGTTTCCTGATCCAAAATTTGAACTGAGGGATTTCTGGGGATGGGAAAGGCTCTTACAGGTACCTAGGACATTGCTCGGGTTTGGAATGTAGCGTTAACATGGAAATAAATCTGCAATACCTCATTGGTTAAGTAACTGCAGCTATCTGTGTAGTTATAGTCCTAATTGTGCTGTGTCTACATTACTGAATTCAGTTTAGATTGGGCTATCTAGAGAAAAGCAATAGACACTGTTTAACTTGACTTCAGCCTAATGAAGGATAGATGCAAAAGGATAATATGAAAGCACAACTTGCTGACATTTACATTAATAGATGTGTGTTCCAGATCTTGTGAATACTAGGGTTTGAATAATCGTTTCAATAATGAGTAAAGAATTGAAACCATCTTGTGTAATAGAATGCTTTAGATTTGCATTTATTATTTTAAACTCACTGTTACGTGGATTGCTTTGTGTGATTCTCTGGAACCTCTGCTGCCTCAGTAGAGAAGGTATGAGTTGAATTTTTCATGTGAAAACACATAGGTTAAGGGCCTGGGGAAGTTTGTAGGTTCATCTTCTTCTAAGTGTTCACGCATCTAAATTTCTCCTATTGTATCGAACCTGCGATGCATGTTTGTTCTGAGGACATCTATTTTGCAGCCATAAAAAATGCACTTGCAAGCACATCTTTTGCTCTGACTTGTGGGTTACTCTGCTCTTGCAGAAAATGTCATTTTGAATCTTTATGGATTCCAGAAGAAAGCTGGCCGCTTGGAATCCGTTCATCATTTCCTTCAACTCGGCTGAGCACTGCTCTGCAATATTCTCCGACAGGTCTGCAGCACACGTGTTAACATTTCCCAACAGGTACCCTCCCCGGTCCCAGATTCCCCATTGCCACTTAAAAAATCCTACGTATGATTACAGGTGATTTATTCCAACAGGCATAGTGGTCATAATATAAAATGGAATAAAATAGGGGAAAATAAAGGTAGTGTGAGCTGATTTTTCAAGTTTGAGGTGGAGGAGATGCAAGAGAAAAAACCACTCTGGTCTGGAATCAATTACCTGGCATGATAGATGACAAGAAAGGAACTAAACAGATGGAAAAAAGGGGCGAAGCAAGAGGACAACCCACCTGATCCTAATTACGCACACCTATACTTGGAAATCTTTTTGCCAGACATCTTGAATAGCTCAGGACTAGGTGGAGGGGAATTCTCAGGGACCCAATGTAAAAACGCAAGCCTCAATGACGAACGAGGGTCGTGTAAAAAGAAAGGGGGACGTCATTGCTCACCAAAGGCAGCTGGCATGAAAGATTTCAGTCCTTACCTTTATACTTTGCAGTCCTTGGCACCTTCTTAGGGCTTAGTTTAGAAAAGGAATGTTGAAATACTTTAAAAGCATGATCTCTGATATTGAAAAAATAAATTCAGGGCACAGGATGTATTTAAGAATCATTTTATTAGCACACTTAGCAAGATTCTATGTATTTCGTGGAGTCATTAGAGAAGGCCAGAGTTGACATGTGGCCAGGGCAGCAGATCTGGGGAGAGAGGGCGGGAGTGGCAAAGTGAGAACAAGGGTGGTGAAGTTTGTCCACTGTGAAGTGGATGCCAGGAGGTTGGTTGATGATGTCTTGTGTGAGTTTCATGCTACTTTTTAAAAACTATTTTCCATTTACAGCTGAGGAAACTGAGTCTCACATAAGCCAAATAAACTTTCCAAAATGACGTAGTAAATGCTGATGAAGATTCCACTTCATTGTTTCTGTCTCTTAAGGCTAAAGCCACTATAACTCCTATGAGGGCAAAGTTTTTGTTGTTTCGTTTGGTTTTGTCTTATTTAATTTAGTGTTGGGGACTAAACCAGGGCCTTTAAACTGAACTACACCCATAAAACCTTTACATTTTTATTTTAAAAATTGTTTTCATCTTGAAACAGCATCTCACTCAGTCACCCAGTGGCCCAGACTGGGTTGGAGCTCAGAATCTTCCTGCCTGTCTTCCGTAGCGCTGCAATTACATGCCTGTACCATCAAACTTGGCTGAATAAAGTATTTTAATAAAAGGATGGAGCGAGAAATGTGGAGGCTGTTTTGCTCTGCCTCCATCTCTCTCTTATGTCTTTTATGCCCGGCACCAGCACATGCTTGATTGTACTGGAGTTTTGTTGTAGGTATAGTTACACTCAGGTGAGAACTAGGTTTCCCAGAATCCTCTTCTCTTTGTTCTAAATTAGAGTTTGGCAGAAGAGGGATTTACAATGGATTTGTGGGAGAAGAGCGGTTGCTATTATCCTCCAAATGGCTTCACCTGCTAAAGCCTGAACAGCTGAATGCTCAGGTCAGCAGAGCCAAGTCAACCTTGCTGTCCACATCTGTGTAATTGGCTTTCTTCCTGTGTGATAGCTTGGTTGACCAGCAACGGCCCTAGGTCACCAACACACACTTAACGGTGAATCCTGAATCCGAGTCTGCAGAGCCAGGGCAGCCCCGTGGCAGTAGCTCCCAAAGCCGCGTTCATGTGCTCTCACATACATCTTTTCTGCAGTGACTTCCCCACTCCACAGCAGCCATTCTTTTTCAACACCTGAATAGTGTATTATGCCTCTTCTACCCTTCCTGGGGGACCAGATAAGATTTGTTGTCATTTGAATTGAATCATGGATCATGTACTTTTTTCTGTGGGGGCATACCTTTCTTGCCTGTTCTGTGAACTTTTCAGACACTATTTTTTGAATATGTTTTTCAAAGTATAGAATAGGTCTTTATTTATAAATAAAGGACAAAGGGGTGAAAGCTCGTACTGTGTGGGAGAGGGGTCCAGAGGGGGTGTTTCCCCTGGAGTATTTTTTTCATTTTCATACCTTTGCTTCTCTTCTCCTGGAACTCTGATGACTCAATCTTTTATCATTGTGCCCAGATCTCTGAAGCTTTATCGAGCCTCTTCCTCAGAGGGTATTTTCTCTTTTGTTAATCTTGAGCAAATTCTATGGACCTATCTGACCCTAGCTCGTAGGTTTTCTCCCATTATCTTCATTCTACTACTTAGCCCATTTGGCCTGTTCTTACTTTTGGTCATTTTACTTGTTTGGTTCAATAAATTTCATTTGATTTCTTCTTATAATTTCTGCTTCCTTGGGAGAGATTAAATCATCCGTTGGGAGGATTTGTAATTGAACTTGGAAGCGTTTTTATGATGGTTGTTTTAAGATCCTCAGGAGCGACTCCTGTGATGCTGATTTGTTTCTGTGTAGCCATCATCGTTTGTCTTTTCTAATTCAATTTGTGGTTTTCCCAGTTCCTGGCACAAATGATTTTTAAAAAGTATTTTATCTTGAACACTTTGGTTATTATGTTAGGAAGCCCTTAATCTTATTTAACTCTTCCATTGTAGCAAGTAGTAGCCTCGGCTAGGTTATTGTGTGGGACTTGCCTACTTCTGTGTACTGTAAGTCTGATGGCACTTCAGAGTTTGGGGCCTTTGCAATGCAGTCCTGTCTGGGTTGCTTTGCTTTTCGGGGGAAGCAGTGGTTCCTGCTCGGTCCCCACTGCTGATAAGGACAGGGGAAAAGGCATTTCCCTAGGTTGGCTACTGTGATTTAGATCTAAAATGTTGCCTCAGAGCCTCATGTGTTTGGAAGGCAACTGGATCTTTGGGTGCTATACTGTTGATATGTTCAGTACCTGGATATGCTGTCACGAGGTGAAGCCTGATTGGAGGTGGGTCACTGGAGATGTGACCTAGGAAAGTGCACTCTTGTCTCTGACTCCTCCCTTCTGCCTTTGCTCGCAGTCCTACAATGCAGTGAACAGCATTCCCCTAAGAACACACCCTTCCGCCATGCCAGTTCTATCTTGGAGCCAGCCGATCAAATCTGAAACTGTGAGCCAAAATAATCATCTCCTCTTTAACTTGCGAGTGCTGAGTATTTTTGTCCTAGCGACAGGAAAGCGACTGACACACCTAGTGTCACTGGACTACCTTCTGCAGAACGAGTCACTGGACCTGTGCTTCTGTCAGTGGGTGAGGAGGACTGAGACATCTGACTTTATTGCTCCTGTTCTTAGCAGAGTGCATTAGCTTGTGTATTGAGAGGAGAGAATTGCATTGCTCTGGGCTTTGCTGCTGGGCGAGAAATGGGCCAGGTCACCTGCAGGTTTGGAGCAAGAGATAAAATCTTTAACCTCTTAATCTTTTAGGTAGGAAGAACAGATTTTTCCTTTTTCTTTGTTTTATCTGTTCCCATTTTTGATTTTGGTTGCAGTCTGTCTTGGGGCCAGCCTGGGGCATATGAGAGGCAAGACAGTAAGCCAGGAACTCAAAAATGATTATCCTTACATCCAGAGCTCTCTAGCCTACTTACCACCTTCTTGCCATCTTACATCATCTATTTATTGCTTCCATTCAATAATTTCTAGAATATTTCATTGTATGTAGATTCGGAAAAAGTGGGTCAATGTCATCTCTTTCCAGAACTATACATCTGTTCAAGATGCCATTTCTGACAAAGAAAGATAGTTCATTACAGGTTAAACATAATTCTAAGACTTACAACAGTAGGAATAATATGCAAATTGTATTTTTATATGTAAAGAAAATAATTTTGTAAATGCTATTTTTGGTATAATGAAAACATTTAAAGTCTTTATACTTGTCTAGATTTTAAAATTATTTTCCTAAGTATATCTTGATTTTAAAATCTAAAAATTACAATTAAGTCTTATCATCTAACTGGTATTTGAAAAAAATTATGATGAATAGAGAACTAAGAGTAGCCACAGGGGATAAAGCTCTACTTTTGACAAGAAAATGTATGGGGCGGGCAATATACTTGTGGTTTTTAAATCCTTGGAGAACTGTCAAAATAAAGAGGAATTAAACTTGTAATATACTTCTCCCAAAGGCAAAATTCAGAACAATGACACAAATTACAGGGAAGGACCTTTGGGCTGGATTTAATAGAGAATTTTTGTGAGACAGATTTTGCTCGCCAAGTGGCATGACCACTTGTCAAGTGTACTTCAGAGAGCTTCGTGTGATGGGGAGGTCTTCAAGGTCACATTGTATCTGTTTTGCCAAGTGCATCCCTGGTGTTTTATTGCTTAGCATAATAGATGACAAAGCCTTGCTGAAACTTGACTGCTGACTGGAAATTATTAGTACATTTATCTTATTGGGAGAAAGTGAGAATCTGAGAGCACGTTAGTATAACAGCTTTCCTTCTGCCATTTCTTTGAAATGGCCATGTACTTCTTTGGCTCTGTCCTGCTGCCAATGATGGGGATTTGATCTTCATTTTGAAGATGATGGAAGGTAGAGAAAAATCTCTTTTCTTTTTCTTTTTCCTTCTCCTCAGTGTGAGAGAATACATAAACAGAGCATTCCTCATGGTGCTATCAGACTTCTGTCTTGTCCAAATCATGATGTTCTTGGTAACTGGATGAGGATTCTGCTTCTGAACATCTTTTGTGTGTGTGTGTGTGTGTGTGTGTGTGTGTGTGTGTGTGTGTGTGTTTAAAGGTGATACTGTGAATTTCAGAAATATGAAGGAATGGATAGTAGGTGTAGAACTGACAGAAAATGTTACTCACCCACCAGGACAAGGGCCTGGGGCTCACACATTCGGGTTGTAGCCCACTTTCTATGTAACTTTGAGACCTGCCAATGTCTCCCCCCTGCTATGTTTCTGTTCCATATTTCAGGATATGAGGCATTCAGCATGTACTTGCTGAAGTACTCAATAAGTACATCATCTGTCAAATACCATGAGTGATCTGTGATATCAATTTTCAGCCAGTGGTTTTGCTTGGGCAAATCAGGGGACTGACAGATTGCTTTAAGACCTCTTGTACAGACAGCAAGGCAGCTGGGGCTTGGACTGGAGGTTTAGTGCTTTGCACAAACGAACACATGTAGCAATAAGCCAGCTTTGGAGAGAAATTCTGTGTAGAGAATCAGCTCTTTTGGTGCATCTCAAATAGAGCTTTAACAATACAGCCTGCAGAGTTTTTCATTTTACAGCAGAGTGATTGAATAGCTCTCCTTCGAGAGAGAGACAAAGCCAGTTCCATATTTCAGTATGAATTGAAAGAGCCACAAGCCTCTGTCAGCACAGAACATGAAAGGACCTTTGAACATACAAACTTTGGCTGCATCAAATACAAATATTGAGTGTTACTTTAAGAACACATGAACCTTAAAATCCTTCAGTTCTCAAGATGAGCATAAAGGCTTGTCTTTCTTCCTGCTACAAGATCCCAGGGATGAAACCAGCATGAGACCCCATAGATGGAGGAGAAATGCAGAAGTCCCAGGGGTTCTGCTGTGTTTTCAGTTCTTATGAAACCCAGCTGCACCCTTTCCTAGGTCTTTGTGAATTTTTATCTCGTTGTTTTCTTGAAGATCTAAAAAAAAGGTACTGACGTATGATATTCCAGACCAATTTCGACAAAGTGGCCCCATCCTTATAATTGACACTCTGACCAAGAGAGACAACAGGACTCCTTGGCCTCTCCTTTCTGGGCCTTCTTCCCGCTACTGCTGGCTTTGACCTCTAGAGGTCTATTTGTGCACTGTGTCCTATTTTGGGGCTACTTTGCTGTGTTTTTCGTTGTGCTTGTGAGATTTAGCTGTTAGCGTACACAGCAGGAGTTTGTCCTCTCTCATCACTCTTTGGAATGCCTTTGTACAAATGGACCATAGTTTATCTGACATCCTCCTACTAATGCCCATTTAGGTTGTTTCTCAAGTTTGGTTGGCCTGAAGTGGTGGTGAAGGTCCTTGCTCCTTCTTTTGAGCACACGTGTCTATGCAATCTTGTTGGGGGAGATTGCAGGAGTGGAACTGCTGTCTACTTAGTTTGAACTGATTCTGTTAAAAGCATTTTCAAGAGCAGCTGACATAATTTGCACCCCCTACCAAAAGTGTGTGACAGTTCTTGCTGGCAGAGAGCATTTCCAACCCTCGGTATAGTGTCTCTTGAAATTAGGAGTTCCAACATGTACAGAGCGGTGCTGCCTGTGGTTGAAACTTCTAATTCCATGTTGATTCATAAACTTGAGCTTTTTAATGTATTATTGTCCATTTGGAGAGCCTCTTTTGTGGTGTGTCCTCGCCAGTCTTTTCCCATTCGCTTTCTTTAATGTGTTGTCTGTCTTTCCAAACTTGTTTTATTGTTTTAATATTTTGTAAGTGTGGCTAGTTTGCTGAATGTATGCATTTCAACGTATGTAGATATATTCAGTATATGTAAGTATACGCATGTCAATTATCCTTTCCTGCTCGATGGTATGACTTTTCATAATGTTTTGTTCTGGATAAAAATCCTTAATCCAATTTATCTTTTTCTCTATGGTTAGAACGTTTGTTTTAGGAATGTTTGCTTAGAAATATTTGTTTCTCTTTCAGTCATTTGTCATAAATGTACTCTCTTCTATGTGCCTGTTAAAATTATATTACTCTTATTTTCATTTGTAAGTCTACACCTTACCTAATGTCAACTTAAGCATCTAACATCAGGTAGAGTTCAAAATTTGCTTTGCCCTATTGGGCTAACAAAGTCTAGCATCAGGTAGAGAAGACATCACCTTTCCTTACGGCTTTGCAGTGTTTTCTCTGTGACAGGTGACGGTGTGTGTGTGTGTGTGTGTGTGTGTGTGTGTGTGTGTGTATGTGCATGTATGTGTGTCAGGATCTCTGTTATGCTCCATTATTATATTTATCTCCCTCCAGTTTTTTAAATAACATATTACACATGTAGTTTAAAATCTCATGTTTAATCTCATCTCATTTACTAATTTCTTGCTCTTCCTTTTCCGAAGTAACCATCATCCTGAACACAGTTTGGACCTGACATGTCCCCCTAAAACCTTATGTATTTAAGTGATATCTATACAGTTGTTATGGAATCATGTACTGTTTAGAGTGGAGCCTGGTTGAAAGGGGCGGAACCCTCGGGCTTGACCTAGAAGGCCCAGATTATTGGAGTCATGCCATGAGCAGTTCTCTGGCTTCTGCTGCCTGCTTCCACCATTGCCAGCAGCCCATGAATGGACTAAGACCTGCTAAAACTGTGAGCCAAAACAAATCTTTTCTCCCTTCATTTGTGAATGTTGGCTATGGAGTCACAGCAAAGAAAAAGTGTGTAAGACACGGTGGGTATTGATATTTTCCCCATACATGTACATGCAGCCGTAAAAAAAAAAAAAAAACCACGAAATTGTTTTACATGCTTTGAAGTTTTTAAGTAAGCAGTTCTAGGGTTTGGATCTTGGGTGCCCCCCAGAAGCCTCATGTATTTGGAATAGTAGGTTATTAGGAGCTAGATCCTGGTTTGAAGGGGCAGATGCTTGGAGTTTGATGTGGAAAGAATGTGTCAATTTACTGATATTGGGGAGAGGGACACTCAGGGCAGAGATTTCAGGTGTTTGATATTGACTTGTGGGCCAGCAAATGGGAGAGGGGTACTCACCCTGGGGGTGGGGGACCTGGCTGGCAGCTTGAGTTAAGTAAAGGAAAGAAGAAGAAATACTGTTGCAGCTTCTTCCTGGGAAAGCTCAAACCCAGCCAGGCTGCTGACTTCACTTTGCTCTGGCTTCACTTGGTTTCTGTCTCCAGTGGGTGAGCAGCTCTCCAGCCTCTGTCTCTACCGTGGACCTCCACCATTGCTGGCTGCCCAATGATTGGACTGTGTCTGTGAGAGACCTTCTGAAATCGACACACCTTCCCTCCCTTAATCTGTGGATGTTGTGTATTTTGTCCCAGCAAAGATAAAGTGACTAAGGCAAGTGGTGACTTGCCATTCCAGCTTGGCATAATTTTTGAGTTGCAATCTTTTTATATATATTTTTTCACCTATTTAAATTTTAACTTATATATTGTGATGAATGACCCTAATACCCTTTAATTGTTTTATTTTTCTCTGGATATTTCAACTAACTCTACACTAAAATTTCTCTTATGCGGCTCTTTATATGAGTTTTCTTGAGGGTAAATACCTAGGAAAAGAAATATCAAATCATTGAGTCTTTGTACATTTTTCTTCTTTGGATGCTTCAAAATGCTCTTCAGTATTAGATATAGGGGTATGATATGAATCCTCGCATGGTCACCTGTTCACTAACATATGTTTTGGTTAAGTTGTTTCAATTTTGTTTTGTTTTATTCAGAAGTGTGTGAAAGGAAATCCTCTTTCTGTTTTAAATGGCATTTCTCTGTTAATAAAGGAGATTTACTACCTTTTCACGTATTTATCAATGATTGGGGGTTTCTGTTTGAATTGCTGATTTGGATATGGATTCCGCTTAAGTGTGAGGTTGCTGCTCATCAATTTGAAGGTGCTGAGGCATAAATAAAGGTTCATTTTTGAATTGTAGGTTTGGTGACTTTCACAAGCACTTTCGTTTAACATTGCACAGTGGAGATAACAGAATAGGCATTTGTTTAAACGTGATTATGTGCATTACAATAATTATCTCATCTGTGGAATTTTTTTAGTTTAATTACTGCATTCAAAGATTTCTAATTATTTTTATGTAACTTCTGAAGTTGACTATCTTTGGTAATTTTTTTAAAGATGGAATATTATTCTTTGATTTCCTTGGTTTGTCTCTTGGATCAAACTAAAAGTACATATTTTAAACTCTTTGGCAGGCTATTTTTACAACAATGTCATTTTAAATTGGCTCACATTCCATTAGTTGTTTCTGTTACATATGGTATTTTGCATTTTGCACATATTTTGAGATGTCAGAATGTCAATTCATTTGAGTAGTAAGACCGTTCTCTCTCTCTCTCTCTCTCTCTCTCTCTCTCTCTCTCTCTGTCTGTCTGTCTCTCTCTGTCTCTCTTCTTCATCTCAGCAGGGAACTTATTTAATGGGAAAATAGATGCAAAGACTCCATGCTGACAATTAGAAAAGAATCATCAATGATATAGAAATTAACAACAACAACAACAAAAAAAAAACCCGCCTACTTGTACTATAGGCTAAGATAAATGTAAGGTTGTGGTATTTGGGAAAACTTTAACCCTACTCCTACTTTTTGTTTTTAGTGAATTCTATTTTTAAGCAAATAAAGTATAGGAAAATAATTTGATACCACCTTTACACTTAACTCCCCATCCACTCATTTTACCATCCTTTGCTACCCTGGAAAGCAATAGGCAGCCTATAGAGTTCTACAAATTCTGGCTCAAGGTGCAGAAGCCTTTATGACCCAGGAAGAAATGGGATTTGGAGGGCTTACATGTTTTTCTCCAGGAATCCAGGAACATTATTTGCTGCCAGAGATCCTTATCACATAGTGTGGGGTAGACACCCAGCACATATTAGGTGTTCAGTGCAAATTTACATCATGAATGAATGGAAGATGGTTTTCATTACTATGTGTTGAAGCTATTGAATGATCCCAACTATTTTTATTCTTTCACTTTTACTCTGATAACCTTAACTCTTCCTTTTTAAAACCATAGCTTAACACATATTCTTTTTCTGCATTAGAGATAGAAGTTAGGCATTAGAATCACTAATTTCTGAATTCGTTCCATATGGGTTAAATGGCTGTTTCAAGATTCTCCTTAGTACTCTTGTACTGTTGTGAGGTAGGCATCTCCGGGACATCTTCTCAGCATCAGGCAGTCCCCCAGGCTACACAGCTGGGGTCCTTGTTTCATTACTGTTGACTATCCACCTGCATGATGAACGGGACTGGAGAATTCAACAGGGCCAGTGTAACATTTAGCTGCAGGAGAGTGGCACTATTACCTGTTGGTTTGAGTGGACACGTTTACTGTCTGTTGTTTCCAGTATGGCAGTTATCAGTTCTGAGCCATTTCCAATTTTAGGATTTTACTGATTTGTAGCATCTTTTGCTGGCTCAGTAACGCTTTCGGTAATTACAGCAAATGTTATCAGGCATCACAACCAATGGACTTTTTAATCACCACTATAATTCTTATATTGCATATTACTTGGAGTAGATTTTATCTTTTATCTACAATAACCTGCAGCTTCATAAATATTTACTCTCTTGGAAAAATTGCTCATGGTAAGTAAGATAACACAGCATGTTAATAAACTTACTGTAAAGTCAGCATTAGTTTATTCTTCGAGAAGAAAAAGAAAATTAAATCACCTCATAAAAATTGCTACTAAAGTCAGTACTACTCATCACACTCCAAATACAATGTGACATTTCTTACCTCTATAATATGACCTTGAATTACTACATGTTGATATACTTTCTTGAACCTCAGAATGCTTATATCACTAAAGACTTTGTAATGGTCTTTCACATTTCAACACAGATGTCATCTGTTCCATAAAATTTTCTTCACTGTTTGAATGGAAATTTTTCTCTATCCCATTATGATTATAAAGCTCTTCCAATTTAATTTTTTTCCATTGAAGAGTCTTTTCTAAGCAAGAAAATACAGGAGATTTTTCTTGGCTATGTGTGTTATACCTTCAATTATACTGTTGAGTCTCCAAAGCATCCACAGTGGCAATGCCTGCACTATCAGATCATAACATACATGGGAATTTGCACACGGAGTGGTTTGCTGATCATAGTGTGACTGCAAGTTCCTTTTGTTTCCTATCTCTCTCAAAATGGTCCTGGATTGGAGCCTTGGGCTTTAATCATCAGTCATTTTACTGACCTATGGGCTATAACTTTTAATTAACTCTACTCATATATATATATATATATATTATTGTTAGGAATAATGTAATTCCACATGTCCTGTCCATGTGAGAACTTCATTATCTCTGGGTTGTATAGCCAAGGCCTTATTCTATTAACTCAGTCAGAGAATCCCATATTATCATAGAAGTTGTACACAATTATTTTTGATGGATATTTCAGTACCTTTAGGTAAATTTTGCACCTATCTCTATGTTCCTCCTCTTATCCTTCCTAGGCAATTCTATTTCTCCATCCTAATGCCAAAGTGGAGCTTTTCAAATTGCTTGTTGTTGATTTTATTTACCATCTATAATAGATTGAATCCTTGTTCATAATTTTCCAGTTCTTTTTTGTTGTAGAAGAAACGTAGCAACACTCTGTTCTGGAAATTGTGATATCCTCCACTGGGGTTGGGAAAACATATTTTCTTGCCCCATTGAGTTTGGGTTTCTCTGATTAATTTTTTCTTGCTCATTTCATGTTCCTGGGCTTGATGGAAGTAATTAAAAATGCTTGTATGCCTTGACACTTGCCTTTTTGATCTTATGAAATACCATTAGAAAAGCCTGCTGAATTGTCTTAGTCACTTCTTCGTCTCTAGGACAAAAATACCTGATGCCTACAACTTAAACAAAGAAAGTTTTTTATGACTCACGGTTTTAGAGGTCTCAGTCCATGCATGGTTATTCTTCTCTGTAACAGAAACAGCAATGGCAGAAGGGCGTGATGGAGGAAAGACACTCGCCATATATTAGTCAGGAAATAGAAAGAGAAGGGAGGACTCAAAGACAAGAATACCCAACCAGGTCACACCCCGTATCTTTTTCTGGGCTCAACAACTCCTAGCAGCACATGCAATCATCAGTTAATTAGTCTACTGATGAGCGCAGCCATTCTCTTCTCTGAAGACACTGGTTTCTTTTCATCTTTTCCTCCAACAATTTGCCTTCTGAATTTCTGACACTGGGTCTTTGCATATCTACCTAGAACATCATCCCTTCTGATCTTTTCCCAGTCTATTTGTTCATCATCTCGTTCTTAGCTGCAGAGTCAACTACTCAAGAATCTTTCCTTGACCCAAAGAAAATGTAAACCGCATTTGTCCTGGGTGCTCATGGTTGCAAGCACGACTTTTTGTAGTTTTGCTGTGGGTACCCCAAGCTATATGGCTCTTTGATTAGTGTATCTCTCCCTCATTAATCTGCATCTCCCCGAGGGCAAAGACCTGATTATTTCTGCTGTCTTCTTATATCTAATGTTGAGCAAGGTGCCAGGTGGAGACAAAGAGGTCAGTTAACACTTGCACAATGGACCAAATCCACGCTTAGGCTCCCTGGTAGGCATCCCGGCTCCTTCGTGTGTGTATGCAGTTCCATTGCTGAGATACAGTCGAGAGATACATTGGAGGTTTTGATAGTTATAATTTTTTCCTACCAAATTCCAAATTTATTGCCACTCATCAAATTGTTACTAAATTTTGTAAAAATACTTTAAATGAGCATGCATAAATAGAATTTTGAGGTAGTTTGAGAAGTAATAGTTGTAGGTATAGAATATCCATCCTTTAAAGATCAGATCTCCTTTCGTTAGCAAAGAAAACTTCAGGCAAGTCATTGAGTTCTCCAAGCTTCAGTTTTGTCATCTGTGAACAAAGAACGATGCAGTCCATTTCTGGATTACCCAGGTAGGGAAGTATTTAATGGGATGAAATGCAAATGAAAGAACAGATAACAAACCGCGAAAGACCAATCAGAGATACCGTAGTATAGTAGTGTTCCGATGTGATTCTGTACTTTTTCTAATTCCCTAAGACTATTTGTTTCAAGGGCACTTTTAGGGAACTTGAACCTTACCTTTGATCACTTTCTTTTTTCCAAAGGAAAAGAATCAGCTTCAGCATCGCCAGTTGGAAAAGATGGGCTTTCCGATTCTCACTTGGATGGACTCAGTACCTACAACAAAGGTTGCCCTTGAACTTGCAATTCCTGGAGATTATATTCCTTTCTGACTTGGGAGAAAGCACAGAACTCCAAATTTAATCATCTGCTCTGCAGCTAGCCTACAAGCTTCTCTCTTAATTAATCATTAATGTCATTAATCAGCTGGCTGTATGATGACAAGGAAAGAAGGTAAACACATTTCACCAATCAATTGAATTCTCATCTGAGCTGTATTAGAGTTCAGGGTAGAAAAAGACGATTACAAGCTTTACAGACTGGCTGGAGTTCCGGTGCTTGGCTGAGAAGATTACTAAGCCAAAAAATATTTAAGCAATCTTCCTCGATTACACACATGCACACCCTCACCGTAGTCCCCTTTGACATTACTTCATTGATTTGGTGTAAATCAAAGATGAGATTTGAATGTCAACACCATAGGGCCACAATTTACTTCCCACCCAGCGACTTCATTCTGATCATACTCATCTAGCCTTTTGAGTCTATTTGGACCAGAATCTCTAAGACATAACAGCTGATCCTAGATATAATCCAGATATGGTCTTCTAAATACCCATCCCAAACAGCCATTCCAAACAGGGAGGCCGTTTATTTGGGGCTTACCTTCTATCCTTCACCCATGATGGGGACTTAACTCTGATGTAGCCTAGTGGTTCATAACGTAGGGATCCAGGGATAACGGAGACAGAACGCTCTGAAAGCTCTTCTTAATGAAATAATGAAATAATTAAGAAAAGCAAATTCTTAGGCCTTACTTCAATTTATTGAATTAAGAATTCCGGAGGTAGGGACCGGATTTATGTTTGAAGGAGCTTTCTGGAAGATTTTAGTGTGGCTAATGACTCATGTTGTAGATCAAAGCTGGGTCATTGTACTGGGGGGCTTTTCCTCACTAAAGGTGTCACCCTGGTGAGGAAAAGCATAAGAGGTGACTTACCTTAATGGAGTGACTCGACTCCCTGATGAGATGTTACGAGAAGCAAATTGCCTTTTCTGGGCCTCATGTGCCCTATAGTATTGGCCTTGAACAGCTTTTGACCTCTGGCAGCAGAAATGGCCACTTCAATTTCTAATTTTTGGTGTCGTTCCTACTTTATGGAGATAAATAATTAGGGCCACGGGGCTGGTCTCTAAGGAAGAAGGAAGCAGAGGGCAAGTTGCACTATATGAAAGAAAGTTCTTCAGGATGGAAAGCAGCCCTTGGTTGACAAAGGGGAGGGAGCCAGTGTCAGTGTTGGACAACTGGTGTATTTCCAAGCCCATGTAAGGGTCACAAAGACGCGGTGTCACTTGCTCTGCTGACTCAGAGCACAGAACCAGAAAGAACAGTACTGTCGCTCTCTGGCCTGGAGGTTTGAACACCTGGGTCTTTCTCTCTGCAGTTGCCATAGAAACTTGGCCAAATGCTCTAAGAAGTATGTGGACAGAAAGCCTAGGAGAGCTAGCTCTTACTTCAAACAGAGAAATTTAAGACTCAATTTACCTCTGTGTTCTGATAGTTTTCTTTAAATACTTTTTAGGCTCCAGACACTGTGTTAACCCTTGAATTCAGGAGTACATCTCAGGGCTCAAAGCCAAAGTCACATTTTCAATCAGAGAGCAGCAATCCTTGAGCAGCGAGAACTTAGGTTTCAGGTTCAGGCTCACAACAGCAGAAGCAGGAGCTACATAATTCATTTTATTAGATGTTGACGATGGAGAAGCTTGGGCACAGGAATTAGTTCAGTATGTATTCCTGGGAAATTATTAGGGACCCAAGCACTGCTGGGGTGGAGTGCTGGAGGCTCTGTGACGGACAGTTGAACTGGATATGTTAGCAGCAATAAGAGTAGGTCTTTGGAGATTCTTCTTACAGGATATTAAGTTTATAATATTGAAATTCTCCTTATGTCTAGCTCCCCCCTAAATCCCATCACCCCTCTATTCTCTCTTTTATTCCTCATATTTTTTTCTTTTCCTACAATTACAGAAGTTCTGCAGGGACATACTTGGATATGGATGAAGCTTCTCTATAAACCCCTTCCAGAAAAATATATTATTCATAAAATATATATTCCTGATATGTATTGATACCATAACTCTGCCCTTGACATGTATTGTCCCTTGGTAGTTGATGGCAGCTCTGAAGCAGGGTGAATCTTCGGTGTCAGGTCTTTTCACTCCAAGATTTACCAGTTTTTGGGTGAAGACTACAATTAAGACATAAGGTTGACTTGATGAGACAGCTTTGGTTGGTTGATTGCAATTCCTAGAAAATTCAGTGCTGGACTATGAGTAGGAAATACACCTTACCGGCTTGGGGGAGGAATAACTCAGCTGTAACTGGGGAATCTGGGTGCTGTACCAGAGCATCCACTGTAGTCTGCTGTTTGCATTGCTTGGATCCTTTGCTCTACGGAAGTTTATGCCATTCAGAAGCAGCTCCTATAGGATTCCTGAAGGTCTCCTTTTGTGGAAAGAAGGTTACAAGACAAAACACAACCTCCACTGTTGGAGTCTTTTCTGGGACCATACTGGTATGTCAGGTTCTGCTGTGACACCCTTAGTTTCTGCTAGCATCTCTCTGCATGGGTGACTAATACTCATTTTTGGAGATACTGAGCCATGGTCAATTCGATACGGTTTCTATGGGCCACAAATGCTTCTCTTGCTCATTAACTGTCAAAATTGGAGTATTAAAGAGGTTAATTGAGCACCTAGGAGCCTAGAAGACTTCCTCCCCATGCTGTAACAATAGCCCTCATTCTTTTGGTAGAGATACGGGATGAGATCAGAAAGCTAGTATCAACACCCCAATCGCCAACATGCACATTTCATATTGATTTTGCCTTCATCATTCCTTTAGACCAAAGTTTCTAAAAGATGATATCTGATCCTATATGTGATTAATATATGGTCTAGACTCTCATCCCTTGGGATTAAAAATCAAGGTCAAATACTCCAGCATGATAAACTTGTCTTTCCAGTGTCTTGGTACGAGAAACTTGAAGTGATAGGGCAGTCATATGACCTTAGAGTTGAGTTGGAGTTCTTGATACACTTTAGGTTGAATCGTCCCCTCTGTGGGAATCAGGAATTATGGGCTCAAGAACCCACATTGGTGATTTGCATAGATAGGGAGGGAAAGAAAAATCTCCTGAATTCCTTCATTGGGAGGGATGGTATGCTGAGTCTCTTCCACCTCTATCCCTTAGTTCTCAGACCTATGTCCTCCACTCTGAGGCACAGAACACTCAATAGCCGAAGGTGGACACTAAGTCTTGGTGGAAGGGCCCATCCTTACATGTGTCATCTCCAAGCCACTTGGCTTGGTTGTGCCTGGGTTGTGCTTTCTTCTGTATGTCTACAGTGCAGCAGTTTCTAGGTGATGTGATATAAGACAGAACCAACGACCAAGTGTTAATTCCTTAGCTACATTGTAGAATGCAGATACTTGGCCTAATGACATGTCAGTGAGACTCCTGTGGTGGTAGATCAAACATTTGATAAACATGTATATATTGGTGCTGTTAGCATGAATCGCTGTCCCCTCCGAGAAGAAAAAGTTCCAGCATAATGTTTGCCAGCAGTAATTGGCTGGTTTGGTATGTGTGTGTGTATGTGTGTGTGTGTGTATCTTCACACTGAGTTCTATCCTCAGACCATTTTTTATTTTGTTTTGGATTTTGAGACATGGTCTAACTATGTTGTCAAAGTTGCACAGTCTAGGTTTGAACTTGCAATCCTCTTGCCTCAGTTGCCCCGAATACTATAGGCCTATGACACTGGCCCTGCCCTGATTTGTCTTCTTGTCCTGTTGGTGATGGTGCCCTGCTGGGAGTTCAGATTTGATTTCTGAAGGCTTCAGATTAAACATTCAGTAGTGAGAGTAGTTGAAATACCACTGCTGAGTAGCAGTTCATGTTTTTGGGCCTCTGCAGAGTCTCTATTCTTGCGACTTTATTGACTCTTATAGCCATGATGCCAGCGCTGGGCTAGTTCATGACTGAATCTAGCTGTCTTCAAACGGCAAAGTCATTTCATCAATTTATCTTTTTTATGTCATTCGTGATTAATGTCTCTGTTGAACAGTAACCTGTAATATAAAGATCTCCATTCTACGTCCAATCTGCGGGTCCATTTTCTTATGCCTTCACAGTCTTCCTTGTCCCTGAGGGCTTCTAACCCACCAGATCAGCCATTTGTCACTGCCACCTTCACACAGGCACCCCTAGCCCAAATCTCAGGGTTTCTTTTCCTTTCAGGATCCTGAACTTAGTTTAGTCAACTTTTCAAAGCTGGGTTTCAAACTTCTCTGGATCTGTACCGCAATTACGATGACTTCTAGGTCCAGCCATCAGGTTTTTCTGGACTCTGGCTACAACCGATGAGTATCTCTTTACATGGTGCCAAATGGGCCCTTTGGCTCCCATGCTTTGTTATAAATTAGTAACTAACTGCCATCAACTTTTCCTTGTCTTTCTTGGATGCAGCAAGAGAAGAATCTTAAGATTCCATTGTTCTTATTACTGCTATTCCTCTTAATGCCTTCAAACGACTGAGGCACTGCACCTGCTCTACAACAGCTTACGCCAGTGCTCTTGTCTGATTTTTGCAACAGTTATGTTGCCACACATATAAGGCTCTCATCTCCATCCTGGCTATCAGAGACTAGACCCTCCTTGTCTGCCAGCTAACAAGCATTGGAACTCCAAAATTTCGTCTTTTTTCCTGTACTTTCTACTTTCCATCATTGATTCAGCCAAGTCTCCTGTTTTTCTTTCAAAACCCAAGCCTGTCTTCCCTAATGAGAAGGTTCAAGTCCAAGCACAGGGAGTGGACGTGTGGCTCTGGGGTGGGGGCACCAATGGTCAAGGAGAGGCAAAAAACTTCACCCAGATCACTTCCCAGGCCTGGTTGCCAATTGCTGGTGGATACGAATTATATTTTATTATATTTTACAGAAATTCATTACTGCTAAGAGATCAGTTTTCCAGGAAGACTGGATGAATGGGTCGGGTGTGCGGTACTTGGAATTGAGAAAGACCGCCAAAGGTGGTTGACAGACAAATATTCATTCCCCTGAAATGGCCCGGAGCAAAAGTGGCCGACACTTCATAGAGCAGAAGACCCCCTCAACGTCAGAGAAGACAGAGGCCCACTTCCGGGTTTGGCGACTCTCCCTCTCAGCCTTTCCCTGCCCCGGTAAAGGGGTCTCCAGGAGCATGCCTCAAGATTTTGTCTTAAATTCTGCTTCCTAGGGCTGGTCTCAGCACAACTGCCAGATATTCTCTTCCCTGAAAAGGGACCGTTCCGTGGCGCTCTGGAAGGGCTGACCGCGTGGTAGCTGCCTTGAGAACAGCATGTGCTGGGGATTGAGGCAAGTTTAAGAAAAGAGGTGGCCCTCCATTGAATGTCTGAAATTGTGAATGATTCTCCACTCATACTGTGCTTTTTCTTAGGCATTTATACTCATATAAGTTTCATATAGACTAATTTCAAGTTAGACAATGAAATCAACAACTTTAGTAATAGATAAAGCCATTGTAACAATGTATAATAATGCAAGTTAGAACTTAGAAATTTTTTATTTCTGGAATTGACCTGAAATAAATGTTTTCAGAACAAAGGCAAATGAGGGTAACTTAAAGAAAGGAAATTACAAAGAAAGAATTACTGTACATTATGTGCTTCTTTTTTTTAACTTATTTTTTATATAAACAACACGCCACCCTTTGGATTTCAGCGGAAGTTAACCACTGTAAGTTGGAGTTCTTCTATTTACTTATTTTTGCTCATGGGGGAAGCCTGTTTAAGTTAATTATGCTTGCTTTTCCATGAGAATAATATGCTCTCAGTCCGGGATAATTAGGCAGTCTAATTAACCTTTAAGAAAAGCAAAACATAGCTTTATGGTGGCTATATCCCCTCCGTTAGGTTATTTTGGCTCATCTTAACTGGCATAGTCAATATTGCTAATTTGCATATCATTTCCCATGGCACTTAGCACTATAACTAGTAATGAAAACACTTTAGAGCACACTGGAGATTGACTTAATGGAACTGACTCTGTCCAAGCAGAGATTCGTCCTGTGGGCTATGGCTCTGTCTTCATGTTTACTGCAAGGCACTTCAAGGCATAGTTTCAAGTGGGAGAAGCTTTTGCAGTAATCATTTTTTAATAATTGTCTTGGGAATGATTTGGGAACTACCACTTGCAGCACCTTAATAACGTAAAGTAAGCTATTTCTGGAAATGTTAATGGGAAGCAGACTCCTTGGAGATTGCAGAGAGTTAAAAGATCTGTGAGAATGGCTGTTAATGATGGCCCAAAGCCTCTCCGTGTTATTAGGCAACATGGTTATCAAGTAAGATAATGCTCTGTTCAGATTTCACAGCTCCCCTCCCATTAGACACAGGGACAATCGCAGCCAGCTCCCACGTGGAAGGATTTCGCCGACACACCTGCTGTACCTTTGTGTCTTTTCTTTTTGGTCCAGCGAGGTGCTATGAAACAACCACTTAGAATTAAGTTGAACATGATGTAGTCAAACATTCCGGTAGTAAAAGAACTAAAGTAACTATATTTTTGAGACTCACCTTTTGTTCTGCTATTTTATGAGAGAAAAACACATATTCACGCAGAAATCATAGGCTGGGATCCACGCTACCACTTCAGTTTGCCTGTGGCAGGACGGAAGTGTTCTCCAACTCAATTCCTCTCTCTCCCGACCCCCATTCCTTCCCGTCCACTTGTTCCCTCTTTGAGTTCTCTTGAACGAAGTTCTGCATGTGAGTGGCACTGTAGGTCTGCGTGATGGTCCTGTCCTTTCCTCGGGGTGTATTTTCTGCATACCTAAACCTGTGACTGGGGTTCCACTTGCCATAATGCTGGTGGTTTCACCAGCTACCGGTTATTTTTTTCTTTTGTTTTCCTAGAAGCAGGGGACTATTAGGCTTTGTGGCAGCCTATTTCTGATGTTGGTCTCTACCTCTTGACTTGGATACATCATCAGGATCACAGGTGGTAGATAACAGGGTTATTTTTATGCAGTGCTTCCTGTCCTAAGTGGGACTTGCTTGTGTCAAACAAATGCAGCAAGTAATCAGCTGAGGCTTACCGTTGCTCAGGAAGCATGCATTATGGTTTAGTAGGTAGCCTGTAACAAGCTCACGGTTTCCTTTAAGCTGTGAAAGCAGAAAATAGAGAGCATCAGATTCTTCTGTTTCTTTACTCCCCTGACTATTTTGAAACAAAGAACTGAATTTTTTTCTCTGTACACACTCCTCTCTGATGTTTGCCTTTGGAAAGGGTGAGCTGTCCAAGAGAGATCCTTTGGCACTGATGAATATTTGTTCTTTTTTTCCCACTTACTTGCACCAGAGCTACATTATAAACTAATTAGATGTTTGTTATTTGAAAAAAGTTATAATGAGTTTGGCAACAAGGGCATAGCTGACTCTTGCCGCAGACACATCAGCATCTGTACATGTGTGAAATTAAGATGACTGGGCTGATGCCTCTCCGTCTGCCTATTTTTAGCTTTAGACTGCTTTCCTCGTCAGGCGACACATTAATGGCCGCTGTCAGGGACTTGCTACTGTAATACATGTGGCACTGTCATTGTCCCTTTGATGGTTCTTCAAATGCTCTCTTAGCAGGGATCGGAAAGTCAAACTTAATAGCCTGCAAGATTGATCCTGAGCAAGTGAAATCTGATTGAAAAAAAATAATTCTCATCTTGCTTGTGAAGAGTGAAAGTACTATGGATGGACGCAGGATTTTCCGGGGGAGGCTTCAGAGCCCCACACAGGGCACTGCTCCAATCCCTGCCACAGAGACCCTATCAGTGGGTAGGCTGTGTTAGAACGAAGAGGGGTACAGGACAGGCATGCAAGGTGAAAAAATCCGTCCCTCAGGGACTGCCACAACCCAGCCAATTTCAGGGCAATCCCAAACCTTCTTGGTTTTTGCTATTTGAAAAGTGGACCTGTTACATTTTGGTAGCGTTTTAGCAAAGAAAAAAAAATTTAAGGGGAAAATTCATAAAACCTTTCATTGTTGAGATGGTAGGTGCATGATCACTCACTGATCTATTCAAAACGTGCGTATTCACCACATGATATTCTTTGAGGGCTGAAGCTCTTGTAAGTAGGCAGCCAGGGACTGAGGATGTATAGCTCTCAGTGTTAAAGTGCCTGCCTAGCATGTACGAGGCCTGGGTTTGGGTCCACAATTAGGAAAGAAAAAAGAAACAAAAGAAGACAGGTCTCTATTTTCATGGAGTTTAGATTCTACTAAGAAAGAAGCACAAAATGTAAAACTGAGCATACAAATAAATGTATGAGTGTTACAAATAGCATGTAGTTTGGATCTGTCACGTCCTCCAAAGGCCTCATGTATTTGGTTGTTAGACATTTCATTGGCTGTTAGGAGGTGGTGTCTTGTCAGGACAGTGTGTGGCAGAGGACAGGCATGTGGGAGATCACAGGTGTGGGGGATTACAGGTGTGTGGCCTGGACAGAAGGATACCAACTCCTACCCCAGCTTCTTCTGGAGGCCCCGCATTCTTCCTCTTTCAATGCTTGCGAGCAGCTGTCCTCTGTCAGACCCTTCCTGTCATTGCCACGGGCTCATGAGTAGAATTAGATCTTCTGAAACTGTGAGCTAAAATAAATCTTTCCTCTCTAAAGATGTGGATGTTGGGTAATGTGTCCCAGCAATGAGTAAGTGACTGAGACAATGAGTAGGATGATTTACAGATTCTGATAGGTGTTAAGTATGTTAACTAAAAGAATGGGTGTAATAAAATGCTTCAAAAGCAAGATGATCTGATAAGGAAACGTTGAGGCAACCATGGGGAACAGAAGTCACTGCCAGGAAGATTATTTCTGCAGAGCAGGAAGCTGCTCTTGGAATGTCCTTTTTTCATTTTATGTGCATTTAATACAGCATGATCTATAAAATTAAAAAAATAGAAACAAGATTTACATTGGTAAAGAGCCCTTGCTTAGCTGTGATTTCTTTTCAAAGATGAAGAACTTTCCTCTAAGAAGTGTCTCCTTTCTTTTGTCAGGATGGAAAATCACAAGAAATCCCATTAAATCTGTGCACGTGAAGGAGATTCTTCCAAGGAGAATATGGTCTAGCCTTCGTCTCCTAGGCGTGAGGCCAGCAGTGCAAAAGAATGGCTGCAGAGTAATGAATGAGGGCTGTGCGTGGGAGACTCAAGATTAATTGAACACAAAAATTGCAGCTAAGGCACGGGGTTGTATGAGAACATGTTGTCACAATTAGCTCGTGAGGAAGGCACTGCAGCTATGTGGGTCGTATTATAAATGCTCATTGCATCTTGCTTGTAATCGAATACATTAATGTAGAAGTTTAATTTGTCTTTTATCAGAATGGCAGAGAATGCCTAAAGCTTATCACACTCGACAGCATCACGATGTGTTCATTGATTTTTCTCAGAGCAGGGAAAAACTGGCTCAGACTTGAAGATACTGATTGAAACAAAAATGAATTGATGTGTCATGATGTCTGGGTCACAAGATGCAGAATTATCCTAACAAGAGTATAATAAATGGGGTCCCACAATCTGTATGTCTAATGATTAAAGGAAGTTACACTGGGTGCTAATAAATGTGACCATCATGCCCTCGGTGTCAGAAAATATGTGCACACCGATGCTTTCATTTGACCCAAATTTGACAAACTGTTGAACATGACTCAATTTACCTATTGCATATAGCTAGGTGTTGTTTCGATGGGCTGACGATGTTTGCACAAACAATTGTTTTATTTTGCAAAATGTTCTTCAGCCAGTATATGCAACTGATATGACCCCTGCATTAATTTGTTAAAAAAAAATCCTTGGGGACCAAAGGATTGAAGCCAAAGGAAACAAGACATTGAGCTCTTAGCATCATTGGAAAGGTATAGCACATCATGCAAGAGCCTATCCCATTTATGTCTGAGAAGATAAAAGAGACGAGTTAGTTATTGTGTCTTTCCTTTTACCCATTCACTCCTGCCTGTGCCATCTTCTTTGTAGCCTAAAGTAGTCTGTTTACAACTTCAGGAGGGCTTTCCATAACCCAAAATTCAAGCAGCATTTTATGCAGTCCTTTTTGTTGGCTAGTACAAGAGATGGAGAGAAGCATTTTTTAGGGCCTATATCTATTCATCAATGAGTTGATCTCCACTGGGTTATGAGTCTATCGTTGGGAATACTGATTGTTAAATCCGACGTGGCAGCAGTGACTACATTTTTAAAATCAATGTCCTTTGAATATGTTGGTAATCCAGGGAGGTGCTATCTGATCAGGTATTGTCCCAAGGTGAATCCACTGCTGGAACCACTAAGAAAAGTGAGAAAAAGAATGGATAAAGAAAATTTGGAGTACACTGTATATTCACGTATAAATTAGGTGTTGAGAAATATGTATTGATAATGTCCTGTTCTTTTTGAATCATTCTAGGAATGATCAAGTTTGGAGGAGGCAGTAATAAGATGACTACAGAAAGGCAGGGAGATGTCTCAGAGGCCCTGAACCTTGTATCTCTTGTGGAGGGAATAGAAGTTAGCCAGGCAGAGCAAGTTTAGGAAAGCTCCTTGTTCTGGCAGAAGAGACACGTAGAGCACAGAGGTATGATGGCATGGCATGTTCAAGCAAGTGCAGGCACTTCGGTAGAGTTGGGCATAGGCCTGGGAGAGAAAGATAAAGGCTAATATCACCACGCGAGTGAGAGGGTAGATCTTCAACTGAGGCCGAGGCAGGGGAAATGCAGCAGTGGGGACAGACCGAGAGGTGTTTGACAGAGGGATTTCAGGTTCTGGTTGGAAAAGTCCTTAGTGCTCCATGCCCTGTCCCCTGGTGAAGCTAGCATGAGCTTAGCAAAGTTGCAGTTAGCAGATGCACAGGAGCACATGTGCACGGCCTCGCAGCGAGGTCCAGTGCAATGCAGTGTGTTAGTCAGGAGAATGTGTGGCCCGTTAACAGCACAGACTCAAGGCATGAATGGGATTTTTCAAAGGCAGCGGAACCTCCTACTAGGTAGCCTTCATGTGCTGTTTCTGGAATGAAAAATTAATAACCTCCTGGAATCGTTCATTAGTTCATTATGAGACTTGAGTAAAGAAAAGATAATTAAATCTCCAAGTGATGGCCTTGCTGATTCTTGTGATTAGGAATAATTAAGACCAGTGGATCATGGATATAGGATGGGCTGCCACCTTCCCAGAGAAAAGCTCCACTCTGCACACATTCCTGTGTGCTCAGTATGAGATGTCTTTTGGGGTCTTTCCAGGGGGCGACCGACCTGGGTCCCTGCTGGTTGGGATGTTTTTGATCATAATGTCACCCAGTGCCCTGCAGCTGGGCTTCCAGCCAGATGGGTGGCTCCAATTTCCCTCTAGAGCTTTGAATAACTCATTCTCTTTTTTATTTTTCATTCACCATGTCTTATTTGACCGATTTTCTCTGACTTTTAAAAATCTAAAGTATAGCCTGCACAACTTGAGACTTGTAGAACTGGCAGGATGGTAATAGCAGGACCGTTGAAAAGATTCATCCATTAAAATTTGAGACCTTTCTTCTGCAGTCTTCCCTGCCTGTACCAAGGATTTTTATAAAGATTTAAACAAACTGACCTTCTTTTATTCCATTTATCCCAATGAGATGTTTCATTTGTAGGAACGGAGTGGTCGCCAGATGTGGTCCTTGTGTGTGTATAATCCCAGCCCTCTGGGAAGCCGAGGCAGGAGGATGGAAAAATCAAACCCAGCTGGATCAAGCCAGTGGGTTTCTGTCTTAAAATAAAAAAATTAAAATCTGGGGATGAAGGTGAATGTGGAGGCCCTCTGTTCAATCTCCATTTGTGTAGAAGTGTAATGAGAAGAAAAGGAAGACAAGGAGAAGGAAAAGAGGGAGGAGGGGAAGAGTGGTCCTTTGTGTATTTTACTCTAAAGAGCGAAGGAAAGGCATTGTTCCCCAGGAGGCCATTTTCCTTGTCCATTTGGGAAATTTCCAGGAACAGAAGTGGGCAAGAGTGCCCCTTATCTCCTATAGGCCATCTTCATTATCTCCCTGTTGGTGGTCTGCTGAAGTCCTGTAGCTCACCTGAACACTTTCGCTGTTCTCATTTGGTCCTTTTGGCTGGTGTCTGATGTCATAACATCTTGCCTGTCTTACAGGAGCTCCAGAGAAACACATTTTTCAGTCGTCAGTCAACGATGGGAACGTATTCTGAGAAATTGATAGGCTACTTGTCATTGTGTGCCTGTCGCAGGTTTACTTACACAAACATCAATAGTGCAGTCTACTACACACGTAGGGTCTATGGGACATACAAGTTTTAGAGCTCATTGTTATGGGGCTATATTATAGCCCATCCTATAGTCATGATGAACATAACATAAGATTATCAATGGCAAGGGAAAACAATGCAGTCAAGGAGATTCGTGAGGTTCCCATCAGCATTAATGGGTGGATTGTTCTATTTTAAAGCGTGAAAAAAATAAACTTTTGTTTTATGTACATGGTGCTAGGATTGAGCCTAGGGTCTTCAAGACCCTGTGAGCTACTTCTGCAATCCATTTTTTAATCTTGATTTTGAGACAGGGTCTCATTAAGTTACTAGGCTAGCTCAAACTTGCAATCCTTCCTCCTGCCCCAACCTCCCAGGGTGCTGGGATTACAGGCCTGAATCATGGGGCCCAATTTAAAAGTAATCCTTTTTTTGTAAGTAAAAGAAATAACTCTAAAATAACAATAGAAGTTATTTATAGTAAATACATAGACCAGTGACATAGTCGTTTGTTATAGCGCATTTTGCACTGGATATAGTTGTCTAGGTTTTTTCTTTTCTTTTGTGGTACTGGGCACTGAGCTCAGGGCCTTCACACTGAACTATATCCCCAGTCCATTTGTACTTTTAATTCTGAGACGGGGTCTTGTGGCATCGACAAGTTGCTTGGTGCTAAGTTTCATATCATCTGGAGTGTATAGGCTTGTTTATATGAGCATTGATACTCTCAAGTGAGTCATGTGTTTGCACAGCGATGAGAACTACAGTGTTACTAAGTAAGAGAAAATTTTCAGCTCCATTACAATCTTCTGGGACCAATGTTCCATACGTAGCCTGTTGCAACTAAAATGTTCCATGTGTCACATGACTATAGGTTATTTCAGTAGAACAGCCATAAAAGGCACCACACACTGGGTGCCCTCAGCAATAGTTTTATTTCCTTGCGATCCTAGAAGCTAGAAATCCAGTCCTGTGTCTACCCTGGCTTTGACTCTTAGACGGTTATGTGAAGAAGGGAAGTTAGCTTTGGTTTGATGGTTCTGTTTCCTTATCAGTAGAATAGAATTAAGAGTTCTTGCATTTTCCAACTGTTTTTTGACACACTGAAAATACAAAGAGGATTAACACAAATCCAAGTTTTTTTTTTAGAAAAAATATTTATGATTAAAACAACTGTCACAATATACAGTAGGAAGAGGAGAAGGACCAAAAGGGAAATACTGAATTATTACTCCCAAGAAATTGTTCACTTGCAAGAAAGAAGCTTTAGGAATTACCAGGACAGACAGATTTAATCAGGAGTCCCTACAAAAGCAATCAAGATCAAATGAACTGTAATTATAGTAATCAGTTCATGAACTTTAATGTCGTGTTCCTAATTTCAAATATTATGAAGTCCTGTATAGTGAATCAATCTGTCATTGCAAAGATAATAAAATTTTCATGTCTGGTGGGATGTAGCCAGTTCGACTGAAAATTTGTCATTCTTTTTCATCAGAAGCTTCATTAGAGTCACTATTTTTAATTTTAATTAAAGTGAACGGATCCTATGAGCCTATCCATTCTTAAAGAATAGATTCAGTATAACTACTTGTGCAACTCCTTTCAAATTTCTCTATGAAGGTGACTTTCTTTAAGCAACCCTGTCTATCCCCAAGTTAAATCAAGTTCTCTTGGTTATAGGAACCCAAGATGGGCTGGAATTTTCCCCTGCGGTGTGTCTCAATCTGTAGTTTTGTCTGTGCTTTTGTGATGATTTAATTAATGTTTGTCCCATAGCCTAGGCAGAAGACTTAGGAAGCTGGTCATGGTGGTACATAATCCTAGCACTCTCCATGCAGGGGCAGGAAGATCACAAGTTCAAGCTCAGCCTGAACAGCTTAGAAGACCCTGTCTCAAAATGAAAACAGAAAGTTACTGGGACATAGCTCAATAGGAAGGCCCTGGATTCAGTCCTCTGTAACAAAGAAGTGGGGGCGGTGGTGATGATTTGGGAAGGTAAAGATATGTGTCATTCACATGGCCAGCATGTGGCAGATAGACTTGAGCCCATGCTCCTCCCTGTGGCCTATCAGCTACTATATAATTCCAGCATATTCCCATCTCTGGCTTATTTAGATGCTGTCTCTTTATAGAGCAGTTTGCCAAATTTTGCCTGGCCATCTTCCACACAAAATGTCATCCAAATGTCATTGCCTCTGCAAGTCTTATTCTAATCGATCACATCGAAATTAGACTTCCTCTCTTGGTTGGGTGGGGGTTGCAGTCGCATTTCCCTCTTGCATTTTCTTTAGTGCACTTGTCCCTGTATGACCTAACTGTCGTATGTACTTGTTTATTCTCTTAAGTGTGCATACGTTTGCTTATTATTATCCATGGAGTTTGTGACAAATTCTGACGATGGGCTGTGAATAAAAGTCATCCACATTTCCCTCAGCCAAGACATTCTGTGCTGAGACAATATCTTTCAGCACTCTCTCCCTCTTTGGGATCAACAGAGGAACTTTCAGTTTCATTTATCTGATAAAAATAACAGTCCAACAGGCACAGTACTGGCGAGATTGCACAGACCAGGGCTCCCAGGACTCCTCAGTTTTTGTATGTAGTATTTTTCAACATGGGCCATGACTGAGAATTGGTCAATCTCATTTTATTTAGTAATGAGACATCAGGGTTTATCTGTTACCCTAATATAATTTAGATTAGTACAACTTAATAGAAATAAAAATATGAGACGTGTAGATAATCATACATTGTCTAAAGTCTAGCTACATTACAAAAGTAAAAGGCCTATGTACAATTAGCAATGTATTTGAACTGGAATATCCAAGTGTTATCATTTAAATATGTAATTACCATAAAATACTAACAAGATATATTGCATGTTTTGTCATTATACACAGTCTTTGAACTGCATGTGTGTTTTACTCTTCTCTCTCCAACCCAGCTGTGTTTTAGCTGCTTGAGTTCCACAGCCCTGAGTGGTAATGTGAAGGGCTATGCAGATCTGTAGTGTCTTTAATAAATATGTAATCTATATAAACATAAAATTATAAATAAGTGATGACTCAGAGTCCCAAGATCCCAGGGTTGTTCTTTTCATTAAATTAAAGGACGCTGTGTTTCCTTATCTTTAAAGTCTCCATGTTATTCTTTGTTTGGTATCTCTTCCCATGCATTTGGGAGCTGTATGGTGGCCTTTGCTTTATTAATATCCAACAATGGCTCTTCTTAGGGTCTCAAATTGTGCAGCACACTGTGATGCGAATGCACGTGGAGCAGTTTGTTTCAGGGCATGCCGCAGCCACAGGGGTCCTGTAGTTTTACACACTAGTGTGTTAGGCTGTTTACTCGGCATGGCAGGCAGCCAAGTAATAACATCTAATTCACTCAGGCACCTCCCAGGATATCGACTCTTCATCCATCTATTCTCAGGAGATTACAGGAAGAGAGAATATATATAAAAAGACCCAAATTCTGGAAATAGGACTTTCAATTTAGCTTAATAAGTATGTGTATCTTAGTTCAGACTTCCTCAGAAGCACACCCTAAGACATAAACGGAGGGCAAATAGTGCAGTGGGTAGGACGGGATCGGGTGGAAAGATACAGGGTAGACAAGGCAGCAAATAGAGTGCACTGCCACTGCCTGCTGTGGGTATTTTATCCTGCAAGGTGGCAATAAGAAATAGTGTCAGACACAAGGCACCAAATTAACCCAAGGGAGGGGAAGAGGACTGGAGAATTTGTATATCAAGTCTGGAGCATCTTTAGTTTGGTATGGGCTGTTCCTATAGGATGTTAGTTCCCTCACACTCCTGCCCAGTAACACACACAGCAGGACGTGGTCTACACTGGCATTCAGAACCCATGCAAATAGAGAACAGGTAGATCTCTTGGTTCTGGGGGAAGTGTTGTGGGGAAATTCTCTGATGTAGAACTTTCATTTTGGTATTGGATACAATTGTAGAATTGTATGAAGTTGTCTTGGACTCACCTAGCCAAGGGGGGAGTGTTTCAGAAGAAAGACTGAATGCAAAAAAAAGAAGAGTTTTGAGTCTAACTACTGTTCTGCAAGGAGGAAATTGAGGTCTTAGAGACATCGTGGCCTGAGGTCATCAAGCTCAAGGATAAAAGACATGAGACATCAGTGCAAATAGGCCACAGCCTTGGAAACACAAAGACACAGGGAGGGGCTGACAGCTGCTTCAGAGTGTCATGAAGGACTGGCACCTCAGGGGACAGACCTTTATGTTCTGCAGGCAGAGGCTATGCAGAGAGCCTGGACTCTGGAGACTCACACACTGTAGACAGAACATCTACCTGGCTGGACAGTCAGCTGGCTTCTTTCCGAAGAACATTCCCTCCTCCAGGAAGCTTATATTTCCTTCTAATCAGACTCACTTTTTTCCTTTGAAAAGACTCCATGATTAGATGAACACGACACCTTGACTTCGGAGACAGAGGGCTGGCAAACACACTACTGTTGTTGGCAAATGCACTTGGAAACTATCTTTCAAACAGGGAGCCCCTTCTCACTATGGCAAAATTCCTTCATTCTATATATGTGACTTAATATTCCACATTGAAAGCATGGTAATTAACCACTTTGTTCCCAAATTCTAACAATATATGCTGTCTGAGAACTGTACCAATTGCTCACTATGTAAAGTATATATCTTTATGTTATTGCTCATCCAGTGGATCATAAGCTGAAATTTTGCTTTATGTGGGTCAGATCCTGAGAAATCTATTCTATTTCAAACTATTTAGCACCTATTTATTTATTTATTCATTTATTGACATAATGCAACAATGGATACAGTAATAGTCTTGTAACTTAGACATCAGGAGATGTTAGTGCCATTCATCCAAAAACGATTTGCTTTGGGTATCCTACATGCCAGGTACTAGACTAGGGGCTGAGTTTACCATGCTAAAGAAACAAGAGGCAGCAGGTGGTGAGAAGGAAATGAGTGAGACAGAATTTAAATACTGAGTGACCCGTAGGGATGGGTGACCACAAGATGACAGGAAGCTCAGAGCTTTGACCTCATTGCTGTTAGCCATTCCATCACCGCTTTGGGTGGGGATTTTAGAGCTGTTGCCTTGAGAAAAAAAAGACAGAGAACTATCCTTCATCACGAAGAAGATGATGGCTTACCACGTGACTGGGAGCTTCTTAAGGCTCAAAGCTATGAATTAATTGCCTTATGGGTCCTGAGTTCCAGTGGCCAGAAATATCCTAAAATCTTGGGTCTCCAGAGTCAGGAAATATTTTAACAATTGAAAATCTGTTCCAGGTTGCAATAGAACAGGATTAAGAAAGGGTGATAAAACATTTTTCTTAAATAAGAGTTGGCTTTGATTGTGTGCACTACATTGTCAGTGCAGTCTGAGCAGGTCTGATGATATTCCATCAGGACTCTGTTTCAGACAAGAACGTATTTCAAGGCAGGAGAGTCAGTCACAGCACATCTCGTAGCTAAAAGGCAGGGGCAGGGAACTGTGAGCACTGAGTCCTAACTGAGATTTGAGTTAGCCTCCAGCTCGTTGAGTAAAGGAGGGCTCTCGTCTCAGTCAGAAACAGAAGATATATTAAAATAAAATATGACAATGCTGTCCCAATTAAAAGGTATGTCAGGGTAAGCCAGCACTGCTGTACTACTGTGTAAAGATGAAGGAGAAAAACTTTCCCTTAAACCATAATTTAGTTTGAGCCCCATACTGGTATTTTCATTTATTTACTTACTCATTTTGAGACGGGGTCTCACTCTGTAGCCCAGGCTGCTCCTGAACTAACCATGTACCCCGGCTGGCCTTGTACTCACAGCAGTGCTCCTACCTCAGCCTCCTGACAGGGGTGCGTCGCCATGCCCAGCTTTATGGGGTGCTGAGGAGTTGAACTCAGGGCCTTACGTTTACAAAGAAAGTGCTTTAACCACTGTGCCATTTTTCCAGGCCCATACAGGCACTTTTAGGTGATATTGTGTGTAAGGTAATAGAAATGGTGTACAGTTAAGAAAGTAGTTGACTTTTCTTAGTACTAGTGGAAGAAACTTATAGCGTTGGTCACGTGTGATTGAGTGTAAAGACCGCAATCGGTAGTGCTCAATGGATGACAAGAGCAGAGACGTGAATGTGTTGAATGGGTACCGATACCCACGGCTCGAAACATGGGAGACAGAGGTTGGGGTTTTTGAAGACTCTTAAAAACTCTTCGGGATTAAGGGGAGGCTTTCCAGGGAATAGTTTCTTACGTGAGAGGAGGAAACAAGAGGCAGTAACGTGTGTGTGGATGAAAACCTAATCACCTCAGTTCACGGACTCACAGAAAGCTCAAGGCAATACTCATAATTCTTTCTCAGGGTCTTCGTGGTCCCTAACTACCGCGGGCCACCGGCGACCAGGAACCAGCCAGATCTGGATGGGGAGCAGCGTCTCCAGCGGCCATGAGTAGAACGGTTGTCACAACATTTGGGAGACTGAATCAGTGTAACAGCTCCTTTGTTGTCCATGTGGGCTGAGCTTATAAACAGCTGAAGGGAGGAGGGTCAGCCAGGGTAATAGGGCAAGGGTCATTCACTGATTGGAAGAATTGTGGGATCTGAAAGTTGCCTAATTTGCATGGCGGGTCTTTCGAAACCTGACCACGTGATTGCTGGTAAGGGTCTGGGAGCAGGGGGAAATCAGGAATTTGGGTAAGATGCAACCTGAGCTGGGGGCCATCTTGGGCCTGGGATAAGAGACTCCACTGCTGTTGGTCTATCTGGGTATAAGTCACGGTCTATCTTCAATTATCCAGGGCCTAGTCATGGTCCTACAATTCTTCTTTAGGTCTTCCTTTCTAATTATTATTTCATCGTAGCACTAAGATTTTCACATACAGGAGCTTTTCAATTATTGGTATTGTTCTTTAGATTTAGAAAATATATAATTTTTACCTGTATTCACTATTCATTTGCAATGTCAAGATGGTGGCCTTGAAAACATTAAAAAAAGAGTGATATTCACTTTGGATAAAAGGGCGTCAGCTGTACTGTGCTCTATTCTTCTTTCTGAACTCACATCCCAGCGAGTCTCACAGCTTTGGCTTAGGAGAAAGTGATCAGAGTTGTCCAGCGTCTTCAGGGGGTATTGCACAAAGTGACTAATATACCTGTTTCTGTTTGCTTGTGTTTATGGCACCAGCGTATCACTGGGGAGATGAATCTCCCGTCACTGCAGGGAAGATGCCACAGGACCTTTATGTAGCTGTTCCCTTCAATCTTGTGGTACTCTTTATTTCTTCCCCTCCACCACTGTTTATTACCATCTTTGCTATCTTGTCTAGCCTCTTCTCCACAATTTATTGTTTGAATCTCCATCCCATCATCAAGGATTCCAGATCAATAATGCTCTTTCATCTTGGAATTGGTAAATTTCTCCTTCATCCCTTAATTACAGTCTATAATCTCTTCTTTTGATTACTTTACCCATAACAATCATAGAGGAGAGAGTTCAATGGTTATACACTTTTACCATGTCCACTAAGAAGCAAAATTGTCTGTGGCTGTATTCGCAATAGCCAAGGTGCAGAACCAGCCTGTTGCCTGAAAAGACTAAAGCAAATCGATGTTTATCTGTAAAGCTATGTGGCTTTCTTCAGATCAGAGTTCAGAAGTCTCAGTGCATTCGTGGTCAGTCAGCAGTGGATAAAGAGCATGGTACAGGGGGCCTACAGGGAGGACAGCTACTCATTCCATACACACCAGGAAGCAGAGAGTGGGCTAGGATAGGTCCAGGGCAAGACTGTATCCCTCCAGGCCATCCTCAGTGGTCCAGCCATTCTGACCGGGACACATCTTGTAACAGCATGCGAAATCCGTGATTAATCCACTTGATCCAGTTAACACCACCTTCCAAATACATGCTTGTGAGGGACATTCCAGATCCAAATCTATATATATTCCCCACAAACAATGGAGTATTACTCAACTGTAAAGAAGAACGAAATCCTGTCATTTGTATCAAAGTAGGTTAGAAATGGAGTATTTTAGATACAGACACAGAGAGACAAAAACTTCAAGGACTTTTCATATGCGAGCACTAAAAATAGTTGACCTAGAAGTAGAACAGTGGTTAGTAAAGATTGACATGGGCGTGAGGAGGAAAGAACAGAAAGAGGGTGGCTGGATTTGATCACTGCTTGTTGTATGCATGTATGGATACATCATGTTGAACCTTGCTAGTATGTACGATTAGTACGTTAACACATTTTTTTAAAAAGTGGGAATAGCCACACTTTGTTATTGAGCTCGTGAGGGACAAACATGAGCCTCAGTGGAGGTGAAGGACGTAGGAAGATTCCCAAGGGGACCGTGTCCAGATTCCCCTGGCTGGCTGATGGCTCTGAATCTCCACAGTTCAAAGAGGCACAAAATACAGACTCTTAGGACAGCATGAGTAAATTGAGAACTTTTGTAGAGGGGAGAAAAAAAACTGGGTTCATTTAGCTCGACAATTATTAGCAATTTATTTCAGTTGGGTTGACTGGAATAGTAAGTGAGCAAAAATGTATGAAATAAACAGTCATTTCCAAGCCCTGGGAGTGTGCATGATATATATATATATATTTTCATTCTGCAGAGTGACTGGTATTAGACATTCAAATCACCCTTCTCCTCATTCGTTATGTGGGGTTTGAATAGATTCATATAATCCTAACCTGCTGTGTTCTTCACTTGCTAATCTATTCCAACACCAGTGGAATATTAATGACTATGGAGCCACCACACTTTCCATAACCTCTGCTGTTTGTGCTGTGACAGAATTAAGCACAGCCTGTGTTTAATTACTCAGCAGTGGACTTCAGCAGGAAAGAATTCAATTTTGTAAAATAACAAACTTCTGGGTAATTGCACGCATAATCAATGCATATTTTTTCATCCATTGGCTGTCCGGAGGGTGATCATTGCCCTTTCCCCTGGTCTAAAAGAATGCCCCACCTCTAAGGTCACTCTTCACATAGTCTTAATTCACAGGAAAAAGAAGTAAATTGAGCCTTAGACTTTTTTGTTGTTGCTTATAAGATCACTTTTTATTTTGGATTTAGTATTTAGGTCACTGATTTTTTTTTTGACCAAAGAAGAGTTTTCCCTGGATATTTTTCTTGGCTTAGATAAAATTTACATGCTGGTAAGAGGAGATGCATTTTACTTTTTTTTCCAGTAGAAACATTATAGAATTGTTTTAGTGTCCAAGGCTGAGAATACAGTAAGAAAACAAAAGACAACTTCACCTTGACCCTAGCATACACCTCTACAATAATGACCATCAGCCACTGGGGAAACAGCTAGTTCCTTACAAATATTTATTTGGTAAAGAAAATGAGGATGGAGGAGCCCTGCCTAGGGCCCTCAGATGTTGTTGTAACCTGATACAGCTGATTTTTCTTTTAAATTACTACCTTACTGTTAGGGGTAGCCCTCTGGGTCCAATACACTAGCATTAATCCAAGAATTTTTTTTCTTGTGTTCATTTTCTATTATTCTTCATTCTCTCCTTCTCTAACTGCTCTAAAATAGAGCCCTCTGTGTGCACCAAGGTCAAAGAAAATACTTAGAGATTCCCAATTCTACCAAGTTGGGAAAATGAAAGGTTTGGGATCTTCTTTCTTGCCCCCTACCTGTGCCTACTTCATTCTAACAGCCTTAGTTTTTCTCTATGCTTATGTGTGTGGCTTGCAGGAATTGTTTTATTTGAAAAAAATGCTCTGCATCTAATATATACATATATATATATATATATATATATATATATATATATATATATATATATATTTGAAAACCACTAAAGAGGCCTAAAGTCCTTTGTTTGGTAGAAGCGGAGTTTGTAGTGAAGAATCGGTAGAGGACGTGCATGTACTGGTAGGAACTCAGAGCTGGATAGGTCAGGAGGGACAGCGGTTTTCTTGGGGTCTCTGTCTATATGCCATTTGTGTGCTTAACGTATGGAGGTAGGCACTGAACATCAAGGTCACTGCAAGAAAGAGCCAAAGATAGCCAAGTTCACAATCAGAAGACAGGCAGTTGATTTTATAGTTTCTTACCTTTGCACAACAAGCACACAGGTTGTAAAAAGAAAAAAAATGGATGGAAGATAACGTGGCACTCGAGTGTCTTCAGCTGTTGGCCAGTTGTTTAGTTTCAAGGTTTATTGATCCAAATTCCTGTAAAATTAGATGCAGCCCCCACCCTTGCGCCACCCCGCCTTCCCATGACTGCTAACCCTGTTCAAGAAGGCAATCTGTTTGCAGCTGGCTACATTCTCCTGCTGTCCCCACCTTCTACAGTGTCAGGCGAGAAACACAAAACACATGGATGCTCATGAATAATTCAAGTCCCCAAGAGGAGGCCATTCGATACTGACCCAGCACAAACCTTTCCCATCAATCTGCATTTTTTAAACTCACCCTGGGAAAGTCAACCTCCTCCAGACGTGCGAACGCAAGGCAGTTCTGATTTGCAAGCCTAAGAACTTCTCAAAGAAGAAAATCAATTCAAACCCAAAGTGACATTTCAGTTTTATTAAGTCAGCGTTGTCTGGCTTGCATTATGTAATAGGGTATATCTAGGATGACCTCTGAAGAGTTAAATCTCATGAACAGAGGGACAGAATGCTATCTATTATCATTTCTACTTTAATGATTAGAAACACAGATTTCATTATTCCGCTGAAAGTAGGCACCGAAATGGTTTTCATTTCAGCTCGTCTGGCAGAAAGGAGCACATCTCCGAGGATGTTACTGACCTCATTTTGGTCTCCTGACCCAGTTATTTAAGCACTTAGAGTTGATACCCAAAAGAAACTCACGGGGAGCATCCTGACCAATGCTGGTTTCCAGGTGGGAAATGATACCGATGGATGTGCAAAGCAGAGCCCTGCCCAGGACCGGGAGCTAGCCCCCCTGAAAACACGAACTGTTTTAAACAAAGACTGTCTTTCCAGACTGAGACGCAGACAGCTGCTTGCTCCACAGTGGTAACTGAGTACTCACCAGTTTACTGAATCTCACTGGGGTTAAATAAATGAGGGTCACCGTAGTCCCTAGAAAAATTCAAAATTCTAGTTCAGTCTTGAGGTGCAACTTATTTCTGCTTATTGATGGGCTATCTCTCTTCCCCAAATTATTCATTGATCACTTAAATTGTCTAAATATACATTGAGTTTAGAGGTAAGGAAAGAATCATTTCCTCTGCTTCTAAAAGTTATAGAAAATAAAATTTCTGCACAGATACTTTCTGAACTTGAATCAGACATCATCTAAGAACAAACTAGATCAATATTTGACAAATTATGGCTCACAGGCCAAATCTAGTTCACCTCTTGTTTTTTTTTTTTTTTTGGTAAATAAAATTTTATTGTTGGGGGGAATAAAATAAAATAAAATTTTATTATAACACCCCGTGGACCATCCATTTCACATTTTCTGTTGTTGCTTTTATATTACAGTGGTAGATCTGGGTTGTTGTGTCAAAGATTCTCAAGCCCCCAAAATACAAAATACATACAGTTACCAATCCCTAAGCCAGATGTAGTGTATATAATCCCCAATGACAAGATTCACAGAAGTCCCTGAAAAGAACAGGCTTCTTATAAGGTCAAAAAAATTAAAGAGAGAAAGGTTGGAAATTTAATTAACCCTAGATCGCAGAAGGAACCTGATTTGGCAGTTAATGGCTATATTAAACACCAAAGAATAACGGAATAACAAAGCAGTTGTAAAAGTTTGCTCCTGGTTCTCTGCAAAGGGAAAAGTCACATCTAAATTTTGTTGGCAATTTTTGAACAATCTTGTTCAACTTCAAAGTCAGTACTGAAACAAGGCGACAGAACGGGAATGTATCACAGAATCTTGCAATAACTTAGACCAGGGATGGGAGGTGGTGGGGTTTTTTTGGCCAGAGAGCAAATATTTCCTTGACTTTGCAGGAGAAGAGGCAAAATCAGGAAAATACTCAGAAATCCAATTGTCTTTTTCATATTTTACATTCAGTTTGCTTCCCATACAAAAGTAGGCATCAGGCGGGGTGTGGCTTGTGGGCTGCTGTTTGCCAATGTCTCGGTTAGATGAAAGGCGCCTGAATCCTTCCACTCCTTTTTGCTTAGCTCCTATGTTCGGTAACCATCCTTCTAATTACCAAATGCTAATTTGGTATATCTGAATGAGAGATTTAAAAAGGAATGGAATATTGACTTCCAGCAAAGCAAAGAACAGGGCTTCCTCAATACCCCATTATAGTACAAACATGCTTAGTGCCCCAGTGCCTCTGCAGCCCAAGGCCAGGCATCTTGCGGGTAGTTCGTGAGTGCTGCTGAGGCATTGCTAAGGAGATTCTGCCCTGAGAGGGCCCATCTGGCCAGACAGCTGGGTCCCCAGATAACACTTCTGCTTATATATCAGTATCTCTGACACAACCAAACATTTCAATATCCAATTTAACAAGAACGTGGGCTGGGCCTGGTGGTGCAAACCCATAATCTCAGCTCTCTGAAGGCTGAGGCAGAAGGATGGCAAATTTGAATCCAGCCAGGACAATTAATGATTTGATGAGACCCTTTTTCAAAATCAGAATCAAAAATGAATAGAGCTGGGAATGTGGTTCTATCCCTAGCATCTCAAAAAAAAAAAAAAAAGTGAAATGAACACATATATTTTTCAGGACATCGTATGAGGTGACCTGGTACAATTGGCCTGGTTGCTGCTGACACACAGCTGTGAAGCTTCCCTCGATACGAGTGGGGTGGGGACCACCCTTTCTTCCACGGCACTGTGGAAGGCACTAAACGACCATAAGTCAGTTTCCCCAAGTAGTGTTCACCTTGAGATTGTGTATCATCTAAATTTTGGATACTTCTTCCTTTACAGAGAACATATCTTTAAAAATATGAACAACCCCCCAGCTAGCTTTTTCAGGCTTGTGCTATTGACTTATATCTGCCTGTTTCCACCTTTACTATACTCCATAGCCTCTGCTATCCTCATTCAATTATCAACGAATTCGACACCTAGGTTCAAGTCTGTCTCTCTGCCTCTGTCTGTTTCTGCCCTCCTCCCCCTCCCATGACCCACCCCAATGTTTTCTTAATCTGGTGGTATTTTGGTTCCACAGGAAAGCCTCCACCTTAACCCTCGCCATGCCTTGTTAGCTTGCTCTCATCCACAGCTACCTTCACCTCTGTAGGCAACATTCAGTGACTTCCGTTCTGCGAGATCTGCTTCCGGTCCTAATTCTCTTGTTTCATTTCCTCCTCTGCACACTTTTCTGTCCCATAAGAACTCCTTTCTCTTGTGTGTTTCTTCTTTCTCCTGATTAGTGATCCTTCTAGTTTTTTTTATTTCTTGTTCAGCTTATCTTTGTTTCTTCAATCTCTTTCACATAGGCAATCTGTTAAAAAAATTTCTTTAATTTTGTAGGTCTCCTCAACCCTTACTGGTTAATAATGTTCAAATTATGACTTTCTCATAAATTGCTTTTAGAGCTTGTGAGGTGTTTTACTGTAGTAGGGCATGACCAAGAAGCAATTTTTGAAAAACTTTCTTTGTGGAAATATCTCTTATAAGTATTTATTTCTTTTCGTTGTTTTAGCCAGAGAGATCAGCTACATTTTGGGCACTGTGGAGATCTGTGCAAAGTTAGCAATATGAATGTTACGAATTTTCTTAGGTAAAGTCTGACATATAATTACTATTATTCTCAGAAATAGTCACATAAAAAGAATTGACCTTTGGATGTTGAACATTTGAATCAAATGACTTAAGTCATAATGGGAAATAATATACTAAAATACTTCCTAATTTATTCAGTATGCTTGTGCTTGTTATTGGACTCCTCTGTTGTTAATATAATGTTGCAATGTGGTTATTTGGCAAAAATATAAGAAATAAAATCAGACCAAATTTCATGCCTACATTGGTAAAGAAACTAAATAAAACAAAATTTATGTTTATATGGGGGGAAGGGTAAAGAGAGAAAGAGAGAGAGAGAGAGAGAAACTTTTGAGATCTTGGCATATCCTTTCATATGTATAAATAGTAGTTTTAATTTAGAACAAATAATCACTTGCTAATTGATGTTTGCAGTTTTCATTAACATAGTAAGTAGTGTTACATTTTTATTAGGCAAAATAATATCTGTGTCACAAAATAGGAAAAAATGCTTTTCTTTTGTGCCATGATTTTTTCCTTTTAATCGTTTGCAATTATTACAGAAATTTACTGTTACATTCCTCATCATCACTTCCACATCCCATTCTAATAAAAGGAAGAATTCAACTCTAAGGATAGCTTCATGGGAAGAATAGTTCTGAATTTATATTCGAATTACTTTGTGCCAAGTAAAAAACCTTTGAGATTGATTTCAATAAGAAAGGAATAGATTTTAAAAACTGAAACATATTCTAAGAAAGAATGCTTTTGAAATGAATTGACCTGACTGTGAGGACCAGGACCTGGAGTAGCATGGGAGCCCAGAGCACCTAGCCCTGTGTTGAGGCCCTCCTTGGTGCCACAAGCACAGGCTGCTCGCCATTGATCAGGCTTTCTGGCAACTGTGGGTGAGGCAAGAGTTAATAAGCGGACTTGACACATTTATTAAATAAAACATCAATATAGAAATAACAGTTTTGTATTATAACAGCAGAAAATGAAACAACTAAATAAAAAATGACCTTTATGCGTCAAAGGTGAAATAGCATAGAATAAGTCCAACATCATTATTCAAGATCACTATGCAGAAACAGTAAAAATATTGCTGAAAAAAATTAAGGGTGACGAACTAGATGTGTCCAGGTACTAGCAGTACGTGAGCCAATCACAGAACATTGATCCAACTACACTTAAAATCATACCAGGATTTTTGTTTTGCTTTGTTTTTCAAGGGCATTGTTTGGCAAACCAGTTCTTTAAAGGGGCTAAAAACTGTCAAAGCCCAGTTATTGAAGAAAACCAGAGAGGAAGACTTGCTTTATCGTATATCAAGGGTGATTATAAGTGGGGGATGGTAAATATGACATTGAGCTCCAGGGCCAAGAAAAGAGACCTGGTCTGGGTCGGAGTTCCTAAAAGGCCCATGCCCTGAAGGCTTGGTCACTAAGTTGTGCAGCTATCAAGACGTGAGACAACAGAACCTTTAATAACTATGGACCCCAGGGAGGAAATTGTAACTTTGGGGTCACAGTTCCCTTGAAGGGGACTGTGAAACTGTAGCTCCTTCTACCTCTTCTGCTTCCCGGTTTCCTTGAGGTGTCACACTCTCCTCTATTTCATACTTCTACCAAGTTCCATTGGATTGTCACCCGCCTGAAACAACAGGCTGTCACCTCCAAAGTTGTGAGATACATAAACCTTTCCTCTTTTTCATTTGACAATCTCAGTTATTTTATTACGGTAATGTAGTAAAATATCTTTAATTTTTGTTGTTTTCTGTAGGCAGACAAATACCCTATCCAACACTAAATTTCTTCCTTTTTCTCTAAGAACAATTTATTGCTTGAATCTAATTTTGATGAAATAATTACCAAACATTCTATTTTTCAGTTTCCCTAGAAGCTGAAGAACTGTTTTTTATGTTATCAAAGCTTTCATAATTTTATTACACATTTAATTTTAAGCTGCTATAGGAATTTGCCAGGAAAATAGAATTTTTATAGATAATTTCAGAGCATGCTCTTCTTTGTTGATTCTCAATTTATGATCACATTTTTCATTGATAAAAAATTGTTTAATAAATACTGGTGAAACCTAGACCTCAGGAGACATCATTAACCAAAGGGTATTTTGGGACCAGGGCTTACATACTCTGTCCAGAAAAACCAATTACTTTCCTTTTCTCTTTTAGATGAGAGAATAACAAAATTATTTCTATCTGAGTTTTTCCAATGCCTATGTTTTGGAAGAGTTCAAAGTAGACATTGCATAATAGCTTGAATTTGAATTCTCTGAACACTGAGTGGAGAGAGATGAGCTGTGGTGATGGTTGATGATGAGGTGGTGAACTGGTCCAGGATCTTTCAGCTGGTTCATGAGCTACAGACGGAACTCAGATTATGATTTTATGTTAACTTCAGCTACTTCCAGATTGTTTCTGCAGGGGGAAGAGGAAAAGTACTACGTATTGAGCCCATGGCCTTCACAACTGAACTTCATCTTTAACCCATTTAAAAATTTTTTGACTTTGAGACAGGATCTTGCTAAGTCACTAAATTGTCCAAGCTGGGCTTGAACTTGGGATCTTCTTACCTTAACCTCCCAGAATGCTGAGATAATAGGCCTGCACCACTGGGCTGGCATGCCAAAATTTGCATGAAAAGTACAGTTTATCCATCTGGGAAGTACATGTATTGCCACATTTACTGTTTGACCTTGTGGGAATCATTTGTCATCTGTAAAACCCAGGGGTTACAGTTGTGCAATAGACAAAATTTCACGATGAATTTTCGCCATGAATTTTCATGCAGATACGTGGCATGTAGTCAGGTAACAATAAACGAAAACGGTATTATCCACTCTAATATGTTCCAACCATTAAGTTTATTGCCAAGGGACCAGTGCCCACGGAAGAGACAAACCTTATTCAACATCACACGACAGAATCACAATAAAACCTACATCTTCCGACCCACAGCGAGGTACCCTTCTCACCACTTTTTTTTTTTTTTTTTGCTTCCCAAATCATAACTAGTCCTGGCCTAACGACAATAGAGAAAAATAGAAAGCAAGTAAAACAGCCCACTTCTCTACAATTTTCCGGGCGATTTTATAGATTTAATTGGATTGGCATGGACAAAATTTGTCTTAATAAGAGAACGCATTCATTAGGCTGTAAAGTACAACCCCAAGCAGGAGACAGCATATGACAAATTACAGAAATAACAAGGCTCTGAATGGGCGAGCAAGTTGCACCTGCAGCTGTCCCACCTGGGGCTGTGATTTCATTGCCCTCATAAACTAAGGCAAGGTCAGGCTTACTCAGACTTCGATTAAGAGGCCCCCAAGGAGAAACCAGGTGCAAAAGGAACGAACATAGATTCAATGAGAGACACGTGAGAACTTCTCTTTCCTGTCTCCGAAGTGCCTTGTTGGGGCAGCTAGAGGATAGCGTCAGGGCTGTAGGCCCAAGGAGCTACCCAACGAGTACTGGCCCAAACCAGAACGCTTGGATGAGACTTGCCTCCAGCCTTTGTTATGAGTGGGAGTCAGGGAAGGTTTTCATACACTGCCCACAAACCTAACCTTGCGAGTTTGTTCAGGTGCAGCTGTTTCTCTTAGGTGGCAGGATGAATAAATCTGCTCCTTTCTTTGTGGGTAACTGGCCTGTCTTCTATGAGCCAATGCCAGTTGGATGAGAATGAAGCCAGCGTTCTTGAGTCTTGGGAATGGCATGTGAAGCCAGTTGACCTGGCCACGTTTCAGGGCCCCCAATTAGATCTGCTTTTCTAAGTGGCTCCTGCAGTTTCAAGTTTTCCTTCTCAGAGCTGACCATGCAAAATGATCCCTAGTGGTAGAGTATCACTCCCAGCCCAAGTTGGCGAGATGCCTTGGACTAGATTTGAAGCAGAAGTGGCATGACGAAGTTGATGCCATGCTTTCGAGATGCATTTGGTATATGGTGATCTTAGGGGAGCCGCAGTTGAATCAGGGATGGATGCTCTGTGGCCTTAAGGCTATACATATACCCTAAAGAAGCCCTGGTTTTACGCAATGTCCAGAATTATAGCAAGCATTTAGTAGAAACAAACAGTTATTTCTTGACTAAGAAAAAGAACACAAATACTAGTTCTAATTACGTGGTATTCTTACTCTGTCTTGTAAATAATTTATGTACTTCCCAGGACTTAAGGTGTTTTAGATTTCTGTCATGGGGACAAAATACCCAACACTTATAATTTAGAGGGGGAGAAATGTACTTTTGCTCATGGTATTGAGAGTCTATCTAAACATGGCTGGCTCCAAGGCAAGAAAAGGCAATGGTAGAAAAACATGGTGGAAGGGCCTCTGATGGAGGACAGCTGTGCACCACATGGAATCCAGGAAGCAGAAAGAGACAGGAGGAGCTATGGACAAGAATATACCCTTCCCGGCTACCATGCAGGGACACATCACTCGGACCAAGCTCCACTCCTCACAGGACAGGACCTCATCACTGGGTTAAGCCACTGAGAAGCAGAGCATCCTCGGGATCCAATCACCTTCCATGAGACTTTTGGAGAACACGCTATATTTAAAACATGAAGTCTAGGATATTTTAAGTGGTATCATTTTCCATGTTAGGAAATTTATGAACCTAGAGCAGGAATGTGGTTTCACAGCAGATGGATCAAGCCACAGTACTGGGCGGGATTCCTGGGAACTCTGGGACTCAAGGGAATTAGCTTGGGTGGAGGAGTTATCAGAAATAATCACAGACTGGAAAAATCTAGAAGGTTTGTAAAACTCAATGGGAGGAGCACTAAGGGCCAACACTGTGATCACTAAATTTTATCTTCAAGATGAAGAACCGAGTTGATGTTAGGAAGTAGGGAGAAAAGACCAAGGGAGTCGGAACCTATACCACATAGACACTGCAACAAAGTTGGAAAGGTAGAAGAGATACACACGAGACGTTCCCTTTCATTAGAGTTACAGTCTTTGTGCCTTTGTTTTATTCCTCTTCACGTAATTTTATTTTGTGTGTGTGTCGCTTGACTTCATGGTGCACGTGTATACCCGCTTTGAGCTCCTTATTAACTTCACTACATCCTGTTTGGATTTTGTTGTTTTTGTTAGAATTACTCCAGACAAATGATTCCAAAGTGTACCTCGAGGCTAGTTCCTGATTGATTTGGCAAGGTCCGAAGCCTATTTTTTTACATCTCAATTATCTTGCTAATTTATGACCACAAATGCAACTGTAGATTTTTTTTTTAACTAGGGCAGAATAGGGTAAAAACAAAATAAAATGTGATTTTACAGAAGCCAGGGCACCGGCACTGGGCACCTTTTTAGGGGTAGCTTCATAAATTTTAACCCTGTATAAACTTTAATAATGAAGACTATTTCCACACTGGTGTTGGCTTTCCTCCTTCCTCCATCCTCCCCCTTCTTCTTCTCTTAATGAATTTGTGCAACTGGTGTAAACATGGGAAAGAGTCTGAAAGGAGGAGGGTTTATTGATCTAAAAAGGAACTTGAAAAATCCATCTCTCTGACCCAGGTGGGAAACACTTTCCTGCTAAATGCCATTGGACTATTTATGACATCATTTTTGGGCCATACACAATTATCAGCTTAAAAATTAGCCTGTTGCATTTGGTAAAACATGTAATTAACTCATCCCTGGTGTGCTGGCTGTCTAGGTTGAGGGGAACCACATGGCCTGCGGGCTGGACATTCTCTATCTCTGTAAAAGCTTCCTAGTTTGTGGCTCTATGATACCTAAAGAGATAATATAATAACTAGGACTACAGGAGAGATTACCCCCAAGCCTCTGTTACATTTCTGGAGCCAGAGAAAACAGGCTCATGTTATCTGTATCCAGAATTGTTGCTGGACAAGATTTCTGACAAGAAACTTTGAGAAAGCCCTCTATGGGAGGAGCAGGGGTTCCAGGCAGACTGCTACAATAAGAGTGAGCTGAGAAGGATTACTGGTGTCCTAACCTCCTAGATTTGGACAATTTGGGATGGTGGAAGACTGGTGGAGAACCGTGGTCCTTGAGCATTTAGGTTGAAGGAGCAAGTTAGAGCTTGTTGAACTCTTGGAGATGGCTGGCACCAAGCTAATGGTAGAGAGAGTATGAATTGCTGGTAGATTCACCACTTCCCCAAAACAAAAACTGGAAGTGTGATAAAAAGCTTTGCCTTTAGTGAATACGCATTCAATTACTTAAGGACCCTGGGTATGTTTGAACATGTGTATGTGAACAGAAAGGAAGAAGAAGAAAAAATATGACTTATGTGTCCTATTGTTGCCAAGAGACCAGATCTGTCAGTCCCAAATGCCAGGTATATTTTGATATCTTAGTCATAGTCAGTGAACTTTTAAGGGATCCAGAAAAACAGTATTACTCAAAACACAGCCTGTGCTGAGGAGTCAGACTATGACATTCCTAGTGTGGATTGAGCACTAAGTCTGGCAGTTCTTTTAGCGAATTACTTATTTCTCGGGGCTTCAGGTTTTGTAAAATGGAGATAATGGTAATAGTTTTCCATTGGATTACAGTGATGATAAAATGAATTAATACATGTAGAGCACTTAGGATAGTGTCCAAAGTATACTAACTCTGTACCAATGAATGGCATTTCTATCAATCACCTTTTTGCATCTGTGATTTAAAGATCCAATATAATCAGCTTCAAGGAGGGAAGATTTATTTTAGCTCTCATTTTCAGAGTTTTTGGCAAATACTTGGCTCCCTCCAAGGCAGGAACTTCATGGAGAAAGGCATGATGGAGGACAGATGCCCTGCTTATGACAGTCAGGGGAAGCGGGAGCCAACGAGAGGAAGGAACTGGGAACAGGGTGGACCCCATTTCCTCCACCCAAGCCCTACCTCCCAATAGCCCTGTAACTACCAGCTCCTCAAAGCACTGATCCATTGATGAGGTTAGCATCCTCATGATCCACCTCTGAACACATGAGACTTTTGGAGTACATTCGATGTAAAATATAATAGTAATGATTTTCTTAAAGAATCTGATAAAAGCTATAAAGCATCAGGCTATAAAAACAAAAATAATAACACCCAAATTATTTTTTCTATAATGCGACCATGTGGTATATATAAGGATACTGGCAATAGATGTATCAGGGGGTAGGAAACTGAGGCAGGGCAGGAAAGCAACCACACAGTGCATGACATCAGTAACTATTTTTGTGTGTTGGCATCCCTCTCTACCCTGTGGATCAATGATTTTCAAGAGAACAAGATTGACATATATTGCTAAAGATATCATCAAATACAACAAGACACATTTTATGTGGGAGGCAGATGCTAGAAAAACTCTACAAACACACAGCAGTGTATACTTAGTCACATTTCCATTGCTGGGGCAAACTGCCCAAAACCCACACTTTAATGAGGAGTGCCTTTGTCTTACAGTTTCAGATGATTCATTTTGTGTTTGATTGGCTCCAAGGGAGGATTGTCATGGCAGAAGAGAAGCTGCTGAGGCCATAGCAACCAGAAAGGGTGAAGGGAGGGAGGAAAGGAAGAAGAGAGGGGGAGGGAGAGAATGAAAGAGAGAGAGAGAGAGAGAGAGAGAGAGAGAGAGAGAGAGAGAGAGAGAGAATCAGGACAAGAACCATGCCTCCAAAGGCACACATGCAGTGACTCACACGCCCTTTAACCAGGCTGTATCTCCTGGTAGCACCTTCAGGTATGAGCGGAAACACATGAGGCTTTGGTGAAACGCTTTGGATCTAAACCACAATGTGGTGGAACTTCATTCATTTATTAGTGAATATAATAAAATGCATTGATATGTTTACTTGGAGCAATCTTTCTTTATTCATATTCTTCATTGTATTTTTATTTTATATCTAGTATCTTTTTTGAACATTGCAGTTCCCTTATTGCTAATAGTATAGGCAAATTTTTTTTTTGTATAAGAAACATGCTGACATAAAAATGCTTGCTAAGTGAACCATAGTGTTTACTTGACCTCAACTGTTTTCTGAAATTATATTTATTATATTGAAGCGTAATTTACCAGAATAGCTCCTGTACCTAGTAAAGCATTGGAAACACATCCTTTAGTTCTTCCTTTAGTTAGAAGGCAAATGCCTCAGAGGTGCTTTGAGACCTGCCATTGTGTTTTCTAGCCCTGGGAGGAGTAACCTTGTCATTCCAACTCATTTAAACCCTGGAGACACAACTGACCACTTAAGAGCTATGGATTTAAGAACTATGTCTTAGTCGATTTTTCATTGCTGTGACTGAACACCCAACATAAACAAATCAGGGTAGGAAAAGTTTACTTTGCTCATTGTTTCAGAAAGTCTTTGTCTACTCATGGGTAGCTGACAGTGGTGGGCACACATCGGGGAAGTAGCTGCTCTTGGCATTGCAAACAGGAAGCCAAGACCAGAAGAAGGAAGGAAGCAGCGCACATGCTTCCAGATCCTATTCCAGTGATTCACCCCTTCTGGGGCCAGCCTCAGTGTTTCATCCTTTCCAGGTTCAACCCCTGGCCTGCCGCATGCCTGCAATCTATAATCTACCACACGCCTGTCTTTCATCACACATCTATAATCCACCACACTCCCATAATCCACCCCTCCAGACCAGGCCCCGACTCCTGTTGGCGTATGGTTCCATAGATAATCCATAACATCCAAATACAAGAGACATTTGGGGCCATCCCAGATCTAAATCACAAGGTGCCTTCGGATTACTCATCATCTGATTGAAAATACTGCACAAAGTGTTTGTCTAAACCGAGCACTAAAGTTTCCAAAAAGAAGCATTGTGATGGGAGGGATAGAATTGTTGCCATTTTGAAACTCAGAGGGGAGTGGGCGCATGGAGAAGTGTGAGCCAACCGGCAGCCTGGGGGAGGCGAGTCGGTCTTGTGGCAGAGGGCCCAGGCAACTGTGTCAGGTTTTGCTCTTTCTGGGCTGTCTTTGCCTGTTTATTTTTAGGGTTTTCAATCCATTTTTCTTTCAGTACAACTCTTGAAACTTCTCTGCATAACAGTACATCTGCTTTTTGGGGTGTAGAAGAATTTAGCGACTGCAGAACTCACAGCAGCTTCTCTTGGTTCAAGTCGTGACAAACGAAGCCAGCGTCAGTCCCGGTTCCATGTGATTGGGAGTGATGACTTGACCGAGTCCAGTCAGTGGCTCACTGTCAAGTTCCACTTCCATGCCTGCTCTCACCGGTCAGAGCCGGACACTGCCCCTGCTCTGAGGGTGCGTGGCTGAGTAGCTCCATCAAAAGGTGTCTTCCGAAGAGGTATTTGTTACTACAAAAGGGAAGATGGAGAGTTGGTCCTACTCTGGCTCCTTAGTAAAACCCTGTCGGGTTCTGAATATTGAGGCATTAACCTTATTTTAAAACCTGAGCTGGTTTAATGTTTCCTTGAAACTTCTGAACGAAATATGCCACAGGTCTTGGCAAGCTTTTCGGCTCGTATTTCCTTCTCACCCTCTGTCCCGGCCTCCCTTTCTGCTGCTTCCCATCGGCTCTTCTCTCTCTCTCTCTCTCTCTCTCTCTCTCTCTCTCTCTCTCTCTCTCTCTCTCCCTCCCTCCTTTTGTCCTTTCCTTTAGCCTCCTCTAGGTGTGTGAGAGAAGCTGTCAACACTGGAGTAACCTGTCAAGATTGAAAGCAGCTCTCAGTGCAAAAGACATCACCCTTGTGTTGCGAAAGAGAGAAAGATTGGAAACTTCAGGGAAGTTGCCGGTTTAACATCACTTTCACCACAATCCTACACAATTGAAGATGTGTACTGGCAGCTAGGGAGGCAGATATAGGTGACATGTTACAATAATGGGGCTACAAGGGACAAGGGTAGAGAACCCTGGGTGCACACCAGGACTTCAACCGTGAGCTCCATGCCTGCATTCAATGGGTCTGGCCTCCCTAAAAGCTGAAAATCCATGACAATGTCTTGGAAAAAGGTTATGAACACAAATTTGCAAAATAAGAAATTCAGTTGGCTATAAAAATAAGAATGCATTAGAAAGTTATCTGTAGTCATGCTGAGTATTTGTTAGCATAGAAACACATCTTATTCAGAGAACCTCAGGTGCAATCAACTCATGCTGTTGCTATCTGTGTTAGTCTTTGTGAAAAGTCCCTTCCTGGAGCACTATCCCTGACTCTCAATGGTTACTCCTTCATTCCAGAGTGTCCTCTGCCCAACCCCTCCCTCCTCCCTCTGACCTTGTCCAAGTGTCTCTCTGTCTTTGATGGGTCTGTTCTTCTGTGTGCCTCTGGCTCTGAATCTAGTTTCCGTCAGCCTAGCATGGTGGTGCACACCTGCAATCCCAGAATTCTGGGAGGCTGAGCCAGGAAGAGCTTGGCTAGAAGTTAATGAGACTCTGTAAAAAAGAAAAAATAAAAACAGATTTGTATGTGTGAAGGCCCTGTGCCCAATTCCTAGTACCAGAACAAACAAACAAACGAAAAACCTGGTTTTCTTTTTCAGCCTTGCTCACCTCAATTTCTAATATTTGGGAGAATGATTTCACGTCTTTGCATCTTCAGGAGCTCGGAAGCAATAATAACTTCTTCCCATCACCCCCTAAAAAAGACGTCTTCACTGAGACACAGGATGAATTTCACTGCTTTAGATCTGATTTCCAACATTAAAAAAAAATAAAGGCATGAAATTAGATTACACCAGTTTACATGTGAAGTCAGTTTAACCCTAACTTTTATAAATAAGCCCAAAATTTCCTCCTTTGATTATCTGTAGTTGGCTCCAAAAGACTCCTTCCTCTTAGTTGATTTCTATTCTTTCTTCCCTGGGTTCCTTGCATCTCACTTGCTTACGATTTTTGGATGGCTTTTTTTCTATTACCCCTAAACTAACCACCAAATACAGAGATATCCATGCCATGCTATGCTGATCTCTGACATGTCAATTCTAATTAAAGAGCTCTTGGAACCTGAAAAATTTTTAAGCATTCACGGGGTTAATCACAGGGCCTGTCACCTCTGCCAGTGACCCTCTCAGCAAATTAACCTTCCCATTGACTTGTGGAAGTTAAAATGTATATTTTTCATGGAGCTAAACGTCTGTCTACTTCTTACAGAACTTGTGGTCAAGGAGATTCTGTGGGCATTCCTTCCACCTAAATCCAAAATGTAGTGGTGAGGTGACTGGATCTTGAGCCAATGCTGTCATTTTTGCTAGTAGTCCTTCTAATTCATCTTTCAAAAAGTATATTTAACTCATTCATTTAGTAATTCATGTAAGCACATCTGTCTGTTGGTTTGTCTGTCTATGAAAGAAAGCAAATGGGACCTGGGTTTGGAAGTAATATTAAGAATGGATTTCAATAGTGTGTGTACATGTAGCTTCTATCCCAAAGCACCTCCAGGTATTGCGGGAATTTGAAAGCACTGGAGAGAGTGTGAATTTTCATAGTTAATAGATCTGGGCTTAGGTCTTAATTCTTTCATACCCAGATGTGTGTTCTAAGAGAAGGGCACTCATGTCTTTGTTTCATCATCAGCAAAATGGGGAAATTAATATTTACCTCCTGTGGCTGAGGACTGAGTACAGCAATGACACTATGAGGGCTTCTGTACATTGTGTTCCTCACTTTCCTCTCCTCCCATCTCAAAAGCTGCAGATCCCTTCAGACAATGCCTTTCTATGAGAACCAGCCGGAAGTTGCCTCTGACTTCAGCTGCCTATGCAGAAGCTGTGCAGACATTAATGCCTTCGGCTGTGTAGACATCAGTGTTATTAGTGTATTACCAGGTTACACACCAGCCACTTTCACCTATCACCGGAAACAGTCAGGTGAAATAAGGAGTACTGTCTCAGTCTCTTCCTGTAAATGCTCCTGATTCCAGAAATGGTCTTAAGCATATATAGTTCAAATGATTAAGGGGAAAAATAATAGCTGATATATGCATAGCATTTGGTGGGTTTTAAAAAAGGACTTTTATAAACATCGAATGGCACAGAATTCCATCATCTTTGTAGTTTACCTCACGAGTCAGGTGTTCTGTTACCTACTGGGGTATCATGGAGGACCAAATAGCTGGGACAACAATTATATAACATGTAAGTATGTCGTCTGCATATGTGCCAATAAATATTGCTACTATTCTAATCAGGATAAGTGCTGCCAAGGATGTTTTAAATTCATAATGTTTGTTTGGCTCCTCCATCAATTACATTGAGGACCCAGCGAGGACTCTTTCAGGTATCATTTAATCTAAGCCTGGAAGTATAAGAAGGAATTAGCAAAACTGATAATTTAAGCAGTATGCTCTTGGTCTATAAATCACTGTGTATAAAGATATCAAAGCAGGAAAAAAATGTTCAGTGAAATTAAAGGCGAATAGTTAGTAGGGACCACACTGGTCAAGAACAGACAGAATCAATCATAATGATCAAGAGGAGAACAGAAATGTGAGCAGAGACCAGTTCATGTTGGTCACTGAAGGTCATAGTTAGGAGTTTGGATTTAAGAGCAACCGGAAAGCTGTACTTGTTTAGGAAAGGAGAATCAAATTAGATTTGTATTTCTGACAGATTGCTGGGGAGCAGGTCATAGATTGTTTCATGGATACCCTTATTGGGAGACCTGTGCAGTTGGCTGACGCCGAGTTCCAGCCCACACCAAGCGATGCCTGACAATGTTCTCTCCACAAATTCATTCGCCGCTCTACAGAAAACGGGATAGAGAGGGAACAAGAAGATTCTGAACCGGAGAGATGAAACAATGACAGTGAATGAGGGACAAGCAGGAGCTAACACGTCCTTTCCGAATTTCCACGTTGAATTCCTAAACCTAGTACACATCAAAGTACAACCATATTTGAAGAGAAAGTCTTTGAAAAGGCAATCAAGTTAAACTGAGACCCTTACGATGGACTCTCATCTCATAAAACTGACATTCTTATAGGAAGAGACGAAGACACAGACATACCAGAGGGAAGATCATGTGAGAACAGGAAGAAGGCGGCCGTTTGTGAGGTATTGGGAGCGCCCTCAAAAAACCCAGCCCTACTGGCACCTTGACTTTAGACTGCCAGCTTTCCAAACAATGGGAAAACTAATGTCTATTGTTTAAGCCACTGGTTAAGGTATTTGGTCATGGCAATCACAGTAAACTACTTTAGGGATCTAAGTCTGGTGAGCAAAGGAAAAAGGAGCCCAGAGACTGACAAATAAAGATAAGGCGAAAGCGACCTCACTCAGTGTGGCAGCCACTGGTCCTAAATACCAGAGTCATTTATGTTTTCCTCTTGAGCTTGTGATAAGATCATGTTCTCCCTCCTCATTGAAGATGGTGATGGTCATGTGATTTGCCTTAACCAATGGAATATGGATAAAGGACACAAGTGAACTGCCTAAATTGAAACTTTCTGGTCTTCTCCACCACACTGATACTCCCTGTCTTCTGTGGTGGCTGCTTTGTAGCCTGGATTGAAGGGTTGGGTGATGAGATACAGCTCCCGGAAAGCCTGTGATGGACTTGAGACACGGGCAGAAAGGAGTCTTCATCGCACAAGCCGCTGAGAAATTAATTACATATTGGCTGACATGCTTGTAGCACTGAGCACCTCCACCTTGGTTTGGGAGAAAGCAGAAGTCCATCCATGCTAAGAAATTACGGAAAACACTCCCAGGCCCTGAGGCAGATGTGACCAATGTACCCAGCCCAGCTTTTGCGTGCCGATCTAGTATGCATTTAACAACTGAACTCACACAGGAATTGTTACTCTCTATGTGCCTCCAGCAAGTACAGTGATTATTCCTGTAGTACATAATATTGTCCATTCATTTCCTGTCTTGTTTTAACGCTGTGATAGCTGGTGATTGTCTGAATTTTCTGTCATTTTTCAGGAGTGCTTGTGTGAGTGTGGAGTAGCTCATGGTAGGCTTGAACTAGCAAGGTTTCCTGGGCCTCATTACCAGGGAATATGTATGAAAAAATTATTCAAATATAACATAATAAGACTAACATGTAAGGAATATAAAACAGAAGAAAGTAATTATAAGAAAAAAGAATCTATTCTGTCAAACCTAAGGGTCAAATTAAAGCGCGTACTTGAGAACAATGTCTACTTCTAAGCATCCTTGCTTACCTAGTAAGGAGGAAAATGCAAAATATTTTGCAATGTTCAGAAGGAATGATGTTTTCATCAGCATTACACTTGGAAAGTAGAGATGATATAACAATTTCTATGTTGATGATTGAAGTTTGCACCCCAAGAAGAAGGTCAACTCAGAGCCCAGAGTGAAGGGCACTAGGGTTGCCCAGGCACCCGATGTCTGTGGTACGTAGAACAGGAAAGAGTTCTGCATTAGGACACCAGAAGGTCTGGACTCTTGTATGAGTACCTTGCCTAACTTGCTAGGGATGCTGGACCAGTCACTGAAGCTCAGCAAACCTTGGATTCTTTATGAAAGCGATGGGAATGATAAGGATGTTGACTTCACAAACTAGCCATGTGAATAAATGAAATAGCTGCTATAAAATATCTGCAAGTTCTGGCTCATTGACCAGATCACCAACATTGATCATCATTGGATGACTCCCTCTGTTCTTTCTTTTCTGACTGAAGAATGGTGTATACTGTTACGTCAAAGAAGGATTCGTGTGAAAATGAAATACGACCAGCAACAAGAGGATCTGAAGTGAAAGTTTATTGCTCCCATGACCTTACACCTAGGGGGCCAGTCCAGGTGTAAGTTCCAATTTATGAGGTGAACAAAGCTTTTGGTAGTGTAGGTGGACTGGTTTGTATGAAGGTCGGTGATTGTGATGCTTATTGAATGGACCTGCATCTGGGCAGAAGAGGACAAAACAGGGTAGACTGACAGGTTGTGAGATAGGTGGGTGAGTTGACGGTTCATGGGAGATTGGCCCATGCTGAAAGTCAAGGTTATCATTATTAGTTAGTTGGCCTTTGGAGTGGGCCAGGAAGCTTGTTCTGTCAAGGACAGAGAAGGCCACCGCTGTGCATGGTTATGTTACTATTGCCTGGAAGGAATGAGGAATAGCTATCTCTATGATAAGGTCGTACAAAGAAATCCCAGATCTGTGTGTGGGAGCAGCTGAGAAGTTCAGCCCAGGAAGCTCACACGCCAGGGGGATAATGGTTCTCAAACCAGTGGACCATGGACCCTTCTTGCTTCATAACTCGATCCCCTTTCTGAATCTCTATTGATGGGTTTTCAAGAGCCTCCATACTCCTCTCTTTTTCCATCATGTTTCAGTCCTAACACAGATTCTTTCATGGCCCTGTTGATATGTTGTGATGTGTTATTGAGAGAGGGAAGGATTGTAATGTTAACACGATACATATGTGCACAGAATGCCCATGCTCAATGTAACCATTGTGTATTCCACATAAACACTAATAAAATGAGAGAAAAAAGAATCATGCTAAGTGCACCAGTTTCTGTGGTATGTCTCTATTCTATTTAAAGAAAATAAATTATGAAAGCCTCTAGTAACGTGCTGTCATATGATGGCTATCCACTCCACGGAGCGAGCAGTCCCACAGTGTCATTTTGCCCTTCTTTAACCTTGCCACAGTGCGTTTTGCTGCCCCTCACGCACGGCATGCAGCCAACGCCCTGCTATCATGTGTCCTGTCTAAGATGGAGGACAGCCCTCACACCCTGTGCTAGGTATTAGAAGAAAAGCTCTAGCAGACAGGGAACATTTGGTTAAATAAATGATGTTGGTTTCTTATGATTGTTTTAATCTCATACATAGAGGCATGGGTGTAGAATAACTGTATATTTCTTTCAAATTTAGAATGAATAGGGAGGCAAATGTCATTAAGTAAATTTGCTCTTTACCCAAAAATGCTAATCAAAGGGCACATCAAAGTCAGGCACTTAGTACATTATTCATGACAACCTAATGGCCTCAGTGGCAGCAGCCTGGTGAATCAGAAACCCAGGGACATAGGCTGTCCCCGTGGGGCTGGCCCTAGCTATTCTCTTTACAGGATGCACTGTCTGATAAGAGAGATGAGCTTCCAGGATGACTTCAGTTGCATAGGGCATTTTGATTTATTTTTTGAATTGCAGAAGTCCCTGGATCGTCATTTCCTAATCTGTCAAGAGACACTAGAAAGTGAGAAATAGAAAGGAATAAAAAAGCCTTTAGGAATTAAACAGCTATGGGAACTGTGTTGAAACATTTAATGAGGAACAGCACAAATCTTGCTTTTATTTTGGACCATATTAGGATTTTTTTTTGTCTGAAATATACCTAAGTCTGGAGAATTGTAGACAAGGTCTGTGCTATTGAAATTTGATTTTCAATTCATTCATCAAAAGGGGATTTTGGAGATCCCCTGTGGTAACAAACTATCAGAAATCCTTCCCTCTTCCCTTGATAGCTTTGGAAATGAAATTCTCTTCCATGGATCAGTGGCCATGCCTTTGTTCCTGGTCATGGAGCACGTTAACTCAAATATCACAGGTTCTACAATGAAAAATGTGATATGTCTTTTCTATTTGTGTTTCTTTAATCCATTATCTCTTTTTTTAAAAAGACAAACTAAATGTTCATTAACCATGTGTTTATTATGCATTTAAAATGAGTGCATATTTCCCTGTATGCCAGGCACTGTTCTAGGCACTCAGGATACACTATTGCATGCAGCAGACAAAGCTCTGTTCTCATAGACTTACTCTCTTTAGGAAGAGGCAGCATATGAAAATAATGTAGTGAATTATGTGAAATGTAGAGGGTGTAAATATTTCAGAAAAGTGAGAATCAGACTAGGTACCAGATCAGGATGGGGAGATGAGAGAAAATCTCGTTTTCCAACACCACGATCAGGATAAGCTTCGCTTTGAAGATGAAATTTAATCAAATGCCTGACAGAGTTGAGGGCGTTATTCAGGTGATTTGTCGGGGGACAGGGTGTTCTAAGGAGGAACAGTTAGCACAGAAGTTGTGAGGTAGGTTGGGCATGCGTTATGACTCAGGACCAGCAGGAAGGCTAGTGTCCCTGGGTAAGAGACCGCGTGTGCTGGTGTAGGCGACCACGCAGGCTGGTCCCTAGCGGGAGGTGAAAGGTGCTAGCTTCTATTCCATGTAAAAGAGCAAGTCACTGAGGACTTTTAGCTGAAGGATTTGACAAAGATCATGATTGTTTTCTGCTCTTGGGCTGATGTCACGTCGCAGCTGTTGGATATGACAAGAGTGTCAAATTCATCAGAATGTAGCCATGTACTGCCTAAGAATGTGCTAATGGCTGACAGTGGTGTCAGTGGTTGCTGCCCTAAGGGTGGGATTCCCAGCCTGACTGAGGGTGTGTGCACGCATTCACTGGGCAGCAAGCATGTAATATAAAGTCTGTTCTTTGTAAATTTTATTTGGCTTGTTTTATCTCAATTTTATTATTATTAAGATAATCGCAGTATTGAGGTTTGAACCTAGAGCCTTCATGTTGACCTACATTTATAGATAATTTTTAAAAAATGCTTATTTTGAGACAAAGTCTCACTAAGTTGCTAAGGTGCCTGGACTCAGCTAGAACTTGTAATCCTCCTACATCAGCTTCCCAGAGTGTTGGGATTGTAGGCCTATACTACTAGGCCTGGCTTCAGTGCTATTTAAGACAGGCTTGAAAATAGTGATAAATGGATTTAAAGTAAAATACTTTCAAATAACTTGGTTTCTTAGTCTATGGATTAATACCTAATATAAAACTTTTAACTACGTTCCCTAAATTTTCTCTGCCACCTTTTCATCTTTGTTATTTTCAAACAATTTTTTCACAGATTTTCTTTATAATTTTTTAAAAAATACAGATTCAATTGCTAAAGATTTTTGTTTTCAACTTGGTTATTGATTACTGGATTTATTTTAACATGTTAGAAGTGCGGCACATTTTTAGAATTTAATTATTTTAAGGAAATACTATATGTTCATTTTTGTGAATACTCTATTTTTAATAATCTTTTCAAAACACCTGTGTTGAGACTTCTGTGTGACTTCTAATCAATCCTTTATTTTCATTATAGTCATAGCTGGCAAATGGAAGGCGGGAATTGATCCTTTATCCTGTTTCCCATATGAGAAATGTATGCATATCAAGTTTAGGTCAGTACGAGTATGTCCCAAATGTTGCACTTGCACTAAAACATCATTTGTTGTTTACCAGAAATTTAAACTTAACTCAGTATCCTGTTTGTTTATTAAATCTCGCAGTTCTATTCAAAGTACTTAAAGTGGGATTTGATACATGAGAGAATATGCCTGTGATTTCTGCCCTCACACAATGACCCTATCAAACCCCGACTTTCTGGTAAGTGAGTAAATATGTAACAAACACTAGTGCCAACTCCAAAGCGAAGAGTTCAGTCACAGACTCCAGTGCCCAGGTGAGCTCCCAACTTTTATGTTAATGGAAGGATAAATAAGAAAGAAAAAAAATCCACACAGAACAAGTTATCAAAACGATTGGCCCAGCTAGGACTCATTGATAAGTGGAGAGAGAAAAACAACAAGACTTTTTCTGAAAATCAAAACCACAGTTTAGCGCCTCTATGATATGTGGCTTACTTTTATCATACATAGAATATACATATTTTTTCAAAATCAATCATAAATGCTCTTTAAAGTAAAACAATTCCAGCCTAAGTATTGAGCTATTGCAACACACAAACTTCCAAAAAAAAAAAAAAAAAAAAGAGACACTCACCAAAATACCTAGGACCTGCAAATCAATAAACTACCATGAGACAAAGCGAGCGGAAGTAGTAGCTTGGAGTTCTTCAAACTATCAGACACATAAAACAAAATAAGGGATTGGATGTTTAAGTAAATGAAAACGTGGGAAAGGAACTTGGGACTATAAAAGAAAGCTGAAATAGGTTTTAGAATGAGATGATAATAAAAATAAAATGGAAAATAAGTTGATAAATTACACAGCAGGGTTAGTATAGCTCTAAACATAATTAGGAAGTGAGGTGATAATTCCAGTGAGTTTATCCAGAAAGCTGTTAAAAGGCATAGAGATTAAACATAAGAGAGAAGTATGAAAATATATAAAGAATAGCATAAATAATATATGGTATTATTTTACTTAAAGTTATAGAAGGAATTAATGAGTAGAATGAGATAAGGTCAACACTAAAAAAGACAATTGTGAAGTGTTTTTTTAAAATTGCTAAAAGAAACCAGATTTTGTTGTCAAGCGTGGTGGCATAGGCTAGCACTCAGGGAGGTTAAGGGTTGGAGGGGGATTCTAAATTTGAGTTCAATCTGGGAAATTTAACGGTCCAGTGAGAACTTGTCTCAACCTAAAAATTAAAAAGAAAGACTGGGAATGTAGCTCACGGCAGAGGTCCTGGGTTCAGTCTGTAATAGTACATTAAAAAATCCTTCAGATTTAGATAGCTCAACAAAATCTTAGTAGAATAAAAGAGAGGCAATTTTGACCGAAATTGACTATAATAGAGCACAAAGCACAGTGGTGAAAGAGACCTAACTGTATGTTATTTATAAGAAATAAAATTTGGGGGTGGGGGGAAGTACTGAAGACCAAACCCAGGGCCTTCACACGGAGCTACATCCCCAGTCCACTTTTATTTCATGTATTTATTTATGTTTATTTATTTTAATTCTGAGACAGGGTGTCACTAAATCACTAGATTTCTCAGGCTGGGCTTGAACTTATGATCCTCCTGCCGCCTCTACCTCGCAGGTTGTTAGGATTACAGGCCTATGCCGTAACGCACAGCCAAAACAAAATGCATTTTAAAACCTTAATTTAACTTTTTATGATTCTGGGGATCAAACACATGGCCTGTACTTGCTAAGAATATACTGTTACCTCTGAGTTACATCTGTAGCTCCAAGAATTATTACTTAAATATAAATCTAAGTAACAGATGAAAATTAGAAAAACCAAAATGACAAAGTCTGTACTAAGGAAGAAAATACTCCTGTGGTTATACATGAGTATCAGTCAAGTAAACTACTATGAGACAAGAAATATTTGCTGGGAACATCTCATGATGCTAAGAGAATCAATTCAGCGGGAGACTACAAAAACCTAGTACCATTTACCTAGTCTTTCTGTTTCAAATTAGATCAAGAAAAACTTAACAAACAGGTGATGTGGGCAGTACCCAGAAGCTATTGTAGAGGTGAGCCGAGAAAACCCCTCGGACTGTAGCAAAGGGTTGAGTCTAAACAGCAAAGAGACAGCTAACTCTTGAGCTGCGTGGCTGGTGCCGTTAGATGATGGTACTGTTGATGCGAACGAGGTGGGGCAGATGCCAGGGCTGGGCTGGCCGCACATGGAACAAAGAACAGAAAGTCGCTGTTGGACTCATTGAAGAAAATACTAATAGAGGCCCCCCAGGCAAAAGGAAAATGATTACCTAAGAAAACATGAAGATACAGAAAAGAATAGAGAACAAAGAAAGAATAAATATATAATTAGGTCTTAAGTAAATATTAGCTGCCCTAATTAATAATAAATACAATGTCTTTTGAAAGCTGAAATATACACATAATTACAGCACAGTACACAATTGGAGTGCAATAAATGGGTTAAATGTTCTAAGACTTTTGCGTTATTAGAATGAGATTTATAACAGTAATTTATATAAGACTTTAATCAACTAAGAGGATCTGCTTAAGTCTCCATGGTAACTATCAAAATAACAGGAAGATAATACAAAACTAGTAAGATAGTAGAATCAGAAAAGTGTGTAATTATAAAAAAAAACACTTAATCCGGAGCAGAAAGAAGAATGAGAGAAAATAGAAAATTGGAATATAGAACGGTTGCTGCAGAAAACAGTAAAAATAAAATGTTAAATATAGATACAGTACATCAGTATCTTCCTTAAATGAGAACAGATTATTTCAAATGAAAAGTAAAATTTTAGACTAGTTAAAACATTATTGAATGTATATTATAAGAGACATATTAGATTTAAGAATTCAAAAAATGTAATCATGGAAAATCATTTCATGCAAAGCCCAATTGAAAGTGTAACGGGACCAATATCAAACCATGTTTTTAAGATGAAAGTTTTTTAAAGATTAGTGCTATTTGTTAATGTTAGAATATTTAGTTTAACAGGAAAATCTAAATATTTTAATTTGTAGGGCTTTAGTGACACAGATTTGATATATATGCAACCGAAAAGATGAACGCCATAGTATATTGGAAGATTTTTGTAGTTTTCTTAGCAAGTAATAGAACAAAAGAAAAAAATCACTAAGCATAAAGAATAGACCTTTAAGTGATTATTTAACATAGTCTAATTTATTCACAGTGCAACCCATAACTTTAAAAAAATATATAGCCTTTCTGTAGAACTGAGAACTCATTTATTAATGAAAAATGCTGATCCACAAATCAAGTCCTACAACAGACTGAATTTCTTCAGTGGATTTTATCTTACCACAGTGAAAATAAAAGTTCAATAATGAAAAGCAAATAGTAAACATTTTAAAATTTAAAATATACCTCAAATAACCTGTGGGGCAAAGTGGAAATCACACTGGTTAGCAAAAATGATTTTGATGTGAATAATACCAAAACAATGAGATGCAGTCAAATCTCCAGAGAGAGGGAAATGGATAGCTTTTACTTGAAAATGTATTTTTTAAAGTCTAAAGTTAATTATCCAAACACCTTTCTCAAATAAAGGAAAAACTTGCAAAAATAAAATTAATAAAGAATCACAAGAAGATAAAATAGAAAATGTTAAAGGAGTCAACAAAGCCAAGGAATGGAGCTTTAAAAAATACTACCACAATTGATAACTTTATAAAAAGAATGGTCACAAAAAATAGAAATCAGTCACAAGTGAACAGTATCAGAAACACAGGCTATGTTATTACTATAGACACTACAGTCATTAAAAAAATAAGCTATGGTAGAAAATATAATATTCTAATGTATTTGAACATTTAAAATAAATTAACTTCTAAAGTGATCACCTGTAAGGTATGTTATTTATTGAAGAAGTTAACTCAATGATTTCAAATTCTTCCACAAAGAAAATTATAAACAAGAGGATTTCACTGGAAATCTGGAATATCCTACTAACATTTTTCTTGAGAAAAGTCACCAATATGGTGCAAACTCTTCCAGGAAAAAGAAAAGGGGGGGGGGGGTATTTTCTGCTTCATTTATTAAGCACAAGTACTAAATCCTTAACAAGAATTTTACAAGAAGAAAGAGGTAATTCAATCTGTTATAAACCAATATATGCAAATTTTCAAAGTATAATAAAACATACTCAGAGATACATAAAAAGAATACTAGAGAAAAGCTAAGTTAATTCTGGATATGCAAGATGCTTTAGTAAGTAAAACCAATGTAACTCATCACATTAACATGAAAAGGGGAACTCCAATGCTCACCTGAATAGGTATAGATAAAATCACTTGATAAAATTTAATATAAAATTTATACTAAAACTCTGGTCAAGTAATAATAGAACTTTCCTAATTTCTTAAAAGTTATCTACAAAAAATTCATTATTATACAATGTTGAAAAACTGAAAACTTTCCCTTCAAGACTAAGAAAGAAATAGTGTGTCTGAGGCATACTTCTATTCGATATTAGACTAGAAAACCTAACTGTAAAGTTGAAAAAAATTTTTAAAAAGCTTAGAAAGGTTTAAACAAAAATTTAAGACTCATTCACAGACGTTTAGTCAGCATATATAGACAGACCATACACTCAATATAAACGGGATTACTAAGAAAATTTTTAAGGTTGCTCAATGTGAGTTAGAGACAAAAAGACCAACTGTGCTTTGGAGTCATCAAAAATAAATTAGAAATAAACTGTTGCATTTTATAATTAGAGTACTATATATGGTGGTACCCAAAAGATCAAATAGATGTAAATAGATCTGTCAAAACACATGCATAATCTATATAGAAAAAATAAAAATTATTTAGGTAAATTTAAAAGTCAAACCAATGGAAGAAGATGATGTAGTTATAAAGTTAAAACCTCAGTATTATAAGATATTTCCTAACCTGACAAAAGCCTTAATGTAAATTTTATCAAAATCCATGCAGGCTGATCTTTTTCATGAACTGGCCAACTGACTTTAAAAGAGAATTATATGAAAATGAAAAGTACTAAGAATAGCAAAGAATAAGAACACAATGTGTAAACTCAGCTGCCTCTCCCCTCTACCCCGCTCCTCATCAGCCACCCTGGCCAAAGTCAAAGATAAGGTCTTGCCTGATGAACAAAACAGACCATGCCTCTAACCCAGACCTTTTAGTAAGGCCACACTTCGGAGTAAAATGCAGAACTCAGCAAAGCAATGATAACCATTGTTTAACGATCTTGAAAGTAGAACACAGTGGAGTGGGCTTTGGTTTCAGGGAGGAAACTTTTCCAGAGCAGGCACGCCACCCGTTCACAGTCACAAGCAGAGGAGGGCATTGCTTCTCAACCTTGTAAAGGGAACAAATCATCCCTTCCAGGCAACTCTGATCCCGGAGAAGATGGGGCACAGGCAGAATACGAATCCCTGTAAGAGTGCTTATGGAAGCCCAGGCCTGGCTTCAGCAAGACTCAGCATGAACCCAACAGCTGACCATCAAAATACCATCAAGAGGTGCAGTAATTAGAACTATAATGATACACAAAGGAGCCAACTAAACAGAATAGACTGGATGTTAGATGATGACAAAGAAATGTTAATTCTCTCAAGTGTTTTGCAGGTATTTGTGCCATCTCTCAAGCTCCTGTTTGAGCACAGGAAGGGCTTTATTTTCCATTCTTTTTAGTTTAGATGTGGCCATGCAGACTGCTGTGGCCTTTGAAATGACAGCATAGGGATGTGCATTTCCAGGACTAAGCTTCAAGGATCAAGGACTGATTTCTGAATCCCGAATAAGAGAACAGGAAATACACAGAAATGGGACACAGTTAGGGTAGAAATCTGAAAATTGAGGCATTTGCATAATGACTCTTTGACCATTGGCAAAAACCACAGCTGAAACTTAAAAGATGGTAAACTGCACAATGGCAGAGATTAATTGAAAGTGTTGCCCTTGATCCCTTTTGAAGACAAACGCAGCTAATGAGGTTGTCACTCTAGCAGGCAAGTTTGGAAACAGTGCTGTGTGGTGCTGCTCTTGGCTGCAACTGGGGAGTTATTATTAGAACAAGAAGAGCTCAGGAAAGAAATGGCAAAGCAAGACGGTACTAGAGTAGAGGTATTTCAGAAATGTGTAGGATGGAAAGAAGTAAGTTTTAACCTAACATGGCAAAGATAAAACTAAGAATGAAAAATGGTCAGTTAAAACTCATTTTTAAACAAAGAACAAATCAGTGATTAAGGTGTCCAACAGTAAAAATTCCAGTTAACATGTAGTATCCACTTAACATTGTATCTAGACAGAATGTCTCAGCTTCATGACACTAAGAATGTTGCTCTCCCATTAAAGTCTAGCAAGATCATAATACTTGGCATTAGAAGAGCAGAGCCAGTGGTGGTTAAAAAAAAACTATCATAAGCATAAAAGTAAGTATAGAAAAGGACTGGGAGTGTGACTATCGGCCCATGGAATTGACTAGAGTCGATAGATTAAATATTTTGCTACATTTAGAATTATAGCATTATGACAGCTGGACTAATCTGTATGGTTATTTCATATTCAGAACAACCCTTGAGTGTCCAAACCCCTTGACTGGGAGTCTGTTTGAAGGAGATGTTTAACTCCTTGGAGGGTCGAGTCTTCTGTGTCTACTGTAGAAGTCATTGTAGAAGACAGGGAAAAGAAAAAGATGTATGTAAAGTAGCAGCCAAAGGCTAAGAAGGGTGAGACTAAATGGCCTTTTCCAAAGTGAAAATCTGGGACACACCCTAAGATCGTTCTTTTCTCTGCCCAGAGTTGTCATAACCAGTGCTCAATCGGACTACTAGAATTTCCTCCACTGTGCAAGCATGTTCTTTCCTTTCGGAATAGAGCTGTTGTGTTTATCCTGTCCTTACGTTTTGAGTGATGGGAATGTGTATTATATGCAGAAAATTCTTTGGAACGCGACCATTTAGATCACACAAAAATTGACTAGAAATTGGCACTTGTACTGTAGCATTTTACACAATGGAATGGGATTTTCTGACTTCTAGCTTCCTCATCTGTAAAATATGCCCAGTTCATACAAACAAGTGGATATTGTGTGTAAATCCTTAAGATCAGTGTCTTAGCTGCTTCCACATTGCTATGACTCAATACCTGACATCCACAACTTAGCGGAGGAAAAGTTTATTTTAACTCACAGTAGCACAAGATCATGGGTTCATGGCCAGCTGGCCACAGAGGAAGCACATGGCCAAGGAAGATGTGGAGGCAACGCCTCATGCAACAGAAAGCCAAGTCAAGTCTCAGAAAGAAGGAAGAAAATAGCCTATATCTTTCCAGGTCCTGTCCCAGTGATCCACCCTGCTGGGGTCAGCCTCAGTGTTCCACTTTTCCAGGTTTAAACTCTGAAGCCACTACCCACTTACAATCTATAATTTGTCATACACCTGACTTCTACCACACACCTAAGATCTATCACATGCCCATATTCCGCCTCTCCAGACTTTCAAGGGACATTCCAGATCCAAACCACAATACCCAGGTAATCAGTGTTAAATGAAAGGGAAGAGGTATTATTTTATTTCTTAAATGTGGATATTCAAGTTGCATTTCTTTCCAGAAATGACTTATCTCTTACTGGTTTTTAAATTCACCCAAGTGATTGACCTAGACTCTAGTGATATTGTGGTCTGGAACCAGACTTTTTTTTTTTTTTTCTTACCAGCGTGTGTCAAACCATGAAAGACATCCCAAGAATTATCAGAATTTCACACTCTGCAGAAACGGCACATCAGAATTATATTTTTGTGTTCTTTTTTGTAAACCCTGGCATCTCTTCTCATCCTCTGCTCCACTTATTCCCCATGCTCAGGAGGAGAAAAGTTGCAAGCAGTTCTTAGGATGTTATGCTTTGCTGTTTTCATCCATACAAGTAATGTGCATGAAGTTGCCTGTGGCTTTAATCATTCTTTAATGCCAGTGTTGGTGCCTTAATTTTCTTTCCTGTTCGTGTTTTCCCTGGACTGCAAGCAGATAACCTAATTTAGCGTAACATACCCTCTAAGTAAGAGGAAGAGCCGGAGAATAGCAAGCAGGCTGGCTGCATTCTCCCTTTGTTGGCTTGAGAAAAGTCGTGTGTGTGTGTGTGTGTGTGTGTGTGTGTGTGTGTGTGTGTGTGTATCTGCATGTGTAAACGTAAGCATTGAGGACATGGCGAATGCTGGCCAAAAAATTGAACCACATAATGACAGTCAGCCTCCACTGCTTGGAAGTCACTGCTACCTTGTAAGATTCTGACATTGAGAGGGAGAAAATGGATGTACTCAAGCTAGTATCTTATGTCGCAGAGAGCTCAGGCTTTTGTGTGACTTGTCATACTTACTCCTTTTCCTGTACTGTGAGAGAAGGAGTTGAGAAGATGAAGAGGCTGGTGGTATATCTTCAGAAGTTAAGGACTGAGAAGAGCCAGTAGCAAGCCCCGTCTCTAGCTATACGTTTCGTCTGCCCCATACATTAGATGTGTTTGCAAAGATCTGTTTTGCCTTTCTGTTATTAAAGTTGTCCAGGTAAATAGAGACTCATATAATTAGTATGCTTGAAGCAGCAGCTAACTCAGGAAGAAAAAAAATGGTTTTTAAAAATAGGCCTCTGAGGCCTCAGTTTGGGTTTTTCATAATTGGATACAAATACTGGGCCCTGGAAGGGAATTACTGTGAGATTTAGCATGGGATTATTTAATCGTGGATTTAAAAAGGCAGAATTCTGTGGGTACCAAGAAACCACAGGATTTTAAAGCAGAATTGTGGTTACAGAAGAACGAGCTGCCACCTGTGTGTCTGTACCTGGTTACCAGGAGTGTAGATCTCACTGATTAGCCACTGATCTATCTGTTCTTCGTTAGAATGTCTCAGGGCATCTCCCGGGTGTCTGGCAGTGTTTGGGGGTGAGTTGAGACAAAGTAAAGTTCCAATTCTTTTGTGCCTGTGAATGTGACCTTGTTTGGAAATAGGATCTTAGCAAATGTAATTAAGATATAAGGTAAGATGAGGTCATAATACAATAGTTTGGTGAGTTCATAATGAAATTTGATGGGTTACCATTTCTTGCTAACTCTTTAATTTTAGACTTGTAGTGTCTAGAACTGTGAAACAACATATTTCTGTCTTTTCAAGTCACTCATGTTTTGGTAGAAATACTCTATGATGTATGATGGGGTTAATCCCTGTGAGCCCGTCATAAGTTGAAAATACTGTAAGTCCATAGTGCACTTAATAAGCCTAATCTACCATACACTTATAATTTAGCAACAAAGTACCCTGGAGACTGTCAGTCACTTCTCCTTGTGACAGTGTGGCTGGGGGTCGATGGCATTGCCCAGTACCAAAGACAATATCATACAACATACTGTTAACATAGGAAAAAGGTCAAAATTCAAAGCACCCTGGTGTAGTAGACATACCAAATGCGGAAGCCTCATAAGTGGAGAATGATTCGGTTTTTGTTACAGTATCCCTAGGAAACGCGATCAGACAGTGCACTGGGTACTGGGTAGGCTGAGGTGGGTACATTTCTGGTCTTGATCTTTTTGGTCTCCTAGCGAAGTGGCAGAGGCACAAATTCACCAGCAGAAAAAAGAGAGTATTAAATAGTATTAGAGGTTGGTATTAGCTTGGGGTTAGGGAGGGCCCCACAAGAGGCATGTAAATGATTCTTAGGGGAGATGCACCTCAAAAAATGATCAGAAGTTTGCCTGATATAAAGTGACTGCTCCAGAGGTAAAAATCCTATACTGGAGAGAAGGGGGGGGGGGGGTGTCCCATGGGCTCAAACAGCAAATCAAATTTGTGTTTTCTTATCTTTGATGACGAAGTCAATGAAGACCATGGTAATAATGATGAACACGATGATGTTCATCACCTTCCTATTGGGCTAATGACTCTTTCCGGGGACATTAGCGTATTTCATTCTGCAGATTTACATAGGAACTGTTACTATCTGTATCACATGAGTGAGGAAACCAGTTCTCCAAGAGTTTACATAATGCCTTAAGGGCTTCACAATTGCTAAATAGCAACAATTCATTATGTGCCTTTCATTCACTGTGGCGTATGTCTTTTTAAAATTATAAGTTTGACCAAAAAATGTCACAGTGGTTTGTGTTCAGTTTATGTTTTTCTTGAGTTGATGGTAGATTTCATTTTGCACTTGGATTACCTCAGCTTTTGAAGTTGTATTCTGTTGTGTGTGGGCCCCGCGCAGTCACTTCCAGGACTGTGATCGCTCATTTACAGTTATCCATTCAACACATGAGCCCATGTGCCGGCCACTCGGCTGGGTGCTGTGTGCCAGATGACACTGTGTATCCTGTTTCCTCTACCACATCAGGAGTTTGGATGATTGCTGTTTTCTCCTGTGGGGTGGACCCTGTCTTTGAATTCTACTTGTTAAAAAGCATCGGATATCAACCAGATGCAACCAGATGTGCTTCTTACCTCCCTAGAATTTATCAGGCAGCTGCATGAAATAAAGGACAGCCTTTCTTCTGTGCATATGTTTTAAATTTCTTCTTTTATTTTCTAATTTGCTTAGCTACTGAATGGACATTGGTAGCTTATATACAGTTTAGGGATTGGGATATTGTCTTGAGAAACCGAGTCATGAAAAAGGTTGTCAAGGGGAGAATAATGGTAACAACCCAAACCACCACCAACATCCAGTGGATCTTCCAAGTTTCAAAGGGCTAAATTGTAACTGACACACTGATGTGGCCTAGCAGAGCCTAAGGGGATGTGGTAGCTAAGTGAACTGTACACTCTGAATATGTCCCAGAAAAGAAAAGGATACTAAGAAAAAATGGAGGGAATTTGGATAAAGGATAGTCTGTAGGTAACAGTAATGCATAGATATTAGTTTATTCATTGTTATCACCAACTACAGGTAAGATACTAATAAGAGAGGAAATCTGGGTATACGTCACCATGGAATTCTCTGGTGCCTCTGCAATGTTTTAGTGAATCTAAAACTGAGAAAAAGTGGAGTGTAATTGACATAACAGCTGCTGGCCTTTCTATCTATGGTTCCTTCCCTCCTCGTGCCTCAGTTTGGATTCTTCTTGACACTATGAGACATTTTTCTGTGATTTAGAAGGAGCCACATTACATGGCTTGGGGCAGCTTGGACTGGAAGCACTGAATTCTTGTCCCATGGCATCTCTGTCATATGTGAGAAATTGATAGATAGGAACAAATGAGGAAGCCTCCTCCCCAGGACCCTCCCAGGGAATGGTGGAAAGTATGTGAGACTCCTGCCAAGAACCCTTGAGGGAAATTCCTCCCTGAGCTGAAATTTATTGACCAAGGTAACTCAATCTATGTCAAAGATAATCTTAAAAGTGGTGTCACATGGTGTGTATATCTCGAAATCTCCCAAAAGGGTGAAATTTTCAGCATAGATACTTTTTCATATTGCTTTTAAAACAGAAATGTGTATTTCTCCATGTAAAAAAAACCACTCATTTTAGAAAATGCAAGCTTAATAAATTTTTTTAAAACTCAGCCTATTTCTTGGACTCTAAAACTCCTAATGTTGCATAATCCTTCCACCTTCAATAGATCATGTTTTATAGAAATATTTGTTCATTTTTTGAAAATATAAATACTAGAAACATTTCCTAAAATAAAGTATTTTATCTCCAGGGATTCTGTTTTACACAAATTTGTTTCTTATGCTACTGCAGTGGTCCCCAACCTCCTTTTTGACAATAGAGACTAATTAAGGTGAAGACCATTCTCCCCCGACAGAGTGGAGGCTGTGTTAGTGGGAGGAGCTTGGAGTCCTGTTCCATTTAAAGTGACATTGGAACCTAATAGGAGCTAGCTGATAGGAGGCGGAGCTTTGCAGTTCGCTCACCTCCAGTCCCTGCTGCCTGGTCCTTATAAGGCCACAGACCACTAGGGGTTCACAGCTCAGGGACTGGAAACCCCTGCCATACCTTAGAAGGATGTTTTTTCCATGAGAATGTGTCCTAACTATAGTTTACTTGAGATGATTTAGATCCCTGTACGTTTCCCCTCATGTTCTGCCCTTCTCGTGACCGTGCTTCGTAGAGGCATCACTTAGGAGTGAAGGATTTTGGGAAGCCTTCCATGATGGCATCTGTGAAATGTCAAAGAAAGAGAATTTGAGGGGAAATTTCAGGCTGCCCTGATACCTGCCTACCACCTCAAGGTGAGGAAGAGAGGGAGCAGCACATCTTTTCATTGTGTCCAAACCTCCTACATCTCTCATTCTTCTTATAGCATTTGCCCAGAGCACTAGGGAGAGGAGCCATCACTTGGTCTTGAAGACCAGGAGAGTTGATTAGAAATCAGATGACCGTCCTCTGAAGGCTTTTCTCAAACTGACACTTGAATCCTGATCTCATTGCCTAGTGCCTGTGCATTGTTGTGTAAATCATACTTTGTCTTTAACTCAATTTTTGATTTGTAATAGAAGGATTAAAATGTCCATCTTGCAGAACTACTGCATGTGCGACGTGAGATATGACTCCAAGTACCTGGCCTAATCCTTGACATGTATTTGCTGAGCAATGAAGGCCAGTTACTGTTGATTCTTTCCCATTGCCTTATCTACATTTTATTCAGTTTGGTCCCAATTCTACTCATCTTCTCATCAAAATAGGAAGTTATCAAAATAGGAAGGCAAATGCTATGTTAAAAATCATTCGAAGGGAATTGTTTTGGTATGTTTGGATCTTTTGATTTCTGGTCTTTGATTACTATACTGCCTATCTAGTTACATATTTGAAATTAATATCACAATAATTTTCCATTATATAGATTTAAGTGTTCCAATACCATGCGTTGCAAGCTAGACAGTTTTGTGGGGAAAAGTCACATTTAGCCATTTAGCTTGGCATAGATACAGCAAATCAACTGACTTGTTGATATTTTTTCCTTTGTAATCTACTTGTATTGATGCAGTGTTATGCGTTTTTGTTTTCACTTTGTTTGTAGAGTCAGCAAAAAGCAAACGGAAAGATATGGATGAATGAAAAAGAGGGAAGTGACCTTTCCTAAAAACGAAGAATGGTACTCCTGAATTCAAAAACGGACCTTAGGCACTCACTATTGCTTGTGGCCAACTGTAGCTCCAGAGCCCCGATGTTCAGGATGTCAATCCTGGACTGAGTGTAGGCATTGAAAGAAGTCTCATAACCTCTGCCCTTGAACCTTCCCAGAGGCATCTTGGTGTGTGACCTACATCATATTAAAAACCAGTTTGTATCTGGGATTACATCATCCCTGTAGAGGTCTATGGGCTCAGGGCAAGAAAGCATGGAGCTTCTTTTCTTTTATGCTATGAGCTTAGACACTTTATGGTATTTGCATTTTTAGTAGATGATGACAGCATTTTCAATAATCTGTGTACATCTTGACCTAACGAGAAGGCTCTGAGGAGGAGACCCTGGCCTTCCCTGACAAGTTACTGCTCATGTCCCTGGACCCATTCATCACTGATGAATTCTGAGCTCATGTCTGCTTCTTAATACACAGAGAGTCTATAAATTCAACCATGGTCAAACCATTCTTCTAAGTCACTAAATTATATAGTGGGATTTTATCATACAAGTCCTGGCCTTTGAAATTCATCATTTTGAAGAGAGCCTATATAAGGCCATATATTGCTATAAAATTACTCCCCAGTAAATATTCTATTCAGAGAGAAATGTAGTACTTGCTGTTTGATAGATGGCAATAGTCTTAACTTTCATTATGAAAATAAAATTAAAGGCTTTGTATTAATTATGGTTTAGCAGGTATGTTATAAAAGCTTGAGACCATATTCCTGAATATCTGATAAGCTAATTCTTTAGGAAACCACAAAAAGTATCTTACTTTCACCTGATTCCAGAATGTGCCCAAAAGGAAAGCCAGTTTTTTTTTTTTTGAAAGAGCACAAAAGTGAACAGCAATATAAAATGAAATCCTTTCATTGTTTTAGTTTTCCTCCATCAGCCTTCTTCCTGCTTTGTCTTTTAAATGTACTGCAATGTTTTTACCATTAGAAAAATCGTGGGTTTTATCAGAAATGGCAGTGGACGTACAGGTTGGCTTTTTAGGTCTAGAAAACTTGGGCTCAGACTATCTCAAGGCCTTAGGAACTCCAGGGGCAGGACATCTATCTCATCCCCTGATGTATTCCATCACTAGAAAGAAGTTTCTAGTTGAACAATGAATCCCATCCCATAGCACAAACCCGACTTACTTAACTGCTGATCATAGAGATGGTGCATGGTTCACAGTGTCTTAATCACGCGATCTGCCATACACTGGATGTTGTTTTCACTCTTGAGTGTGAGAGTTCACCAGCTCACAGGCATCAGAAATCCCACCTGGGAGGAAATATCAGGGATTTTTTTTCTCTCTGCATGGCCTCTGTTCTTGTCCTGTGCTTCAACTACCCATCTTGGGATCTCATTTCCAAAGTTAATTGGCATATTTTCATCTGAGTTACTATTTTATTATATTTCTCACTTTGTATGCCCTCCCCTTCCCTCTAGCCTCTCTGCTGGTGAATTCCTCCTTGTCGAACTTCAAAGCTCAGTCCTCTTGTTTGAGCAGCCTTCTCCAGTGTCCCTGGCCCCAACCTCAGCTCTGTGGGAGTCACTGCCCCTTTTGTTTCTCAGTGCACATTACCCAGAACTAGAACTTACTTTGTTCTCTCCACTCACAAATTGCTTTGTTTCAAAGGGAAAGTTCTTGAGTACTGGGTATTTCTTTGTCTCCTTCCCTGCTATACTCTAAAGGCCAAACAAAAAGCTAAAATTTGCTGCATCGGTTAATTTTATTTCATTAATATGCAAAATCTACCGTATCTTTTTTTTTTTTTCAGCGCTGGAAACTGAATCCAAGGTCTTTGCATTGAGCTGTATTTCCAGCTTTTTATTTATTTCCCACTTTGAGACCGAGGGTCTCTAAGTTGCTGCATTGCTGAGGCTGGGCTCAAACCTCCTGCGTCAGCCTCACAGGGTGCTGGGGTTACTGTTGTGTAGTACCACGCTAACACACCAAGTTCTCTTCCTAACACTGTGAACAATAAATGAAGTTATTACTTCCTGTGCCTCTTTTGATATTGGCAATGCTTATAATTTCATTGCTGAATTAAAAATAAATTCATTTGGAAGGCACTGTGTAGGCATATTCTTAAAGAAAATAAAAAAGAAGTCCCAAGAAGAAGAAGGTTTTGTCTGTTGAATGCTTCCTCTTGACTCAGTGGTGCAGCGGTGCTCCTCGGGGACTGACATTCACCAAGTGTTCCTCGGGTTTCTATTCCTGGCTTTTTCCTGCATTCTTTCCCTTGTTATTACACAGTAAATCCTACTTCAGTCGCTCTAGTTCATACCGACCCTCTGAGTTCCATTTCGGCATTCCCAGGTACCAATATTTCCATGTATACTTTCTATCAACATGTCAAACTCAACAAATCTGGAAGAGAATTCACCATGACACCCTGAAATATCGTCATGTTTTGCCCAACAGAGACATCTTGCCCTTGAGCATTCTCACACATCCACACCCAATCGAGCACTGTCTCTTCCATTGACTAATCATCTCTTGCAAGTGTTCACTCCTTTCCAGCCTCTCTGCCATCATCCTTGTGGCATAAGTCACACACACATTTGCCTGAATTATAGCTACAGCCTTGCCTAATGATCTTGCTCCAGTCAAATCTATTTACTCTTCATAGTTGAACAAAATTGCCCATGAAAAGTGAAACTGATATATCGTTCTTTGAACTGGAAACCTTCAGTGACTTCCCATTGTCTTTAAGACAAGCTTTCTATCGCTTGTCATAGTTCCAAGAGCTCAGTTTTTGCCTGCCCCTCCATCTCACCCCCAGATGCTAGGCTATTTTCAGGGCTAAAATGGGCAATTTTCTCCTTGACCTTTTGCTCAAGAGGAAACACACTTGCAGGATTGTCTTGTACCACACATGCGCCTGCTGCTGACTTCAGACCTTTAGCTCTCACTTTAAGCACTTCCAGCATGGCCCTCACTGACCTCTGTGATGCTCCATTGCTAAAATTTTCCCCAACCACCCACTCTTTCCCTATCATGGCACACACTCTATGCTATTGTTAATACTTGCTTATCTTTCAGTCTTCTCTTAGGCTGTAAGATCTATGAGAGAACAGGTTGCACTGTCTTTGTTCCTATTCTTTTGCATTAATTTCTCATTGTTCCTGAAGTATATTCTCATACACTTGGTGGCTTAAGCCACAGAAATTTGTTCGTTCACAGTGCTGGAAGCTGAAAATCTGAACTCAATATCACATACACAGAATCAAGATCAAGCTATCTTTACGGCTGCACGCCATCCAGAGGCGAGAGGGATGAGTTTTCGTCCCACTTATCCCAGATTCTGCCATCTGTCAGCATTCTTTTCTTGCGGCATCATTTGATCTTTGAGGCCAGCATCTCCAAAATCTGTCTGTTCTACCGCCACATTATTGCCTTTTCTTTCTGTTTCAGATGCCCCTCAGATACCTTCTTATGGGAACACCTATGTTGGGCCGTAGGATCCACCCTGATATAACAGGATAAATCTCTAAATCTTGATATCTTAATCATATCTGCCAAGATTGGTTTCGTAAATAAATTGAGACTGAAAAGTTTCAGAATTAACACATGTCTGGAAGTTATTATTCAACCAACCTTATCACTGACTCCCTAGCTCATCTCCAAGGTCTAAGTTGTGTGTGTGTGTGTGTGTGTGTGTGTGTGTGTGTGTGTGCGTGTGTGTGTGTATTATGTGATCTTATGGATGAGTTCATTTTTACAATACATACATAATTAAGTACTTGGCTTGATTGGATGTAGGACAAACTTGGTTGTAGATCAGTTTCTGCAAGTGTCAGGTGTCTTCTCTCTCTCACATCATGAGGAACAGGTCTCACATCTGCTTCTTTCATTAGTTAGAGGCTTGATTCTGCTGACTGCATAACTCTCTTAGGAGTCAAGTCTTGTCATGAACAGCAGAAGTAGAATGGAACTTAGCAGTAATAATAGTATGCTAGTGTGAGAGAAAGTTTCATTGCATTGACCCAAAGATAATAAGGCTCGTCTCTCTATCTGTCCCCCCAGGCGTACAGTAAAACAAAAAGCAGTCTATTGGTGGGAAAGAAGATTCTCAAAGCAAAAGTTGCTATCAGTTGTACGAAATAATAATGAACTTTACTGTCTTGTGTAGTTGACCTTTAGCTTTTATTTCAGCAACAAAATAGAAAGATTCTGTCAAGCGTATGTTTCTATTTAATAGTATTTCTGTTATTTACGAGTCTCCACCCCATCTCCTTCCATGCTATGAATCCTGGCACATCTCCATTTCCTCATCATCTTGGGAATGTCAACAACTGTTGTCGCTTTAACATATGACTCCCAGACCTGATGCAATTGGATCAACCATTATTGAAGTTTATATTTCAAGACATCCTATTTAATTTTATTTTATTATCACAAGAAATTTTTGGGAATATATTCTTAGTCTTTCCCACTTTAAAAAGAGTCCTTTTCTGTTTGCATCTGAAAGATGAAAAAGCAATAGATTTGAAGACTCTAGTAATTTGGAAGTTAGACACCTGGCTTTGACTCAAGTTCCTTCTCTTCCTAGAAGGAAAAGAAACTATACTACTGAGTATCTCTCCACATCCTATGCCATGCTGTGGACTCACTGGCCCTCATGACACACCAGATTTAATAATATTGTCATTTGAGGCTGATGCAAAAGCAGGTCAAGAGAATTTTCCCTCTGAGAATACACAAGAGAAGGCAGAGGTGGGATTTGAACTAAGGGCTTTATCTTTTTAAATACCAACCATTTTTTTCTGCCTGTATTGCCTTCAATATAAAATTCTGATTTTCAAAATAATTCATTTCCACTTCTGAGAAGCCTTTCTCCCCATGCCCTTTATCTCTCTTTTATTTTACTCTTTCGGTCATTTATAGTTTGGGGTTTGTCATCATGTACACGAGACCAGAGAAGGGGATTGGAAATGGAGGAAGAACGCAAAGGGTAAGGAAGCAAAGAGAAAAAAGTTCAAAATATGGTGCGTATCTGCACCAATTTCCCAAGTTGTATGTATCAATGTGTAAATGAATATGTGTTACAAACATATACAAACAGAAAGAATATAAAAATAGAAAAAGAATCCAGACTCAGAAGGACCAATACTGTGTGATTCTACTGTGTTAGAACAGTCATTTTCATGCAGACAGAAGATAGAAGGGTAGGTGTCAGGGGCTGGAGGAGTGGAGCAGGAAGTTCTTGTGTAACAAAGGTTCAGTGGGACACCTTCACGAAGCTCTGGAGATGGATGGTTGTACAGCAGCGTGAACGCACTTAGTGCTACCAACCTGTACACTTGCAGATGGTTGAAATCCTTTATGCTCTCTATATTTAGCCACGGTGGTCTTTCTGTGCAGGTTCACTAGTAAATTGAGAAATTGTTTATGAGGTCCAGGCCAAAAACCACAACATTTGAGAGTCAAAAGGATTTAAAGGTCATTTCGCCTTACAGGGAAGGCCAAATGACCACATTAATCTTTCCCATCTCAGGTCTTGTTATTTTATTGTTCTTATTGTAAAAGCTTTCCAAAAAAAAAAGGCTAACTTTTTGTCCTTCCAAAAGGTTAGTTAAGACTCTCCCATTTTAGGAAGGAAATGTTGCTTTCCAGCTATTCATAAACAGTGACATATAAATTGCTTAGAGAAAAAAAATAAATGTACGGAACGCAGCCCCTAACATCACTTCACTCGAATGACATAAAGAAACCTTGGAAAGCAATGACAGAAAGATCTTGCAGTGCAAGTGTTGCCAAGAGAAAAAGAAGTGATGGATTAAAATACAGTGCAGATGGAAAGTAGGAAAAGTGGTAAATGTAAATAGAGACCTAAATACAGTGAAGTTTCTACTATCAATTGCCTTCTGCCATCAAAAAGCTAGGAGGAATGATTGAGCAGAAGGATATAACTCAATAATCTCTGCTTTCTAAGTTTCCTTTGGCTTTACTTTAGGGGACCGTTCAGCTCTGATTAATGTTGGTCACCTGCTTCTTTGTGATGGAGCAGTGTTTTGAGTCAAGTAGTTACCAAGCACACTTTTGCCGGGTATAACTAGAGAGAGCGAAACAGAGAGAGAGAGAGAGAGAGAGAGAGAGAGAGAGAATGAGTGCATTTGAAAGAGCAGATTGACAGCCTACTTTGTAGGTTGAAGCAGTACCATACTCCACACATTACAATGAGGCCCGAACACTGGTCACTGAATGATGTCTTTTTAACGCATCTTTTCCTGGCATCTCTGAAGCCAACATTCCATAAGGATAGCCAATTGGCTGTTGTTTTTAAGGTAAATAAGATACAGGCTTAACTTTGCCTTATTTGACATGTCCTAGCTCTCACTGCACCAAAGAGAGAGAGTTCACTTGAACGGCAGTTTAAGAGCAAAGAAGGTGCGAATAGATTGACAGGAAGAATCTCCCTGGGGGAGCAAACTGACTCAGTTTTTATTAAACAAGGAGCTTGATTTCTAAGTACTTGGAAACAAAGGTAGGCTAGTGGGTGGGGCAGGGATGGGAATGTGGAGAGGCCTAGAGAAATTTTTCAGATGTCCTCTGGGAGAAAGCAAGGTAGACAGGATACTAAGATGGAAAGTTTTCCCTCGGGACTCACGAGATTTGTCCACAGGTGAGGCTTGAGGCATGTGCACTCTGGCTAGTGGCTTCTGCCCTCCAGCTCTGCTACATAGAACATACCTTCCGGTGTGTGTGTGTGTGTGTGTGTGTGTGTGTGTGTGTGTGTGTTACTGCACCTCAGATATTTTGGGGCCCTTGGGCCACAGGGCTAGAGTGAGGAAAGTGAGCAAGTAGGTGAGGGAGAAACAGAGATGGAGGCGTTCTATGAGCACAGTCTTGCTCTACTACATTGAAACCACGGGAGGCCAAAGTCAAGGACTCAGTACACACATTTTGACATGAACACATTGAACGCCTCCATCTCTGTTTGGAGGTCTATCATGTTCAGCTGCATTTTCTTTCCACCACATTTACTAGTACCATTGTCGTAATAACCAGATTTGCACAGCAGCCGTATCCTTGGGATTGCTGCATATACTGCCTTTCCCAGTATGAGATCACTGCAGATTGTTCTGAATTGTCAAATGTATGATCATTAGCGTCTACCGGGCAATCTCGGCCAATAGGAGACTGGAGTAGGTCATGTGCTTTCTTCCACTGCTCAGGGGAGCAATTCTTAGCTGCAATCTACCGAGGGTCCTTGGAGAGTGGAATTGGGATGGATCTACTATAGCTCATAGTGAAAATTCTTCAGGACTACACATTTTATTCCCTTTCTTTTCTGTTTGTTTTCTCTTACCATCTTCTTCCCTTCTCTGGGGACACTTTCTCAAATTCATCAGTTGTATGCAAGCCCTTGATCTAGAGGGCATTGCCTGAGGAAGCAGGGCAGAGCTGGAGCTAAAACATCCTCTGTTAAAGATTTGATTTAAAGTAGCCTGGAAATATTTAATACTTACCTCTGCAATCCTTTCCTCTAATGTAGACATTTTCTTTCTCCATTCTTTTCCTGCAATTCTTTCTTCTCGCTTCATGCCCAAGTCTCCTATTCTCCTACCCAATAACTCAGCTCTTTACGGATCCCACGGATGCCCACAGGGTGATGGGGGGTGGAAGGTCAATTCCTCTCTTTGGCTGCCCTGGGCATCTTGAACATGGTCACATAGCATAGCTGGCTAATTAGATGCTCTTTCCTAGAAGTGATTCTTAAATAATCAACATAAAAATACAGGTATTTCTGAACAAATTGAGTACAAGTGGTACAACCAGGAGCTACGGACAAGCAGCACGGATCGGGCTCTCCACAGTACTGGGGTCATTCTGGCCACTTTGCTCCTGAAACCTTGATGGCAGTTTCTAAGCTCATCTCTCTAACCTGGTTTTTCTGCCCTGCCTACTGGGTCATCTTCTATTGATGACTGTTCCAACTAAGTGAACCATAATCTGTCTCTGCTGGTTTTTGGTTTTAAATATTACATGTGCACCTTCCCTGGAAGCCTGGCTCTTCTCAGAGAAATATCGCATTATTGGCTCCTCAGGGTTTTTTGCAAAGCAATCTTCTGTCCTTTATCTGTTCGTCCTCTCTCTCTTCTCTCCATATCATGAGGAATGCTATTCAGTCACCCCTTGGCATCCATGGAAGATTGATTCCAAAATCTGTGAGGATAGCAAAGTCGGAGGATGCTCACTTTCCTTAGATAGCGTGGTGTGGGTTTTGTACATAACTTCCAAACATTTTCATATACACTTCAAAATCACCTCCAGAGCATTTATAATACCTAAAAAACAATGTGACACGTAAGTAGTCAGTATATGGTATTGTGCAGAGAATAAGGAAAAAGTCAGCAGGGCCATATTGTTTTTTACATACTTTAGCACTTGGCTGACTGATTCTGTGGGTACAGAGCCATGGTTGTGGGGCCACTGTATAACCTTTAAAAGCTTCTCAGTCTGCATGCAGTCCTTTGAGCCCGGTCCCCTGAGAGGCCTGGTCCTTTGGAAAGCCGTGCTCACCTTCCACATTTGCCTTCTACCCTGTTCTCTCCCTCCCTCTCTCCCCCTCTCTCTCCCTCCCTCCTTCTCCCCTCTCCCCCACCTCAGGAACAGTAGTTTAAGAGTAACAGTTATTGTGTAGCTTCTAGTAGAAATCCCGAGAAAGGAAATGCTCGTGGTAGAGGTATGATCTTCGGAAGGAATCAAAGGTCTAAGCAATGTACTTGCAGGGCCTCAGAATGATTTACCATGGACTGCTCCGAGTGCCTTTGTCTCTTGGGTTGCTTATGCGCTGAGGGAACTCCATCATTTGTGTTTCACAACCTGACGCAAGACATGGCTGGTGCAATCAGTTTACTATTTGTTCTCAGGCCATGAGCCCAGGTAAGGGAATCGCTTTTCCACCGACTCCCAGGGGTTGCTGTTCCTGTTCCTGCCTTTGGGAGCGACCTGATCCAGAGCCTTGCCACTGATCAGTCAGGTCAGGTCATCTCTGGGCAGCAGCCCTGTGGAGGAAAAAAACAAAAAATGAAAGCCGGAAACCCCCCTGGTTGTAGAGGTGAAGGCTGATTTCCTGGTCCCCTGGAAGGAAACCCTCAGCGAGACTGCAATTAGTTCCCAGGGAAGCACCTGGGCTGGCCTGCTCCTGGGGGATGGGGGGGATGCGGGGGACAGCTCATTTATATTCACTTTCAGAGGTAGGGAGAGGTATTTCAAGGCTACTTCCTCATGCTCCTGCACTTGAAACTTAAGAATGATTCTGTCAAAAGTGAAGGTTTAAAAAAACGAATACTAAAATCGCTTTAGAAGTTAACTACCAGTCATTTTTTTTCTCTCCAGATGGTGACTATGAAATATGAATTGAGATCATAGGGATAGGAAAGATACCCAATGATTTGCACAGCGGGGAAGAAATCTGTTCTGCCCATCTCCTGCAGAAAGGACAGTTGTCTGCAAGGTCAGACTCACCTACCTGGGTCCTCCCGGGAAGTCTGGGCCCCCGCAGAAAGGCTCCAAGGCTGCCATAGAAGCAGAGAAAGGAATTAGTGACTGTTTGCTTTTTCTCTGTGGGTGTTGACCAGCTGCCGTTCACAGAGGTAGACGATCTGTGTCTTGTGACCAGGAAGGGTCCCATTGGAGTGCTGGGATCATAGAGGGACCCTTCCAGGTAATTCCATCCCTGCAGCCTGAGTGCTGAGAACTGGGCTCCCCTGAGCTATCCTAGATGGGGCAGCGTACAGATTGCAGCTGTTAGAAACTGCTGGAAGCATGGAGGAAACTAAAGATCAATTACGAATTGCAGGACTGTTAACAGCAAACTACGGAAACCATCAGAAATGTGCCTGGGGCTAGTTCATTATCAGTAGCAGAGGACCCAGGCTTCTCCCAGGCAATCTGCCTGTGAGAATTGACATATGAAAGGCCCCTTGCCTTTGGCCACTCATTCCGCACCTGGCATTTACAAAACTTAATTTCATTTTAAATAGTCAATATATCCGCATGGTACAAAATTAAATACAAAAAAAGCATAATTAAAAATCTCTCTATCACTCTTGTCCTTAAGGGGTCCACTTTCCCTCTTCAGAAGAGACTGTGTGTGTGTGTGTGTGTGTGTGTGTGTGTGTGTGTGTGTGTGTGTGTTATCCTGGAAGCATCTGTGGATTGTACAAACACATAGATCTCCTTTAAAAATATGTAGAAAATCTACACTTATCCCTGTGTATTTTTGGGACTAAGCAATTTGGTGGAGTAATTTCAGATGTACATAAAATATTAAAAGCAATACAAAAATTTCTGTATTTCCTTATCTTTTTCTCTCTACTGTTAACCTATTACTGTAGTACATTTATCAAAACTAAAAATATCAAATCATTATGTTACTATTAATTCAATTACAAGCTTTATTTGCATATCTTAAGTTTTTTCCCACTAATGTCCACTTTCTGTTCAAGAATCCAATCTAAAATACCACATTGTGCTGAAACATACAGAGCTTCCTGGGCTAGAGGTGTAGCTTAGCGGTTAAGATCACTTGCCTGGCAAGTGTGGAGGCCCTGGGTTCAATTCCCCAGCACCACATAGGCTGGGCATGGTGGTACCCTGCACACTTGTGGAAAAATATGTGAATAAAAAGAAAATAGAAGGCCTCTACCACTAGGTATGACAGAAACCAAACAAAGTAAAACAAAATATTTCTTCTCTTCTCTTTCATTACACATAAAAATAGATATTTATGTATGTGGGTGGGTGCATCATTATATGACTTCTCATGCACAGATGTATGTAGTCAACATACAGAAGAATTCCACATACCTCACTCTCACTGCAAGTCTTCCCCAAGGTAAATACCAACGTTTCCACTCTCCGTAACTCACAATAGTTGTATCATTTTGAGGAGGCCATAGAAAAGGCGATAACCAAGTCTGGAACCATTTGAACATACTCAACCTGCAGTGGTACACAGTGATACCTATCAATGCCTTTTAAAATTCAGTAATATTATTAAAGGAATGTACCATTCACTCACTAAAAGAGGCTTGTTTTCTTTTACCTCATGTAACTCAGGAATTTATCCTAACCCCAGCGGGAGATTTTTACTAAAAAAATAATTTACTGCTCTCATTTTTGAATTAAAAATTGATATGTGGTAAGTAAAAAGCAGAACAGAAAAGAAAAACAAAATACAGATGCAAACATGTAAAAGGGACCAAGCGGCATGCCAGTTCTCTTCTTCAACCCCCAAAATACATACAGGCATCTGTGAAAGTAAGGCGCTTGCAAAAGTTTTGTCTCATGCCTGATTTGCTTTATTTCTTTTTTCAAATAACAAATCTTTATTTCTATTCATTTGTTTGAGAATACTGACACAGTACCCAGGCTGGTAGCCAACGAACAATTGAAGAACGACCATCACAAGAACCTCAGGAGCTGTGTGCTCTCCCAGTGGGTGTTGCCCCTTCTCTCACAAACTAGAACACTGTTTTCAATCTTTCCCCTTTCCTTTGCATTCCCGTGTAGTTTTGCGTTAGGTGTCTATGTCCCTCTACATCCCTTGTCACTTTTCAGATGAAAAAGCGAGACACAGAAAAGCCAGTAGCTTATCCAGCTTGAAATTTACAGTGGGTAATTTGCAAAGAAAGTAATAATACCTGGATTCAAAATTCAAATGACCTGATTTAAAAATTCTTAGGCTTAACTGCTACTCAAACTGAATTTTTATTAATTCTATAAATACTTGTGACTAAAATGGAAAATCTAACTTTATAACTTTTAGGAAATAAATATCCAAAAGTAAATGTCTTTATCTTGAGGTAGCAAAGAATTTCTAAACAAACGCAAAAACATACCCCGTAAAAGAGAAGATAAATTCATCAGTTCTAAACTTCAATTCATCAAAGAAGCTATAAAGGGATACAAATTTGAGCCATAGCCGTGGGAGATGATATATGAAACAGTACGAACCAAAGATTCAGAACTGTTTTTTAAAAATTTGAGACAATTTTAAAAATTCAAAAAAAATTTAATTTTAATGAAGAAAAGACACAACAGGCATTTACTCTATAGGCATTTCATAAAGAAAAACTGAGAACTGCAGTGTAACTCCGATCAATGCCTGCCCATCTCCCCGGCATTACCCAACAAGGAGAAAAATGCATATGCCTGCCTGTTCCCACACCAGTTCTACTCCTGAACCATGCACAAGAACATTCTTGGCAAAACTGTTTATAATCATAAATCACACACACGCGCACACACATACATGCAAGTGCACACACACAATCACAAAAGCATGTATGTAGGGATGTATTTCTTCAATGGAAAAAGAAACATAGGCATATAGATCAACATGAGTGAATCTTGAAAACTTACATTTATTGAAAACACAGCAAACATGAAAGAGCACGTGTGAGTACATTTAATTGCCCAGAATGAGCAAAACTAATTTAATAAAATAACAATATTTTTGTAGTCCTGAATATAAAGTGAATATATACATATTAACTGCTAGAATTCTGCCAAATCCGTGACATTATAAGTATAAATGGAGGCCTAATTTTACTTCTTTCTGTAAGTAATTTGATTGTCTCAGCATCATTTATAGAAAAAATATCTTTAGATTTTATCACTGTGTAAAAAACTTCATTGTGGCATAAATCGGATTCTTTTGAGTGCCTGTTTTGAGGCAATCATTTTATATTGTCCTATTTTATATTTGTGAAGAAATAATGTATTTTCTTTATTACTATCATAAAAATTCTTGATTACTGATAATGAGATTTTCTCCACCTTCTTCTTTGGAATATCTTGCTAATCTTGACTATGCTCTATGACATACATTTGAGAATTATTAAGACTTAAGAGAAAAAGAATGAGTTATGTCTCAGAATTGCATTGAATTTAATTGGAAAGAATCAACATTCATGTGATATTGAGGCTTTCTACTCATGAACTTGGCCTCTTTACTCATTTGACTGACTTAATGGTCCTGTAATTTGGTTTTACAGTTTTCATTGAACAGGCATTGCAAGGCCTACATCAGATTTATTCCTAATAATCTTGTTCTACGTTGTTATGATAAATGCTCCTTTATTTAAAATTGAATTTTCTAATTATTTTTTTTGCTATGAAAACACAGCTGACTCTTTTTACTAAGAAATTTGTCTCATGTCTTATGCATTTTAACGATTTGTACTTTTATATTTTTAGTAGAGGTTGTCCTACATAAATCATCAAATCGTTGGCCAGTAACGACAGTTTTGTGCCTGACATTTCAATCCCTGTAGTTGTTGCTACTTTAGGTCTTGCTGCGTCATGAAGGACTTCCAATCTCCTGTGGAGTAAAGGGCACACTATCACCTGGTTTATTTTATATGCTGTGTGAAGTGCTTTTAGGCTCACCGTGGGCTCACATGGGTTTGTTGTAGATTTGCTATGCATTCCCTTCTATTCCTACTTTTTTAGAGATTTGTCATAACTAGTAGTCAAATTTTACCAAATGCCACTTCTGTACCTGGGGTTATAGAATATTTTACCCTTTAAGTTACTTTGGAAATGTTCATATATTATTCACATGATTTTTCTCAAATACTTAGCAAAAATCGTTTTTAATTCAACTTACTAAATGAATTCTCACATGTCTCACACCAAGGCCTGTCATATAAAATCTGTAACTGATAGTTAAATTTATTTAAAGCTATAGAAGCTTCCGGTTTTTTAATGCTTTCTTCTTAAGTACTTCTGATAAATCATATTTTCAAGAGATTTTTTTCTACTTAGGTAAGTAATTCAATTTATTGGCCTGTGGTTTTAAAAAAGTTTTGTCTTTCTGATTTCTACAATATTTATAAATTCTACCCTTTTATTATTGTATTTAACTATTTATTTTTGAGGTCTGAAGATTGAACCCAAGACCATGTGCTCTATGCCTGAGCTACATTGTCAAAGCTAGATTCTTTTCTTCTTTAAATTAACTTCTTCTGGAGCTATCTAATCACTTTCAGAGCAGTTACTGAGAGAGACTTCCAGGTAAAATGTCAGCCAATTAGAAGAACTACACAATGCCTCCTCATGGACTCACTTAAAAAGTTGAAATAATAAATAAAAACTGTTCAACTTAGCTGGGACATGAAGGAGTTCGTCATAATTGAAAGGAAGACATGGGAAGGTCAGAAATTCTGAAGATTCATTGGATGTGGAGGAACCCAGCAGCCCAAGAAGCAGCCTCAGGCCCCCCAGCAAGCAGCCCTGAGTGGCCGGCATCTGCAGACAGAGGAGAGCTTGGAGCTTGAAACCTCTGACTGAGGTAAGCACAGATCTGGGACAAGTGGGGATGGCAGCAGCTGGTAGACCCCCAGCCTCCAAAAATGAGCCTGTGGGTAGTGCAAACTGCAAACGCAATGTGAGTTTCCCCTAGAAAAGGCCTTCCAGACCCTAGACCAGAAGCAGTGCTCAGCAGCCATAATAGGCAGTGACATAAGTAGGAGCCATTTTTTAAAAAGAGCCCAAGACTGAACTGTTTGGAGTAAAATAAGGCTTAGAATAGCACACCAGGATTTTTGGTGTCACTCTTAGACAGTGCCTAGGAAGAAACTGGCATAAGAGATAGTTGCAGAGAGGAGAGAAAGGCCACTGACTCCCTGAACTGCTCAGGTGGTAGTGGGAGCATCCCACAGGGCAAAGAGCTCTGCCACTGGGGGAGGAAAGATCCAGGACATGTGGGAGAGCTTTGCTGAGGGCCTGTGTTTGATCAAGACACCTCAGAGGCAATTGAACTGCTAGGCTCTCCCTCACTACCTGCTCACAGCACACAACTCAGGAATCTCAGCCCCCCCCCCCCCCACCACAGACCCTCATACACACTCAAAGACACCTCTTGGCTAAGCCTTCCAAGTGAAGTCCCTCAACAACAGAAACATGGGAAAAAGACAAGGCAACAGGGCACACAGAGAATTGCCTGAGACCCCAGAATCTAATGGCATGAGCCCTGAAATAGTAGGAACTCATAGGGAAGGAAGTAAAAAAGCAAATAAATGAGTTGAACAGCCAGTTCAAACAATATACTCTTATATTTCTTATAGAAATGCAAACAATGATCAGCAGGTTTAAAGAGGAACTTACTAAACAAATAGTGGTCCTAATGAATACAAAGCCTATGGGAGCCACAAATAAATTTAAATAAAAGCCACAACTAAAATGTTGGCTGAGGTAAATAAGAAAATGCAAGATATGCAGGAACATTTTGGTAGAGAAATGAAAATTTTGAAAAGAAATTTATCTGAAATTCACGTTATAAAAAAATACATTTGAAAGCAGGGGAAGTCAACTCAAATATTGTGAGGACAAAATTTCAGACCTTGAAGACAAGGCTGAGGAAACAAATGCTATTATTAGGCAGGACTCCAAAATTAGAAATGAGTAATGTAGCTGAATACAAAAGATGATGGATGATTCAAAGAGAACTGATCTAGAGTTATGGGTGTGGGAGAAAGAGCAGAGGACGGTGTAGAAGGTCTAAAGAATTTATTCACAGAAATAATGCAAGAAAATTTTCCGAATATAGGAAAAGAAATTAATTTTTAGTACAAGAAGCTTACAAAACACTGAATAACCTCAGTCAGCAACGAGTCTTGCTATGACATATCATAATAAAACCTTAGAAAGAAAACATGAAGAGAGAATATAAAAAGCAGCAAAAGAAAAACAGACACTATTTTACCAAGGCAAACTCAATAAAATTACTGCAGATTTCTCAATGCAAACTTTAAAGGCCAGGAGACACTGAAGTAAAATCTTTCAATCTTTAAAAGACAGCAAGCGTCAACCCAGGTTCCTGTCCAGCAAAATTATCCATGAAAATTGAAAGAGAAGTAAAAAATGTTCATGACCAAGAATCCCTAAGGAAATTCGCAACCACATAGCCCATCCATATAGGAGACAAGCAGCACCAAAGAATATGGAGGAAAGAAAATATCTAAAGAGAAGATATAGCCAAAAAAAAGACAACCATTATTTGATTGGTATCCCACTAAAACAGAACCAGCTTTCCCATAAAATCTGTGAAACTTCTCATAATTATTATTTTTATTATTATATTAGTTTTAATCTGTAAAACTTTTTGGTGTGCATGGTATGTATAGGTACTCAGCTGGGCTGAAGTGGCAGAGGCAGTGGCTTTGATTTGGGATATTATTAATTTTAAAAATAGTAAGAGTACATAAGTGGTTCTTGGGGTCTTCCCCTGAGACTGTCATTGAATGGTAAAGATAAAAGATCACATTGTCTTAGTCCATTGGCTAAGAACCCAGTCAGCTGTCAGTTCCACTTGTGACTCCTAAATTTTACTTTTTCATTTTATTCTCTGTAACTAAATTTGTAATAATGATCTTCTGCATTCCTTCCTAGTTGTCTTTGAGAAAAAATTCTTTAAAAATTATGAAATAACTAAGTATGCTGTTATATATTGTTTTAGGTGTAATATAGGTGACATAGACTTAAGTTCATGAATGTAATGATTCATTTATTTGATCTTTGATGTGAGTCTAGACTAGAGAAACTGATTGATGTAATGATGCATAGCAGCATAATTGATAATAGCCAAATTTTGGAAGAAGCCAATATGCCTGGATACAGATGATTGGATAAAGAAAATGTGGTATGTAAACACAATGGAGTATTACTCTGCCAATAAGAATGAAAAACTTGAGTCTTTTTTTAGGAAAATAGATGCACTTTGAGACTATTATGCTCAGTGAAATGAATCATGTCCTGGAAGTTAAATATATGGTTTCTCTAATATGATAAAACCAAATTATACAAAAGTAAAAGATATGAAAGAAAGAAAGAAAGAAAGAAGACAGACTTTGTAGATAGGGAAAGGGAAAGGAGGAATGAGAGGGAGGAAAGAATAAAAGGAGGTGATAGTAAAAAACAAAAGAACCAAATGAGGGTGATATTGGGAGCTAAGGGGGAGGGGGAAGTTGTGGGAGGATCAAAAAGGGAGAGGGGAATGGATTATAATTTTAACACAATACGTATGCACAGAATACTCAAGTTCAATGTAAACACTGTGCATCACATATATATGGGATAATTTGAAAAAAAGAACAGTTGCTGATTTTATCACCCTTTGCAAAGAAATCAGTTTCCCATTGTTAACTCCCCATATTATATTTACCTTTTGTGTAATATTTTTTCTTATCTTATCTCCTTTGGTATACTTGTGTGCTTTTCTTCCTCTAAACTCTTAATATACTCTGTCAAAACATGGTTCATTAGCTTTATTTTAATACCACCTACTCAAGTCATAATTCTTTTTCTCAAATATTGCATCAGCTCTGCTCCCACACATTTTAATACCTATTCACAGTTCACTGCGTGGTGTTCAGTTCACCGCTCACAACAGTATGGAAGGGTCGGATGTAACTCAAGACTGGAGAAGAGAACCCCAACTCTTAGGTACACAAGTCAGAGAAGCGCTGGCTGTTCCGCTGGAGGACTCAGAGGCTGGAACACAATTGCAGGGTGCCTTCCCTAGTCCTGTCTCGACTGATCTACGTTCCTAACAGGAGAAGCGCCATCGCTTCTTGAACAGATCTAAGGGGCGTGGATTGAGCTCTGGCTTTTCCAATATGGTTGAATTCAACCGGTATCCTTGAGTATTGTTGTGGACAAAAATCCCTGCTCTGGGGTGCCAGCCTGAGGTGGGTGGGGATCAGTATCCTTTTGACCATTCCCAACCATTCACCATTGTTTTCAGTATCATTCAGTTCTGAGCATTTTTCTAATTAATTTGTGATTCATTCTTTCAGTTGTTTGGAAGTTTGTTTTCTACCTTTTCAGTCTGTTTTTCCCAAACTTTTTATGGTGATAAATTGGGAAAACTAAAAATAGAAGGAATTGCCACATACCCTACTGCTAAATTCAACAACTGTAAACATATTATATATATATATATATATGTTTTTCATTTCTCTTGTCCTAAAATTGTCCTAAATCTGGTCATTTAAATGTACTTCAGTGTCTGTCATGCACACGCTTACTGGTGTCACTTCTTTGTTTTTTGTTTTCCATAAGTGGATGTTCAAAGGTTACATTATGGTTTTTTGACTCCAAATCTGAAATCAATGCCTTCCTCAAGTAGTTCTGATTTCTCTGAGCAGTGTCTGGTACTTAGGGTATATACGTATGTGTGTGTGTATGTATATGTATATATATATTTTTGGGGGGTTGTATTATTATTAATTTTCAACCTAGTAGAGTGTAGTGGCTACAGAATGTAATCTATAATTCTGCTTGAACAGCAATTACCACACTGTATAACATAAATCTGTATAATTAAAATATTAATAATTAAGAAAGATTTTATTATACATATTATTTTTTTAAAATTCTGCATATGTTTGTAAAAAGTACATTCTGTAACAGGAAGTTATTTTTATGACTTTTAGGTAATATTTCTTGTTGAATGATCAAGTCTTCTAAACTTTTGGTACCATTCTACTGCTTGTGGTGGGTTGTCACTTGAAGCAGATACTGTACATGATGTCAATCTTTTGAAATTGACTGAGGCTGATTTTATGACCTAACAGGAGTCTCCCAATCCTGGCCAGTGACCTGCTTGGAATTGGTCCACACAGCAAGAAGTGAGTAGAAATTGAGGGAGTGGAGTGTCAGTCATCCGTGTTTACAGCCTTTCCCTGTCGCTCACATTGCCACCCAAGTTCCACCTCCTGTCAAGTCAGCAGAATTAATCCTGGTACCAAAAAGGTTGGTGATCATTATCCTAACATATGTGCTCTTCTGGAAAATCCTTTGTGTGCATTTGAGGGCAACGTTTAGTAATGTTGTTGGATGTAATATTTTCATAGGTGATTCTCATGTGTAACTGATAAATGTGCACAAAATACTCAAGTTCAATATAAACATTGTGATCACGTGTATACACATTAATAAAACAGAAATAAAGTTTTATTATTTGCTTTATTAATCTTTTCTGTATTTGTTCTGTGCACTACTGAAAGGGAATATTTAAGTACCTCACTGATTTTTTTTTTTTTTTTTGAGAGAGACAGGATCTTGCTGTGTAGCCCAGGCTGGTCCTGAACTCATGGCAATCTTCCTGCTTCAGCCTCCCGAGTGCTGGGATCACAGCTGTGTGCCACCACACCCAGTTAATGTGGTGCTGGGGGAATCAAACTCAAGGCTTTGTGCTTGCTAGGCAAGTGCTGTGCTATTTCTCCAGCCTGCCTCACTATGATTTTTGAATTTTCTATTTCTTAAATTCTTTCAGTCTTGCTTCATGCATTTTGAGATTCCTTTGTATATGTATACATGTAATTATTATGGATTAATAGCTCATCTTTCATCTTTTTTCACCTCTAATGAAAAAAAATGTACCTTTAAAAAGTTCTAGTCTATTTTTCTGATACTTCTGCAGTTGTATTCCTTCACTCATTTTGCTAATATTGTTATATATATAAAACATTAAAATGTAAAACAGCCTTCTAAGTGTATTTTTCAAATATTTCCTTGTATGACTTTCTGTATTTTTTAAAGAAGCTATGGAAAGCTAAAAAGGCAAATGTGTATTTATAGAATTTGTTATATAAACTGTGATAGGACTATTTCTGATTCTCTTTTCCTATTGTGAACTTGAGCTGCCTTAAAGTATAATATTTATATTTTTACTCCAATACAAATTTGTTCTCTTCTGCCTTCTTTGTACTTTTATAATCCATTATATTTATATATGTGACGGGCACAGTGGTGCAAATATGTAACTGTTGTTTAAGTTATTGGCTATTAATTCAGATAAGAATAAAAGAGAATAAATATATTTTACTGTATTTTATAATTACTCAAAATACTGTAGCTGGTTCAATTTCTTCTTTATGCAGATTTAAATTGTGTCTGATAACACTTGTTTTCAATATAAATAGTTTTAGGTTTTTTTATAAAATGGGTGTAGTATTAACTAGTTTTCTGGTCCCCCCCCCCATTTTGTTGATATATATAAGCACAAAATTTGAAGTTTACAATGAAGTTGAGCATTTTGTGCACCTACCCGTATCTTGTCAAGGTGACAAGGACTTCGCTACTCTCCTTTTGTCCCTCCCTCTACCCACCCCGCCCTCCCTCCCCACCCTACCCCCCTGTTTCGCTTTGTTTTTCGTTTTAGGTTCCATAAGAGTTGTGATCTGGGTCTCTCATATCAGAGAGACCATTCGATGTTTCACCTTCTACTTCTGACTTACTTCACTAAGCATGGTGTTCTCAAGTTTCTTCCATTTGCCCATAAAAACCTCCATGCTGTTGGACTTTATAGATGCAGTGTTCCATCGTGTATCAATACCACAGTTTGTGTATCCATTGGTCTGTCGATGGGTATTTTGGTGTCTTCCATATTTTAGCTATTGTTAGTTGTGCTGCTACAAACATGGGTACACATACATGTACCTCTGTTATGTGTTGTTTTGACCTCTTTTGGAAATAGTCCCAGGAAGGGTGTCACTAGATCAAAGGGGATATTTATTTCCATTCTGGTTTTTAATGTGTTCTAAATGTATTTATGTGACCTCAAATTTTTTATTACTTAAGTTCTTTCCCCCATTTTATTGATATGCATAAGTACAAAATTTAAAGTTTACACTGATCATGAGCATTTTGTGCACATACATATCATATTCTCCTCTCCCCCCGCCCCCATTCCTATTATTTTTCACATTAAGTTCCATGAGATAGTTGTGATCTGGGTCTCTCATATCAGAGAAACCATTTGATATTTCACTTTCTGCTTCTGCCTCACTTCACTAAGCATGATGGTCTCAAGTTGCCTCCATTTGCCTACAAAAGCTGTTATTTTTCTGGAAATTATAATCTTGATTGAGAACGGTTTCTCTGAATGCTTCTATTTCTCTCTCTCTTTTTCTGTAGGACTCTGCACGCATAATTTGGCTTGTTTAAAGATGTCCCGTATTTCTCTGAGTCTCGAGTTTTTCCCATTTTAAAGATGGCACGTTCTCTATAAATATATCTTTAAGTCTGTGATTATTTTTCAGCTCAGTAATATGCCTCATATATTCATTTGCTACCTGAAACTTTTTTGTTCTAGGCATCTGGGTCATTTTACCGACCCTCCGTAAGAACTGAGAAGTGGAACCAGGATTGCAGTAGTGAATAAATAAATGTGGAGAAATTACTGGAGACATCTGTTGCTTTGGGGAATTTAGCGAGCAAATCAAGCATGTCTGGGAGAAACTGGTAAGCCATCCATTGCGAGCATGAGGCGATTACGCAGGAAATAAAATTATCATGTCTGATTATGATTCTACAGAATTGAAATAAAATTTAAACAGAAAGCATGCACATTTATTTTTCTAGAAAGTCAAGTGTTAGAATAAAATATAGTGTATAATATATTGATCATATTTAGTTATTGACTTCTTGAGTTTAATTTACCAGTGTCTCTTATGGAAATAATCAGATACCAAAGGAGTGTGTTTGTTTTAGCAAGGCTGATGTGAAAAGTGGAGCTGTACGAAATAACCTTTGTCTTCTAGAAATGAGAATCCCATCTGTGAGTCCGTCTTTCAGTGATTCATAAAGTGCATTGAAATTAATAGAGGTCGAGTTAGCCTGAAGAGAACCGCTATCTGATCTCATCATATTGACATGTATAGAATATTTTATCTAGCAATAGAAGACACATTTTTCTTGGGGTGGATCCTATTTACCACATAGACTCTACTTGAGCCACAGGACACATATATGCTATGTTTTGGGAGTGGCAGTGTTGAAGAAGGTATTTCTCTGAAGTCTAGGTTGGTCCTGTACTCATGATGGAGTCCAGGTTGGCCTCAAACTCACAGAAATCCACTTGCCTCAGGTTCCTGAGTGCTGGGATTACAGATGTGCGCCACACACCCAACTTATATAGTGCTGGAGAATCAGATTCAGGGCCTTGCACTCGCTAGGCAAGTGCTCTAACCACTGTGATATCCCTCCAGTCCACTCTTTTTTTATTAATAGCATTCCTACAAAATCCTCAGACAAAAATGAAATCCACTAAAAGCCAATTACATAAATCATCACTTATCATCAAATGGTCCTATATTTAAACGGCAGCGATCTGTCACACATTCCTATTGGAATGGCCAAAGTCCAAATACCTGACAAAAATCAAACATGGTGGATTATACAAAGCCAAAGGAAATGCCATGTCTTGCTGCTGGAAATGCACACCGGTGTAAGGCACTCTGAGAGACAGGCAGCTTCGCAGAAAGCTGACCGTCATTGTGCCATCCCATCTAGCATCCTGCCCCTGGGTGTTTGCCCAGCTGACTGAGAAAATCTGCTCACACAAAAGCGTGCCTATGCATATGGATGACAGCATTATTCATAATCACCTCTAACTGGAATCAATCAAAATGTCTTTAGCAGGTGACGAGATAAATGGCAGAGCATCCCTGCAGCGGAATACAATGAAAAGAAATGGACTCTTCATCTTAAAAGAACTGCCCAGGCTGGGCTCGGCGACACATGCATGCAATCCTCGCTATATGGGAGCCTGGCAGGTGAACCCGAAATTTAAGCCCAGCATGGGAAATTTTCTAATTTTAGGTATTGGAAATTAAATCCTAGAGTTCTCTACCACTGAGCTATGTTCATACACTTCTCTCTCTCTCTCTCTCTCTCTCTCTCTCTATATATATATATATATATATATATATATATATATAATATATATACACACACACACACACACACACACACACACACACACACACACACACACATTTTTCTTTCTGAGACATGGTCATTCTAAAAGTTGCTTAGGTAGAACTTGAACTTGCAATCTTCCTACATCAGCCGCCCCTCAGTGCTGGGATTCACCAGAATGTGCCACCACAAAAAAAAAAAAAAAAAAAAAAAAAAAAAAAAAAAAAAAAAAAAAAAAAAAAAAACAGAGGAAACTTAAATGAATAGTGTTGAGGGAAGAAAGCTACTAAGAAGACCATCTATTACATGCTTCCAATTAAGTGGCAATTTAAAAAGGGAAAAAACTCAGGGACAATCATGAGATCAATGTTTTATCAAGAGTGAAGTAGATGAAGATTCAAACTTTTTTTACAATTATGTAGCTACACATAATTTTGTCTAAAACAAACATTCTGAGTCTGTCTCATTTCACTAAGCATGATGGTCTAAAAGTGATATCCATTTACTTGCAAATAACTCAAACCTATCAGTCTTTATGGCAGAGTAGTACTCCACTGTGTACATATACCATATTTTTTGTATCCATTGGTCATATCCAGTTTAGCTATTGTTACTTGTGCTGATGCAAACATGAATATCACATACAATAAATAATCTAGATAAATTGCAGTCAAATGTGCAAGATGTTGGGAGTCAAGAGGGATGAGGGAGGGGGCCAGAAGGTGAAAAGGGGGAGGGGAAATGAATGTGAAGTAGACACAATATATATGTGCACAGAATTCTCAACCTCAATGTAACCGTTGTGCAATATACATACATACATATATATATATATATATATATATAAACAAAAATGGGAAAAATCTTTAGACTAAAGGATGAAAATATGCATATATAAAAATAAATCATATAGGATTCTAGCATAAAATTCACAAAGTAACAAATGAATCTAATTGTGTTCAGTATTACTGTTATTGAACATTACCGAGAGATACAGGAGACCAGGTGCAGACCCAGACAAACTTGGAAATGAGTGGCTCCTACAAGACTCTCTGCAGGAAAACTTGTACATGTGACTGTAGCCCAGCTGATAAAGTTGTTTCCCATAGAAGCAGGTGTTGACAATTTTGATACTCTTATTCCTTAATCCTGAAATAACTAAGCAAATCAGTTATGGGTGGCAGAATCCAACTTTTTCTCCATTAAAGTAAGAAGCAGAAGAATGTAGTATCAACCATGTTACAGTGAGTTAAATTGGGAGCTGTCAGCATGAAGTCATAGCTAGCTTAATTTAGTGAGACACATGTATCAATAGAAATAGAGATATTTTACACATATGTCAATATGGAAATATGTTTACACATTTGTAATACATAGAATATTTTACATATAGAAGGGCAAATGTGTGTGTGTGTGTGTGTGTGTGTGTAATATTTATGTACCCATAAGATATATGGTTGCATATGTATACCCACAATGTATGCTTAGTATCCAGGTCTTGGCTTCTAATTTGACAAAAAGAAACTGCTTCTTTTAGATTCAAAATTTGGACCAGGTTAAGCTCCTCAGGAAATAATAAAGCTTTGAAGAAGAAAAAGAGGAGGGGGGCAGTAGGAGGAAGAGTAGGAAATTCTACAGTGTTGCAGAAGTCAATGGCCATGTGAATCAACAACAGTACCAGCTCCCTACGCCCCCTATAGCAAAGATTATTACAACATAAGAAAGTCGTGTTGGACTATACCCCGAAGTGTGAAATAAATAACTGTGACTCTACATTGACATAAATAAATGACTGCCTATGCAAATAAATGGAAAATAATCTATAAATAAATCTCCCAGGTAGAGGAATTTCGAATCATTCCTGTAGGTATTCCACATTCAAAGACATGGAGCTCACATCCCACTCAAGTGCAGGCTGCACATAGCTGGAGTACTGTGTAGACAGACTGTGGGGAGGTGGGAGGGGAGGATAACTCTCAGTGCGATAAACCTATCCAGCACCGCCTGACAGTCAGGTGGGCAAGGGCAACACTAATAGTAAGCCATTATGTTGGCAGTAGGTATCATTTGTATAATATGATAAAAGCGGTACTTAACTAGTGTGCCCTGTACAAGACCTATATAGCCATGAGATTTCTTATCTTAAAATCATGAGACCAATTCAGACAAATCCAATTCTAGGGATATTCTAAAAAAAAAAATACCTCATCAGTACTCTAGAAAATTATCAAGACTGCCCAAAATAAGTAAAAATCAGGAAAATTTCACAACCAGAAAAACTCAAATGGGGACACCGTGGCTAAGAGCTGCTTTGCATGTGGCCAGGTCACCAGAAAATTGGTATTTATACCCATTAACAGTAAGGAGGAGGACAAACTGACTGTTTAAAGAAAGTAACCTGGAGACGCGAGCATAAATCTAGGTTCAAATCTTGAATTAAATGTCTCAGATTTGAAACATTTTATGCAAGTTTCTAAATTTCGCTGAACACAATCTTATCACCTACAAATAAGCGGTAATATTTACCTCAGGCACGTATCCTGGAAATTATCTGGATATGTACATTAAGCACACAGCATGCTGAAAGCCATTCTTTTGCTGGGCTTATAGCTTCATTATTGTACTATCGCATAGTACAATGGAAGGAAGCTAATATCAACTCAGATACTTGAAACTCCCCTTCAGAGAGCCAGAAACGTACCTAGATGGATCCAGGGACTCCAGGTAGCCAGGTGTGCCCGTGTCTCCCCTCCACCTTAGTGCTGTTGGGACTCGTCTGAGATCTAAGAGCATGCTGGGAGACGGCTGTGCATTTCTCGTTTATGTTGCTGATGTTTTTATTTCTTAATGGTAGAATAATTGCAAAGAGGACACAGTGTGCTCCCACGTGCTTCACATCCATGCTCCTGCTATTGATATCTTCCACTAATATGATACACATTCACAATGAACGAATGCATGTGCATGCTTTATTATTGACTAATATCCATATTTAACTCAGTTTTTTTTTTGCTTTGCATTCTTTTTATTCATAGTTCACATTGGAAAGCAAGGGAACTCTTTATTCTTGCAGAATACTTAGACTATTTTAGTTTTTATCGTAACTTATTTTTTTAATCTAATCAAGAACCCCACAATTTTCACAGGTTCCCAGACACAAGTGAAAGATAGCAAGTGTCTTGTTCGGGTTTGACGCGGCAATTAACCTCCTGCACATTTGCTTTTAACCTTTTTTCTCCTCTTTCTAGTTGTAGCCAAATTACATTTATTACATTTCCAGAATATGCAATTGGAGGGAAGAATGCTTGATTACATTTGGAATTTGCAGACGCATTAATGTGGCGATTATTTGGAAAGCCTGAATTTGTAAGAGGAATGAATGCTGATCTAGAAGTTTGGAGTTCCAGCTGCGAAGTAGCCATGTACCTCAGTGCATCACTTTACTTCCCCTAGTGCGGGCTTCTCCTTCTGAAGGATAGCAAGAACCAACAGCCAATAGCAATGGGCATGGCTATTTCTGTAACCCAGCAGCATTTTCAAACCAGCAAGTGTTTGTAAATAAGACTGTAGTTTGAGATTTAGGTTTTCCAAGCCACAGAAAGGAGTTTTTCTTGGTTTGGGTGGATTGAAAGACTTGGAACTTTCTCTAGAGAGTCGGGTTAGAACACTGGGTAGTGTGTCTCGCTCACCAGGAAAAGAATAGTAGCGATGATAATTTGTTACTTGGAATACTATCCCCCAAGAAATGAAAAAGAAGTACAGGTCAGAATGTATGACTAACCTTTGCCTTGCCCTTGCAGAAAAGCTGGTGAAATTTAGAAATATAGTAATGTCTCTATTAGCCCAGCCTCTCTACCTGAACCAACAACCATGCGTGAAACTTTCCACATTAAACTTTCAGTTCCAGTAAAGTTCATGGCAGCCTCTAAAGCTGCCCTTGGGGGTGACAGCACAGCATTCCTTCGTGCCTGATGCATAGTAGCTGAGAGTGTGAGGGTGGAAAGAGACTTCGTAGGGCAAACGAGCTCAGGACGCTCAGACTGCCCTGCACCCACATTCAACACTCACTTAATGATCCCTGCACGGTGATTTGCAGAATGGGAAACTGGGGCCCGACATAGGACAAATATCCAGTTTCATTGAACTCTAAGCTGCTAATTTGCATTTTTATTCCAAGCCTTCCTGACTCCCCCTTCTGGTTATGTTCATACAAGTTAACTTTCATCCTTGCTTCAGATTTGCTTGCCACTGCCAAACCTTCATCAACTATCCAGAGGAAATAAATTATTCCCTTTTCTATAGTTGTTTTTGCAGCGCGGATCACACAATACTTTATTTCTACGCTCACATAACATTCTCTTCTACAAGTCCGGAATGTCTGTAGAACAGGGACAGTGTTTTGCTGGCCTCGCAATCCTCAGTACCTGGCAAATGCGAGGTGCCCAGAAAATATTTGTTCGGCCTAAGTCACACAATTCATTGGCTACAGAGCTGGAGCTAAATCCAGACCTCTCGACACCCTGCCCAAAATTATTTCACCACCACATTATTACTTTTAGATTTTTAATCACATCCAACTTCCAGATCATTCTCCCCATAAAACCTTCTTGTCTCCTTACCTCAAACCCTACACAGGATTGCTGCGAGAAGAGGGATGCTTTTCATCACAATTACAAAGGCCTGTGCTTGCTGGGGACTTACTGCACGTCAGGTGCAGGCTTAGTGTACTCCAAGCCTTCTTGTGCGAATTCTCTCATTTGGTCCTGACAGCTCTACTAGGTGAGGGATGCTATTAGCTCTGTTTTATCACGAACATTAAGGAGCAAAGAGGTAGCAGAGTTCTCTCTGCTGGGACGAAAGGGCTGAGAGCCTAGCGACACATGGATATGGGCGTGATCCGAGGGGTCGCAAGGCTCCCTGACCTATGTTTGGACAGAGACCAGGGAAATTTGCAAAGATGTAAACCCTGTGTTTTGGTTTGGATCTGGAATGCCCTCCAAAATCTCATATTTGGAAAGTGACTCATAGGAATTAATCCATTGATTTCTTGTGCAGTCAGAATGAGGAGACAATTAGTGCTTGACCTGGAAGTCCTCCCCACCCCTCCCCCCCATATATTTAATAGCAGCATTGAGCTTAAGAATTTTGTGTACACATATATCACATCAAATTCACGATTCCCTCTCCTTCCCATTTATTTGCCCTCCCGCACCCTATCTCATCCCTCCTGACTCCCATTCTTGCCAATTTGACTGAACCATTTATTTGTATTCTGGGCTTCTTGCATTAGAGAAACAATGTAATAACCTTCAGAGTGTGACTCACTTCACTAAGCATGCTGGTCTCAAGTTATGCCCATTTACCTACAAACAACTCAAGTCTATCTCACTCTCGGCTTCCTGTCCCGCCATGCTGTGAAAGGCTTTTCTGTAGCTAGGGCCTCTGCCAGAACTGGCTGCCATTACCAGCTGCCCACGAATAAACTGAGACCTTCTAACACCATGATCTGATCTGAAATCAACCTTTCTTCCTTTAAGTTAAGGGCTTGGGCATTGTGTCTCAGCAAGGAACCCCTAATTAACATACTCTAGTTCAGAAGATGCCACATAGAGCATTTCTGTTTTTGGCGAAATATCTGCACCATCTTGAGTGTAAGTAACACCAGATCCTGGGAGTGATTTCAATGAAATAACTCACTCATTTTAATCTCTGCAAACTTCTACCCAGAGCTTTTGAAACAGAGTGCTGAGCGTTTCCTGCGCTGAATACATGCATACTCTGGTTCTTTACAAGGTCGTATGGAGGATAAGATTTAGAGCATTCCAGAGGGATTATGCTCAAACTGCAAAAACCTGAAAAAGCAATCGATCAAGGCTTAACTGCACGACTCTGGTGGCTTTGGTGTCAGAGGGTAGTCATACAGCCCCATCCTCATGAGGTTCTGAGGCTTATGCCATTTTTACCAGCACCCAGTTTTTTTTTTCTTGGAGTGTCTGAATCCTTCCTGGAGATTAAAATGTAATAGCACAATGAGTTGGGACGCTGAAACATCAAAAGTCCCACGTTGAGGTCTTAGGAGGTATCTTTGACATTATGCACAAACACGCCAGGGATTTGGATTTACTAGACAATTTCAGATGCACGAGTATGCTTCTATTTGTATCAATTTCCAAAGCTGTATAAATTATGGAGGAAACAGCTCTGCAGACCCCTAGCTGGAGGGAGTATTGGAGAGACTTCAAGCTAGATTTAAGTTACAGGGCAGGTAGGTATGGGAGCTGGCAGGCAGTGCCTGACAATCAACATCAACTACTGAAGGAGTGTTGTAAGTGAGGAAAGTTTTGAGAGGAATGGCACAGCACTGCTCTTGGGACTTTCTTTAGTCCGTTTGTTTTACACCCGCCTGCGTGTGGAGCATCGTTCATAGCCTTGGGAGCCAGTTATCTGCAGGACAGGCAAAGCCCATGGCAGCGAGGGTCTCCATCCTCATGGAGTTTAGCAATTTAGCCACACCCACAGTTTCAGTTTTTTTATGATTTTTTTCTCAATCTTAATGATAATAAGAGTGCTTGTGCAAAATGATGACAAGACAGACAAATACAATTTAGAGGATTTATTTGGGACATAAGAAATTAAAATAATGATGCTTAACCATAGCACAGAGTACTACAATTACTAGTGGTGAAGGTTTTCTCCCTTAAGCAGCCAATCAGAGGATCCAGCCACTGGCAAGGCTCCACCTTCTTCGAAGGCCCGGATGCCAGTATGTGGGGCTGACCCTACTCCTGCTGACTGACCACAGGTGACTCTTCTCATGTTGACTTGTTTATTTTCTGTCATAGCTCTACCCCTGCAAGGCATGTTACATGAACGAAGGAACCGATGCCTCTGGTTCAAGGCTGTTTCCTCAGCTAGAGACTAGTACCGCTAGTACACATACGCTCAGTGCAGAGGATGAGGGACCCAGCTGTGTTAGCGGGGCTGTGACAGCTTCTCGGGGAAGCATCACTTTCCCCGAGGGAACTCCCCTCTCAGGAGCTCGGGCTTTGAGAGCTGTGCTCAGACTCCAGATTGGGAGACTGAGCATTTACATCTCACTTCCGGAAGCGGAAGAACCTGTGATCAAGGTGCCATCCTCGTAAAGACCTCTTTCTGACTCGCAGACTGTGTGGTAGGTGCTCACGTGACACTTGCCTGTGGAGGGAGAATCTCTCCCTTCCTTTTCTTGTAAGAGTACTAATTCCATTACGAGAGCGCTACCTTTTAAACACAATTTTACGCTAAATATCTACAAAAGGCCCCATCTCTCAGTATCACTACACTGGAGGCCATGACTTCAATGTAAGTGAGAAGGATGCTCAAATACTCTGGCCCTGGTGATGAAAGCCTTCTTTGCAAAAGGGATCACATGGCAATGTTCAATTCCACTGAACAGACAAAGCCTGGGAGTCCTCGTAAGTAAGATGTTCAAAATCCTGAGTTGTGATGATTCAATAAGCCAGCGGTGAATAGACAAACATTTACACCATTGACATTTATGAGGGAAATTATGAGTTGGATACCCCTAATTAGGAGTTTGTCATTTAGACGCAAGGGAGTTGTATTTGTCTGTTATATTTTCAAGTCAATATTCCATTGTGCCGTCTACTTTGAAACGTGTCATCTCCCAGCTTGGTTGTTGAGAAATTTTTTTCCAAGGGCTTGTAAAAAAGCTAGGAGGGAAAAATGATATACAAAAGAGGGTGGGTGGGGGGAGGCAATTCCACCTGCCTTTTCTGGACTCAAGATATTTTGAGGAGGATAAAGGGTTCCTGAGGGTGTCTGACTGGGGTGACGTTACTTCCAGCCTGTCTGCTGAGTGAAGCACTCACCTCTACTACAGCCCTATGGGGATTGCTATTGATTAAACAGCATGTTTGGGAAAGAGAATAGCGTGGGCGACACACTAGTGTGTCATGCTTCATTTGCTTGAGAATTGAGAAAAATGTTGACCTGGGAGGGTAGTGACCCTTGGAACAAAATACATGAGTGCTGGATAAATTGTGAGTTGTGCATTACACAGGGGAATCGGCACATCTGGAGGTGGGAATGTCAATTGGCAGGACAACCCAGCTGTGCAGAGGAGGTAAAAGCCTAGTTGAGCCTAGTTATGACCACGGCTTGCTCACTCGGCTCTTGGCTACACTGTGGGTGACCTTTCTCCCTTCTGTTGGTCTTGTTTTTGTGGTCCTTCTTTCTTGTTTTAACAACTACCGAAACTGAGGGACTAACTGAGATTAAAAACCTCAGCCTGCAATGGGCTTCCCGACTCCTATTCTTTGAGAAGATATTTTACTTTCAGGTCCCGCTCTTGGTAGAGTCCACGGCCTCACCCATATTTTTCTACTTCGAGAAGGTTGACTGAACATACAGTTGAGCTTGAGCTGCAATCCTCCTGCGTCAGCCCTCCAGAGGGTTGGAATTACAGAGCTGCACCACTAGGCCCAGCCTTATTTAACTGGGACACAAGGCTGTGCACATTTAGATGGTGGATTGAGAAAAATGTAATACTCATTCTCCAAAATAAAAACATATCCTGTACCATCTCATCGCTGAAGACGTGTTTCGTTTTTGAGAACATTTCTGTGGCCGATTCCTTGAAATATCAGTGAAAGAGAACAAACCTTAGACAACTATTTCTGGGGATTTTAAAAAATATGAAGTAAACTGCAGTAGTTCTGTAATAGCACAGATTACAGAGCAGGAAGAACACGAGGCATGCTATTGCATGTGCCTCCGCGTGGACTACACTTCCTGTGCGACGTTTGGCAAGCTGACTGGCATTGGTAAGCATCAGCTTCCTCAGCTGTAGGGTGGTGCAATGATACTCATCTCAAACAGCCGCTGGAGGTGGCAGATATAAAATGCCAGGGGGCTGCGTAGCATGTACAATGCCCCAGCATCACATTTATGAAAAAAAGAGAAGAGAATGCCAAGTATCATTGCTGCCAATAAATGCCCTTCCCCTGTCCTGCCTCTCAGAGCTGCCCATTCTGGAACAGTGAGCTGCCATTTTATTACTTGCCTCCTTCCAGAAAACACACTAAGGAGAAGCTTCAGTTTTAGTATGGATTTTGGGCTTTCGATAGTGAGAAAACATGTGCTCTGTGTTCCAGATGAGAACACACCAGTGCGAGAGCACCAGAGACAAAGCAGGCGGCTTACGGAGATCAGAGGATGAAGCCTTGGTCAAGGTGTGTAGGGCGGTTTACTACAAATCTGTGTTAACAAAACAGCACCTTTCTCCCTTTCATCAATGATTTTAAGAGTACTCTTTCATGACAACTAGGTGGAATCTTAGTATCTATGAAGAAAACATACTGTATTGATTTATGACTCAGGAAAAACAATGAACTCCACTGATTTCTGTTTCAACTTTACCACTGTTTCTTTAATCACTGGCAGAAGTGCGTTCTCTGTCTTTGGCATTGTTGGATGTGCTATGTCACTGTGATGTAACCAAAAGTAACCTCAATTTAAAAAGTTAAATAAGGCTGAGCCTCGTGGTGCAGCTCTGTAATTCCAACCCTCTGAAGGGCTGACGCAGGAGGATTGCAGCTCAAACTCAGTTTGGGTTACTTTATTGACTTCGTGTGACTGTCTCAAAAATCAAAAATAGAAATGAGCTGGATATGTACCTCAAAGGTAAGGCTCTGGGCTCGATCTTTAGCACCACACAAAAAAAAAAGAAGAAGAAAAAAAAGGAATAAGAGCAGGCAAATAAGAACAATTGATACAGTGAGAAAAATGCAACACACTTAGACAGCGATTTCAAGGCATATTGAAGAATACTCTATATTAGAGAAATGTCCTGGAGTGATTTTCTCCAATCTAAGCGGGAAAGAAAAAAATATCTGATTCTCAGAAAGGGATGTTCTGTGCTTCCCTCATAGATATTGTTGGTTTTCTATTTGTATGTTTATAAATATGAATGGCACTTATAAATTTCCATGCAGCAGAGAATTGCACTTAATATCTTTTTATTACATTTGTTGTTATTTTGCTACCATGGTGAAACAATTTTCTTGGAGTAAGTATCGTAAAATATTTGAGAATAGTCACAGCTGAGCTATTGAGAAAGACGGATGTGATAAAATTAAAGAAGGTTGACTAAACCCACACGCACACTCGTTTGGAAAAGCACCAGTGTCCTCGATGAACAAAGGTAAATTGCACTGCTATTTACCTGTACAAGCCCTGCTCGCTTCTCTCAGCCACCCTGGGCATCACTAATCACGTCACTTCTTGCTGTAACAGCCACAGTTGGGCAGCGCTTCATTGATGGCATTCTGAGCAAGCTGTATTAGACACCAGGCCAAGAATTTTTCTTTTGTTATTTATTGGTAGCAAATTATTAAAACTGTCACAAACTAAAGTAGCAAGCTCCTTTAGCATTTTGTGAAAGTCATGCGATTTACTCCTAGGGAAGATGGCAGAAATTAAGTACCAACTACTTAGTACCTGTCACGAGCCAAGCATAGTGCAAAAGCATGTCGAAAACATTGTCGCCCCAGATCCTTGCTGCACATCTTGCGGCCAAATATCATTTGCTCCATTTCATAGAGGAGAAAAAAAGAGGGATAGAGACACCACCCTATCCCTAAAGTCTCTTATCTAGAATTTAAACCTTAATTCCACCCTCCCCCCCCCCTTTTTTTCATTACTTGGGGTCAAGCTCAGTGTATTTGCACTGAGTTACATTTCCAGCTCTTTTTTACTTTTATTTTTATTATTTTTATTTTTGAGACAGAATCTCACTAAGTCACCGAAGTGCCCAGTCTGGGCTTCTCGAACTTCTGATCCTCTCGCCTCGTCCTTCTAAAGCGCTGCGACTACAAGTGTGTGACATGACCATGAAAAATCCTTAGCTTATTTTGTCCCAAACTTCATGGCTTTTGCAAACATTGGTAGTGAGCTATTTGGAAAGTGAGGCTGGAATACAGATTTGGTGATCACAGGCTTCTTTGTGACAACTGGCAAATTGACAGAAGATAGTTTTCATTTGGAAATGATACCACAGTTATACAAAAAGATCTTCATGATAGACTTATTGCTTAATTCCTCAGGTGTCACCACAGGAAGGCTGTCAGGATCAGACATTTGTCATCAGCCTCTTGGAAAGGAAAGTAAATAAGGACAGGCTAACTTTGTTCTTGAGGAAATCTCCCAGGATGCTTAGGGGGAGCTGCTCCATGACGTAGTTGAGGACACATTTCACTGCCTTGCTGAGTCACACTCAAGAGGTTTCTTCACAGCATGCATGTTGCCCAAGACAGTGGGAAAACACTCTTCACAAACATGATTCAGGGCTGATATAAATAGCACTGAGTGTACAGTCACTTCGAGGACTGTCACGGCAGCTACAGCTGGTGGAGAAGATGAACAGTTGTAACCAAAGCCATGCAGATTCAGGTGAGAGAAGTGGCAGATGTCATGTAGACCGAGTGTGGGACTGGTCCAAGGCCAACAGAGCTGGGGGTGGGACTGAAAGAATAGTCTGGGGCTGTGCAGGGACTGTAGGGTGAAGGGAGATGTGACTGTGACAGGGTCTTCAAAGGGATAGTGTCATGTTGAGGAAGGAGCCAAAATGAGGATTCATATGGTTGCTGAACTTCTTGAAGTTAGGGATTTCTAATAATATCTCATAACACTTCAAAATAAGTTATTGCTATGTCCTTTGGGGAAATTGAGGCAAGCAGAATTAGTCTAGCCTCCTAAGTGTCACTGGAATCTCACCCTCCACAGAATGCCACCCAAATAATGCCTGAAATTTTTGCAGCCTACTTTATATCTTTATGATTTGGTTTTATAAAGAGCAAGAAGGACCCCTTGGTGAGATTTTGAGTGATAATGGAGATAGTGAAGATTAACATTTCTTGAGTGCTTACTGTATACCTAGCACTTGTCTTCTAGTATATTATTTAATATCTGTGACAATAGCAGGAACCAATGATGAGAAACAGATTCAGAGAAGTGAACCTTATGGCCTAAGTTTGTGTAAATGGCATGTACCACGCCAACGTCAAGATCTAGGCAGTATAAACATGAAATACAGCACTCTACAACTCTTCACTTTCTGCGAGGGCGCTGACTTTGGGGAGGGAGCCCTCTGGGTAGGGACCGTGGCTAGAAGTGCGTATCTTCACCTTTCCCTGTTCTCTGAGGGAGGGCTGTCTTAGGGGAGTACATGAGCTGGGAGTTCTCTGCGAGTGTCTCCTATAAATATGTTTTAATTTTAAAGCCAACTCATGCTTTGTCAGAACCCGGAGGCTTGCCTTTTTCTCTCTCCCCTCTCTTTCATTTAAGTTTGAAGGGCTACCAAGGGTGGGTCTTCAACCAATGGTCTCTTGGTGACTATATGTCAGCTGTTTGGAAAGGTATAACCTCAGGAAGAAGCCACTGGATCAAGACGTGACTGGACTTGAAGATGAAGTCGCAACTACACAGCACACCAAGAGGTCCAGGACCCTGGAGAAGGGCTGGTTTGCACATGCATGAAAACATATTCCCAGCGGGCCTTGCAGAGCAGGCCTGTAATCCCAGCACTTTGGGAGGCTGAGGCGGAAGGATCCTAAGTTTGAGCCCAACCTGAGCAGCTTAGTGTCTTAATGAGGACCTTGTCTTAAAATTAAAAAAAATAAAAAAGTGGACTGTAGATGTAGCTCAGAGTGGAGGCCCTGGCTTTCATCCCTAATACCACAAAAAAGACAAGAAAAAAAGAAAAATATGCACTCTCACTTCAGTTCTTCATTTTGCTCTTTAAATCGTTTATTTTTGGGGTTTCTCATAGAAGAGAAGCTGATATTTGACCTTCTGTGTCTGTTTCGCTTAGCATTATGAAAAGGGGGTAGACTTTACGGACACAAGAAGGGGGCTTGAAGCGGGGTAGAACTGCGGGAGAGGAAGCACAAATGGCTAAGATGTACCACGTACTGGTACCAATTTCACAAGATGAACGCAACAATTATGTATTGAAAATATGCACGAATGAAAAGTATGCTCCCAGATAGCTCTCTAGCTAAGAGAGGGCTAGCCTTGGAGGTTTTGTTTTCTGATTGGGATCATAATGGAAAGACACAGATTTGTCAAAGAAGGCAGGAGACAGAAGCAGCTTCCGGTGCACAGTGTGGAAGAGTTCAGATGTGCCCAGTCCCTGGGATGCTGAGCCCCTCCCCCTCACCCCACGGTCTCCTCCCTATTGTGGAATGGAGGCGTGACTAGTCCAGCTCTTGACTAATTGACTAGCACAAGCCAGCGCTGTCCCTACATACCTCTGGAAACATTTGACCGAAGAGCAAATTGATGCGAGTGGGAGGCCTGAAAACACACAGGGGTATTGTCTGGAGAGAGCTGGACAGGTACCTGAAGAGTTGTAAGAGGCCGAGACAGAAATTCTACCCTCCTTCCTAATTCCTGGACCTCTTTTGCTGACATTTAAGATGGGGCGGGTTGCCCGGATCTGTGTCGGGGTAGGGATTAGTTTGCAGAGTCAGTGGGGCTTCCCTCCCACCGTTCTCCCCTCCACGGGTCCCAGGTCTCACTCAGGTTCTCTCAGCATGATGAAAATCCATCTCACTGGACGGCAGGTAACGCAATCTCTTTTCCCAACAACAGGCTTCATTCTTTGGGGGCATTTCAGCCCCGCCATTCTGGGGCATGAAGTATGCAGAAGCAGGTGGGTAGGATTTCAAGCCTCACCCTCTGGCTGGCTGTAATCCCTGCAGGTAGATATTTAATAAAGCTGAGAAATGCAGTGTAGCATCCATCCACCGGGCCTTGAGTTCCCGCATAAGCCATTTAGTATCTGGGCTGTCGCGTACTTAGAATGAGTCCCTACTCATACAAAGTGAGCTCGAGTTGGGCGGGAGGCATAAACCCAAGTGGGCTGACGGCTGACTCAGTAACTCTTTCTGGTCACGAGAAAGCCATTTTGAAAAAAAAAAATTGCTCAAAAAGAGTAAGTGACTGCCATTATCAGTATCAACTGTGGTAACTGAATCACCGTCCCTAAATGAACTTGCCTTTGCAACAGCATACAGCAGCCAGCTTGCGTGTCCGGGCAGGTACCTGCCCTCCAGACACAGCTACCTGGGACAAAGCTCCACAGAGACGTGACTTGAAGTGAGGGCTCCGGGTTGACTCGCGTGGGCCGGCGTGCTGGACGGTGTTCAGGATGCGGCCCAAGCAGGGAGGAAAGGGCGCCAAAGGAGGAGTTCTCGGTCGTTAGTTGTTCCAGGAGACGGTGGAGCGACAGCTCATCCAGCGTGCTGTACCTGCAGAGTGCACCGGGGAGAGGCACAGATGTCAGCGGGCCAGGGACACTAGGGTGCAGTCCGCGACGTTACAGAACGCTGCGTCAGAGAGGCTGCCTCACAGGAAAAGCCTGATGATAGTGAAACACCGGAATCTTTCAGACTATTGGTAGCAACAGGCTCAGAAAATGGAGTGATGACGTGAGATGAGGGAAACTAGAAAGACTTGCAAATGTGGGCTTTAAATTTTACTTTGTTAAAGGACTGGTGTTTAATCAGAAAGAACAAAGATGAGAATAAGGTGGGGGCAGAAAGAGAACCCAGGTAGAATGGGAGGAAGGCTGGGGCAGAATTTTATAGAAAAATAAATTACTTTTACAAAGTGGTAGCAGCAGGCTGGAAGGACTGGCCAGAGCTAGATGTGACCATTTTTAAAGGTAATTGGGATTTAAGCTTTGTTCTTTTTCTAGTAGGCAGGTATTGCGTTTTCTAGCTGAATGTTTGCAAAACAAACTTGCAGTTGTGTGCAGTGCAGACTGGGGTGGGGGGAAGCAGGGTGAGCTGTTCCTCCTGTGAGCAGCTCTGAGGCATCAGAGGGTGTCAGGTGCCTGGAATGTAAATGGAAACCACACCGGGCCTCTCTTCAGAACAGCACCCAGAATACAAAGAGAGATGTAGCACAGGGAGTTTTACCAACTGGAGTGTGAGCTTCAATCACCGGCCAGCGCTAGGGGCTATGAGTGGACCCTGGTGGGATGGGTGTACAGGATTTAGTCAGAAACCAAGGCAGGGAAATGGAATATGCAGAGTACTCCCATGGTTGTCTCAAAAAAGCTTGCCCTTTTCCTTTTCAGGTGGCCAGTGTCTCCCCAGTGGTCTTAATCGTAGAAGAATCTAAGTCACGTTTTACCTCAAGGAGGGAGGGCCTCAAAACAATGTTCTTATTTCTGATGTCACCTGGCTTGTTTTGCAAATAGATGACCAGGTGACCAGCTGTCAGAAGGAACATGTACAATGAGTAATTTTAAGGTTATATTGAGCTCTGTGGGATCACTTTGGGACCTTAGAGAATGTCTAGCCTGAAATATATATTTTTTAACTATAAAGATTTTGGAGTCTTTCTTTGTCCCTCAGTCCCACTAACGTCTAACTACCTACCTAATATCAAGAATGGCAGTTTGGAAGGTAAGGAGCCAGAAGTCTGGCCTGTAGGGAGGATGGAGGGGGGTCACCTGAGTATAGGAGGAAGGCAGATGAGGGAAGGACAGAGAGTCAGAGAACCAGGGGACACTGGGAGCAGAGGCGGGATGAGCAGAGAAAGAGCTAAGAGAGGAGAGGGAAGTGACAATTATGGGGACCTTAGAGAAATCAAGAAAAGGGGTGGACATTGCTGACAGATGGCACTGTCCTGGGCCAGCTGCCAGACCTCTGCTCCTTCTGCAGACTGTGCCAGGTTAGATGGAGAGAATGAACTTTTTCTCTCACTGCTTTCTCTGTTACATTGAAAAGAATATGAGATGGGGACACAGAGGGTCATGGGTTTTAGTCAAGGCAGCTTAACAGTTTGCCTGTGTCAGGTCAAAGAAAGTAACCAGAAAAAAAATATATAACCAGCAGCAAGATAACTTTGAGTTACAGTTTATTGATCCTATGGCTTTAGGCCTGGTTAGCAGGTCTGGGTGTAAGGCCTCCTGACCCTATAATTGGGTAGGAATGCCAGGCATAAGGCATAAGACATGAAGCTTAAGGAGCAGGGTGTAGACCATAAAGTCCCAATTATAGGGTCAATAGAGCTTTTATTTAGCGTGAGCGGATTATCCAGGGTTGGGATTGGACTGTTTAGATGTCAAGAGGATTGGGCAGAAGACGACAATGCAGCGCTGGCTGATAAGTTGGGAGATTAGGAATGCAGGCTGTGGGTTATGGGAGACAGGCCCCATGTGGGAGTCAGGGCTGTCATCATTAAGTGGCCAATTTCTGGGACCAGTAAAGTTGCTATACTGAGGTCTGAGCAGTCAGCTTAGTATGACCAGGAAGGAAGGAGGGAGTAGTTATTGCTAAGCCAAGGTCATACCCAGAAAGTTAAGGTCTGTGTGAGGTAATGGCAAAGAAGTTTGTCATGGGAACTTGTTCTCAGAGCCTGCTTCTGCTTGCTTTTATTGCCAGGGCTCAGTTCAAGTGTCTTTTTCTCTGAGAAGCTCTCTCTGCACATGCCCACCACCCACCCCATCCCAGCTCCATTTGCTCCATCCCCCATCCAACCCAATCTCATCCTCACTTGCTCCCATCCCAGTCCAATTTCTACTCCCATCACACCCTAAACACCTTAACTTCTTACTTCTACCCCATTCCCACCTCCCTCTTTCTCTCCCTCCCTCCCACCTTATCACTGCATCTCTATCTCTCACTGGACCTCTCATACTATATTCTATAGAAATTCTACACTTTTCTATTATGATGTGTATGATTTTCATCCTGCACGTTTCTTTTCCTTCTTCAATTTTATTTGAATATAGAGAAGGGAAGGGGAAAATGCTGCAATTCAAAAATTTAAGCTTACCCTTTTTTGTGGTTCTGGGGATAGAACCCAGGGCCTTTACATTGAGCTACGTCTCAACGCGTCTTTTTACTTTTTATTTTGAGAAAAGTTCTCAATAATCACTAAGTTGTCCAGCCGGGGCTCAAACTTGCCTCAACCTCCCATAGTGCTGTGATTATAGGCCGGTACCACTGGGTCTGAGTGGGTTTAGATTCTGATACCATCTTGTAAGGAAATAAGAAGAAACTTCCCTTCTAGTCTGTGAAGATTCCGTAACCAAATCTGCCAAAATAAACAGACGGACTTGTTGTATACAGTGAGAGGGAAGAGCGAAAGTGACAAATGAGCAACCAATAAGTCGATGAGTTTGGAAGTACGGATATTGTCTTCATAGGGTAATTTAGGGGAAGAATGACTTTTAGGGAAGATGAATGGGCCAAAGAACAGACAAGAATCTGGTCAAAATGTTTCTGGGCTTGGAGTATGGGGTCAATTCTAGTCTTTTCCTTGTAAGTTACTGTTTCCTGTTTAATGAGAATATAAGGAAGGAGTCCATTCCAATCACACTTCTAGAAGAACTTTCCTTAGTTAGATAAGGTAAACACAGAAAAATCCCTCTGTCTTAGTTACTGATTCATTGCTGGGACAAAACACCTGAAGTCACAACTTAAGGGAGAACGGATTTATTTACTTCACAGCTTCAGAAGGTCTCACGCAGCCCATTCATAGGCCGCTGGCAACAATGGAGCACATGTCAAAGGTTGGAAGAGTATTCAAGGCATTGCAGACAGAAACCAAGAAACCAAGGAGCAAATAGATGTCTGGAGACCCAGGCGAATTAGAGTTTTCCCAAGAAGAAGCTGTAACACTGTTCCTTCTTCCTTCCTTTAATTAGTTCAAGCTGCCAGTTGCCCACCATCTTCCCCTTTACTCGCCCAGGGTGAGTGCCCCTCCCTCCCTTCCTGGCCCACAAGTCACCAACAAACACCGGAAAGCTCTGCCCTGAACACCCCTAGTCGCAAGAAGTTGACACAATCCCTACAGGTCAAACCCTGAGCACCAACTTTTTCCAGCCAGACCTCACCTCCCAACAGCTCACAGTTCCCTAATTATCCCACTACATCCAAGAGGCTTTTATGGGCCTCCAGATCCAACCCATAGTACCTTCCTTCTGCAGAGACGGAGGACTGTGGGACACTGGGCTGAACAAAGTCAGAGACCTTGATGGCACTTGTGTAGCTCAAAGCACTCAACATTTCAAAGCACATATTCTGGGGCAAGACCTTCCTGAATCTTGGTTCCCTTACCTGAAAAAGTAGAGATAGGAATATTAACAAGGATAAAATGAGAAAAATCTTGTGCATTGCCGGGGCCCTCAGAGGTGCACACTCTGTAGTAATGATGCTTCTTGCCGCTTCCTTCATTTGACTCCAAGAGCTACCAAGCGAGCACAGAAAAGACACTTCATGCTGTTGACTCAGTCCTCCTTCTTGTCTCCAAGAGAAAGGACACATCTTCAGAACAGGGTCTCCTCTGGGTCTGGCATATAAAGTCTTGTGCATAGTGTCTATTACTTCAATAAATGTAAATAAATGAACACTGTGGAAAGCGAGGTATGCCCTTCTCCCAGTCCACACCTGCATAGGAATTGAGCACGAGGCAGTCCGTCTTTACCTCTCGGGACCTCCAATTCTCTCCACTATCTCCAAACAAGTCTCTGCTTTTATATTTTAACAAAATGTTGAAATGGCCTCAGCAAGATGAGAATGAGCTGGTTATTCAGACCCATATGCCACTCTTTAGAACCTGTCAAATCTGTGCCGGGAGAATTATCTGTGTATTTTTCTTAGTGACAAAAGCAATACATTTTGAACCCCTACAGTGCCTTAAATCCTACCAGCACAACAAATGCCTGTGACGGACGATTGACAGGCGCTTCCCTGATGGCGTCTGGTGGCATAGGAATCTCCCCCAATGCAGCCTCCAACGGGAGATAGAACAGTCGGATCAGCCAGCCTGCCCCTCCCAGCCCCCAGCTCTGTGCAGCACATGGGCGCGTCACACTGAAATGACATAACATCCAATTGACCTTCTGCTTATCTCTAAATGCAGAATGTGCTATGTGGACCGATTCACCAAGGAATCATTTCGGGAAAATTTATTTCCTTTTACTGCCCATAAAAATAAATTGTTCCTCACAAAGGACAGACAAAAAAATACTCTTTTCCCCTAATAAGATTATTATGAAAGGATGTTTTCTCTGAGCAATCATTACCAGGCCGTGTGCTGTCAGTACTTTATCGCACAGTACTACAGGCTCGGATGGGCTGGGGCTGCGGAGCGCAGATCTTTCACTGTTGTCTTGCTTGTGCTGATGTTGTGTTGGATAAACTTTTTCTAGTCATTAGGACTCATTTTTTTCTTCTTCTCTCTAGGGAAAAATCAGAGATGAAGTTTGAAAAAGGCTCTAGACCATGAAGAATATGATATCTTGGCAGAAATGCATGCATGTGTGCAGTTGTATACACACACACACACACACACACACACACAGAGAGAGAGAGAGAGAGAGAGAGAGAGAGAGAGAGAGAGAGAGAGAGAGAGTTTGGGGCTCTGTGCACTGCTAAGTCCACAGTGTGGTGAGAAAAGAAGTATTGCCTTTAGCCTCAGAATTTCCCAGTGGCCTTTACTTGAGTCTCTGTGACACTTGGCTTAGCTGATGATCAGTCACAGTGGCTGCGCCAGATGCTTTGCTCCACCCTCTTTGAAATTAACTGGGAGGAATTATGTTCCTAGTCATCCTGGGGCATCATTGAACATGCAGATATTTGTTCTATGTCTTTTTTCCTGTACATATGTATCTTTTGACTAGGTTTGATTTATAAACTAAGCACAGTAAGAGATTCACAGTAATATCTGATAACAACGCAAGCCAAATATAAAAGCATGAAATAGGTAAAGTTACTTAAAGCTTATGAATTGTGTATTGCTGGAATTTTCCAGGTAATGACTCTCTCTCTCTCTCTCTCTCTCTCTCTCTCTCTCTCTCTCTCTCTCTCTCTCTTGGAAATGAAAAGATGGAGGTTTGGATACCTGAGCAGCTAGGCTGAGGGCCTACAGCTAATGCCAAGAAGAGGTGGGAGGGTTGGCCTACTCTAGGCGTTGGGAGGACAGAACTCCCTGGGGACAAGTAGTGAAATGAGAAGTAGAGGCAGCTGGATGGACACTGGGCCACACCCAACGTACCCAAGGGAGCCTAAGAAAAAAGCGAAGCAAGAGTTCTTGTCAGAGAATACTCGACATATGTTTGAGTTTCCAGGAGAGGCAAGTGTCTTTCTCATAGGTGATTAGAGAACGAGTTGTATGTGAATTTGTGAATTGGAATTTGAATTAATATAAGCCAAGACAAGATACAGGTGAAATGACTTTAAAAACGAGTTTTTAGGGTTGGGTATGTAGCTTAATAGCAGAACACTTTCCTATCATATGCAAGGCTCTGGGTTCAATCTTAGGTCCTGATCTAAAAACGAAGTCTATAAAAAGACTTGGGAAGTCAGGTTGATGGTACAGGCCAATAATCTCAGCACTCTGAGAGGCCAAGGCAGACGGATTGCAAGTTCAAGCCCAGCCTGGGCAACTTCACCACTCAGCAAGACCCAGTCTCACAAGTCAAGCCAATCCAAACCAAACCAAGCTCATCTAAACCGACGAAACCATAAGAGGCCTGGGGATGTCGCTCAGACAGACCCTGGGTTTAATCCCCAATGACAGCCGCCCGTCCTACACTAATATTTTTTTTAGTCTACCTTTTTGTGACTGTATTTAAAAATTAGAAAAATGCTTCTAAGCAAAAAGAAGCCTATAATAATCATCCTGTGACCAAAAATATATAATAGTTTTAATGTATGTATATTTATGTAGTTTTGGATTAATTAGCAGGAGTTTTGATTATACAAAATATATTTTTAAGATCTATTCAAGTTTTTTAATTTGATAAATTTTGGTAGATATAATTTCTTGAATGTTATTGGGATAAAGTTATTAACAATATTCTCCCTGGCATTTAAAATATATCCTTTATATGTAGTTATATTTCTTTTTGCTTCTTTATTTGGAGTGTGTGCTTTCGTGTGTTTATTTCTGTTATATTTTTGGTCTGATGCTTATCCCAGTAGTGGAGAATGATCAAATACAGTTTTTCTTTGTGAAATTATAATATCATGTCTATACAAAATTTGCTTCCTATTTTTCTCAATATATAAGATATTAAGTTATCCCAAAGTGAAATTTACAAGCAAAGGTTCATTTAGAAAAATCCAGTTTCTTATCTTTTTCCATCGTGCGTTCTTCTACCTTCTCAGGATTTATAAATTGTTAACTTTAATGCTTCCATTATTTTATGTTTAATATAAGAAAATAGATTCTATATTAATATAAGAAAAATATATGCGTTTTATGTTGACTATGGAAATTGTGATTTATGAACCAATGTAAGACAATGTTTGTGCACATGTTTTTTTATTATTTTCTCTTTCATATGAATAGTGTTATACTGCATTTCTCTTCATCTCATTTTTCTGTATAGCAACAAATCCAGACGTTATTTCCTTCAGGGTATAAAGACAGCCCTCAATCCTTTTTATGGACATTGTACTCCCCTCATGATTGTGCCATAATTTATTGGCCCCTATGGGTAAACATTGGGAAATGGTTCATTTTTTGCTACTATAGTCTTTGTTGAATCCTCACTGTATATTCCTTTTCATAGTTTTGGCAGGATTTTTAAAAATATAATCCCAGAATGGAGATGGCTGTGTCAAAGAGTACATATCTATAAAATCTTGCTAACACAATCTGGCTAGACATATCCCAATTCCTGCCCATGGAAACTGTTTTTCATTCGTGTCAGTGATGAGTTTCTGCACAGGCATGCCACTAAGTACGTGGCCGAACTTACACTATGCTAGGGATTCCACCTGCTAGGTGGGAAATGGTACTTTGAAACAGTTTTAATTTTTAGTTTCCTTCTTAGGAGAGTTGTTGAGCACCTCTTCTTTGATCTAAAGGCCCAATTGGGTACATACATTCTGTGAATCGCCATTTGCATTATCCTTGTTTTCCTTTATAGTCCAAATCTATCATTTGCTACAAGCCTTTGTACATAGGCAGCGTGTTTACATGGAGCAGAGGCCAGTGGAGAGACAGACCAAGGGTTTCAGGCTAAAGAAACAAACATGACAGGCTATAGATGTTCGAGTGGGACAACCTGAGACAGGATTGGAAAAGAGCCTCAGGTGAACCCTGAAGGAAGAATTCCTACAATCAACTGAGCGTACAAGGTCCCCAGGGCTGGAATTTGTGACTCTCCCAAGCTTATTTTTCTTTATGACTTTCATCATTATATATCTACGTACCCCATAAATAGCCATAGTCAGCCCTATGCCAAATCTACTCTGTCAGCATTTCTGAGTGTGCAATATGGCAACTTATGCTTCTGGCAAGTTTAATGGAAGAAACTTCAGTGAATTAACGTTTGACAATGTGAAGTCCTTGTATTTCTTAAGCTATAAACCTCCTAATTTCTTTGTTCTCTTATTCTGCTCTTTGATGAAATGTCCTTGCGTATCCAAAGAATGCCCATGTGTCTTTATAATACAGCGCAGGGATCGTGTCCTCTGCTCTCTCTTCCTCCTGAGTTAATACGGACTCCACAATGAATATAAAATTGGTACTATTATAGTATTCATACATATACACTATGTGTTTACAAGATAGATAGAATGATTAGTCTAGCACATTAGTTTGCATATATAACTTCCCTTTACCAAACAAAGGACTATTTTGAAGGCAGGGATTGAGTCTTACCTACCTTAGTGTTCTCAAGGTCATACACAGAAGACACTGGATAAGTAGCTCTTAAGTGAATGGCTGTTATAAAGAATATTATGAAAGGAGACTGGGGAAATGGATCAATGAGGGCATATTCTGGAAGATCATATATGTCAAGCTAAAAGCTGTTTTTTAGTATGTTAGCCATTATATCAAGAGTCTTCGTTACATTCTAGGAACTACAACTAATGTCATGTAATTTTTGATGGTTGCAGTGTTTGGCTGTGTTGGGCAGTATTTTATTTTATTTTATTTTATTTTATTTTTTTACAGATGACACTTTGAGACTTTCACAGGTCAAGCTCTTGTCCAAAACACTGAGTTTCAAGTGAAATGCTGGTTTTCCTGGCCTCAACAAATGTGTCCTTTTAAAGCTATGTAAGCTAGCCCCGTTGAAGTTGTTAGAGATTAATGAGGCTGGATACTTTTACTGAGAGAAGTGAACATGTTTAGGATGTCTGACAAGGTACTCAATAATACAACCTCACTTTTGTTCTTGAGCCCAACAAAAGATGAAAACACCAAGCTAAGAGGACATAGTGGAGCTATTTTAAATCACTCTTCTTGCTGATAATGACTATGTTAGAAAATATAATGCATGAGAGCAGCAGGCAGGTGACTGGAAAGGCTCAGAACGACGTGGCCTTACCTCAGTCTTCATAGCACTGACTACATGTGGACATTCTCAACAGAGATGGTGCACACCTGTGGGCCCCCTGAGAACAGCAGGAGAACTGGACCGAGTCATGCAAGCCTGATTCTTGCAAAGGCACCAATGGGAAAGTCATGATATATGCCCAACAAGCTGTAGTATAGGGCATGAGAGAGTCTGAGATGATTCAAGAACCCAAGGGACAGGGAAAAGATGGCAAATCTCCCGAGGAGACAGCAGTAGTGGAGATGTTTCATCTGCACTCCGTGTCCATGGCAGGATTGTTGGTGTTGAAGACTTAGAAAGTTATTTTTGCCAGGGTTGGTGGCCAAGTAGACATTGGGGAAAAAAGAAAATAGAAATGACTTATGACTTGCAAAGATCTGCGTGATACTAAATATGGATACACGTGCAGCCCAATCGCTGGATGTAGAGACATTCTGAGGAAGAAAATATGGCTTTCGCTTTTCAGAATTAGCAATGCCGTGAAGAAGCAATGTTAGTCTTTTTTAAAAAGATGACTTTTTTGATCTAGGGTGTTTAGAGATGGGTAAATGAAACTTTGACATTTTTGCATAATGTGTTCATCATCTCCAGATTATGCCAAAGTATAGACCTAAGGCCAAGATTAAATGTCCACATTTTTGTGTTTAAATTTTCCCTTAATTATTATTTTTATTAATATGTTTGTGATACCTACTAATTAAATTCAACTGGAGTAGCTGATGCATATCCATAATGTGTCTTAATAATTTTTATTTCCATTTTTCTTCCTCATTCTCCCGTTTTCCCCTTCCCCTAGAATTTTAAAATTAGTATTCATAAAGGGAATATATCACTCAATTTTCCATTGGTTTCTGGGGAAGCTTGAGAAAGTTAAAGAGGTTCTTCCTCTTCAATATTTCGCTCTTGTCCTTGGAATAATTACCTGTGCTAACACCCTCTCATTGAATGATGAAGAGCCAGGATCCTCTTTGCTTTGTGGATTAACATAGGTATTTTCAGACTTCAATCATCTTTTGTGACATGCTTTCCCAGTTTATTTATTGGAAATGTTTGAGATTAAGCCATTATGTAAATCGAGTTAACTAATTACAAATGTTCGGAATGAAATGCATTAGGCCTGGTTTTAATTCGCTACTTAAATAGTAAGTGTGTTTTAAAACACCTTACTTTCTCGTGGTTGTTGTTAACATGATCAGCTTCTGACTGCGCATTTAACAAAAGGGAGCAAGTTGCAATTGGCATTCACTAGAAGAAGTTGGTAAAGACTTTGGCTTTGGGACCAGGCAGGCCTGTGTGCAAATCCTGGCTGTGTTAGTGACAATCTGCATGGTCTTATGCAAGGATATGTTTTAAATGGTAAAATAGAACTGTAACGGTCACTTGAAATAACACGTGCAAAAATACTTTTATTGTTTTTGTGTCTAATGATGTCAATGTTAATAGTATTCTATTAAAAAGAGCATGTGCCAAAGTGATGGCTTGTCTTTCTTCAAGGTGTTTTAGTTTCTTCCTGGCATAAGCGTAATTGCGGTACTAAGAAGATGTGTATGTGAGGAGTAAATTTTGCTGAATATTTGCTCTGCTTCTACTTGTCCGAAGCACTTTGACGTCACACAGAAACCCATGGAGGCTGACTCGGTTCCTCTGGAGCTTTGGACTCCCCCAGGGTTGGATTTTTTTTTTCAAGTTTCATATAGACCAGAATCATAATCTAATGTTTTTACCTGGAAGCTGCTGTCCCTGACCAAGTGTGCCTAGGCTTATTATCTGTCTCCATTGGACTATAATGGTTCCAGTTTCCAAGCCTGTCTCTCCTGACCCAGGTTCAGGGCGGTTTCTGAATTCTTTGCTGTTGTCTACCAGTTCCTGGCAGAGAGGCTGACACTTTAAGAAAGTTCAGAAAACAAACAAAAAAATAAAAATCCTTTTGCATGAATAAATGATGATATATGGCCTCAGTTTTTGTTTGGAAAAGATATTTTCTAAGTAATTTCCATGAGCACAGCAATTGCTTCCAATAATGAAGGTAATTTATGAAGCATTGAATTTAGTGATAATGAACAATTCAATCATTAATCAATAATTTAATCATTGTTATACGCTTAATCAACACTTTAATTAATTAATACTCAATGTATTCTCTCATCTATTATCTCCTCTAATATAGCAATACATGGTTTGACACAGTGCTAATTGTGTTCATTATTCATTTTATAGGTTCAGGCTTGCCAGATGAAGGCATTGTGCTAAGCTTTACAAAAGCGGGTTTGCTGTTCGTCTGACAAACACAGGAACCATAAAATCTAATAAAAGGTAGATATGAAGAGCCTATTAAGAATCTCAAACTCAGCTTTTGGAACCCAATGACGGGAAAGATTAACTTGGGTTTTATGATCACAGAAAGATCGCATAAATCCTTCTAAGTGACACCACAGTGTTCGGTACTGGAAGTGTAAGGATGAATAACAACACACAATAGATCTGCTTTGCACAGGTAAATTTCCAGTGAGCTGTAAAAACATGAAAACCAAGGCCCCAGGTGTCCTCAGGGAGAAGTTATGGAAATGTAGTCCATTCATTGAGAGGCAGGCAGGGAGGGACTCCTCCTGGTGGGCGGACTGATCAGGTGGAGTTGAGGGAGGAGCAAACTCCTGGGCAGAAGTGTAGACATCTCTCATAAGGGGCTTGTTCTGACATCTCCCAGGAGGCAGAGACCCGCAGTGTGCAGTGGCTGGGCGGGTGGGAAGGCGCCGCAGGGCCAAGCAGGGCAGTGCTGTGGAACACCTTTGTGAGGCACAGCACACCTGAGTCTGGGAAAGGTAAGATTTCAGTCTAGGGTGAAGGGCTTGGCACCATAAGGAGCTCAGTTTAGGGTAGTAGTGTGAGGCTCCTGAGAAGGGTAAGCTTCGCAACGTGCTCTGGCAGAACAAATCAAGGCTTTCCATACTGACTTTACTAGAGGCGGAAAAGAGCATCTGAGTACTCATTGTTATGGGCATCAGAGGGGCATGGATCATGGGGTGAGGGGCGTCATGTCTGGAGGCACTGTCTTGAAGTACTTTAGATGTCAGGCAAAACAGCTTAACCTTGATAGTGGAGGAGTGAGTCAGTGCATTCTTAATAACTTACATCGTGTAGAGCTTGTAGGCTTAGTGCTTTTTAAGTCAATGTCAAGTCACTCAAGGCAAAGGACCAAGTGGTGTGTGTGTGTGTGTGCGCACACGCATGCACGCACCCACACACTCTGTTCAAGGGACTCTTACCTGGTGGTTATGAAGCAGGGACAGATGGTATATGGAGAAGGAAGAAGCCTAGGATGTTGATACAAGTTTTCCAAGGGTTGCATGAGACTTTTCTTGAGCAGATGTGAGCAAGTGTCTATTCACTTGTGACAAGGCAAAGCCAGCAGGCTAACAATAACACCAAAGCCCAATTTGGTGAACCAATGAGTTTATTGGAGTTACTTAGAAGAGCATGGGTGACACAAAGGGAGTCACATCAGGGTGGGAAGTCCACCCTGGCATTGATGACAATTTATAGAATTTGCGTGCTGTCTCTGGGCAGCTGTAGGTCTTGTCTTGGGTTCTGTCTTTCCTGTCCTATGGCCTTAGAGCCCTGAAATATCCAACACTCAGTGTCTCTATCAGGCCTGAGGGCACGTGCCACCTGCAAACCCAGGTGTGTGCGGGGGGAGTTCCCGACCCTGAGGGCTCCACACGGCTGCTTCTTCTGAGCTCGCCTGTGAGAGATTTATTTCCTGAGTCTCACAGACCCCTTCTTTCTTCAGGTGGGTTAGAGGACTTGCTCTACAAAACCATGCTATGAATTAAATCTCTAGAATTTATTCATCTCGGAATTGAAAATTCTGTATCTGTTGACCAACACATCCTCCTTCCTCCTGCCCCTCAGCCCCTGGCAACCGCCATACTACTCTGTTTCCCTAAGTTTGACTTTTTTAGATTCTACACAGAAACTGTATGACACATTTTTTTGTATCTGTATCCAACTCATTTCACCTGGCACCATGGCCTCTAACCTCATCTATATTTTTGCAAATAGTTAAAATTTGCTAGAGTGAATAGTTCTTAGGTGTTTTTTCTATATACACACAAAAACAGTTAACTTTGAAATGAGAAGAGGTCAATTAGCTTGACTATAGCAATCATTATGTAAGATATAACGATATCAAAATATGCTGAACACTTGAAATGTTGGTAATATTCTGTCAACCATATATTTGTAAAGCTGGAGAAATAAAAACTTACACACAGAAAGCAGAAGCAGTTGCTTCTGATACCTTGCATGAAGCAGGTATAATGACAAATGGAGAAGGAATAATTTATCTCTTACCAAGAACTTCCTACGCAGTAAAAATAAAATGGAGACAAAACAAAAGGAAAAACTTTTTTTAAAATACAGTATTTTTCTTTTCAAAATTTTGTTACCTAGGAGCTAATCTCTATTTGTTTTCAAAACAGGAATGCCCTGTTTCATTAAAATTGCAGGCCCTGTTTTCCTCAGTTTTGAAGGTCTACTGTTGTCATTTTGCTAATTAATCAGTGTTATGCACCCATAAGTCCTTTGGTTACCTTAGTCTTACCTCTAAGATCCTTCCTGAAATTCTTCTCTCTCATTTCTATTTGCCCTTATTTGTCCTTTCAAGGAAACAGGAAACTGTGAAAAAAGCCACCTCAGTGAGCAAGCAAGGACCCCTGGAATTCCGTGCTTCTCTCTACGCACACTAACACTGTCCCCTGCACGGGCCACATTCATTCCTAACATGGATTCTGAAGGGCCATAGATTGTGGATGACCTTACTGACCTTTGCTGTCACGTTGTCATGTCTTTTATTAAGGTTGTATTTCATAAAACGTGTGAACATGGTATTACAGTGAAAGAAACCAACCATTTCCCTGGCATCTCATAGTACTTTGCATAGTGCCATGAGGAAATTAATTGACCACTTCTAATACTGCAAGACCTTCCATGAAGTGAACCCCAGCATGCACAGTCTCTACCGCTGCCCCAGCCTGTGTTCCACATCTGGTTCATGTTGACACGGTCTGCGCGTGTTACTGTGAGGTGACTGAGCAGGGCCCACGTCGCACTGAAATGTTAGAGCGCAAAGGTGTCTCCAAGGTGCCCAGTTATCAACAAGTCTTTAGTACAAGAGAGGCAACCGGGAAATTGAGTTAATATTTATTACTCAATCCCATAACTTGCATGACCTTTAGTGCAATATGGACTCCAACTACAAAGCTAAATCCCCAGAGAATCAAAATTCAGGATCGACTTGGTCTTACCATGACTGTGATTTGTGTATTTATACACATGATATGTATATGGCCTAATACATGTCAGAGCTGAAGCCCATGTGGTGATTGATGGACGCAGTAGGAAAGAACAACTAGCAAATTCACACATGTGCTTTTTATTAAAACTTCTATTTTCAAAAATAATTGTTTCCTTAAATGATAATCATTGTGAAAATGTGCTTATAGCTGTAAGATTTTTGGTAAAAGTGTGGGAATTCTGCAAGTATATTTGGAAATGTGAAGTCTTCAATATTAAACAGTTTAGGGTTTTTTTTTCATTGTTAACATTGGTGAACAATGTAGGAAGATTATTTATTTATTTATTTATTTTTGAGACAGGGTCTTGTTCTGTGATCAAGGCTGATTCTGAATTCACTATGGAGCCCACACTGTCTCAGACTCACAGCAATCCTCTTGCTTCAGTGTCCCAGGTGTTGTGATTATAGATGTGCCCAAACATACCCAGCTTATTTGGTGAGGGGAATTGAACCCAGGGCCTTGTGCTTGCTAGGCAGGCACTTTACCTGCTAAGCTATACTCTCAGCTCTAGAGAATTTATTATATTAAATTTCAATAACTGACATGTACATAACACCAACCATAAATTTTGTAATATGATTTTCCAATATTTTCAAATACTAGTACTAAAATGTTTATGTTGTAACTAATTTACTTAGAGGGAATTATATCTTAACTAGAAAAAGTAAATTTCAAATACTTAGAATGGCAAAAATAGGAGAAACAGCACTTCATAAGTTGGTATAGACTGTACTCAGCAATATGACATCATGTTTTAGCTGCTGTGATTCTGAATATTATCTTAGTAATTCTATTTCTGAGAAATTTAGCTTACAAATAATAAGTGACAGAGCTGGAGGAATAGTTCAGCGATTAAGCAAGTGCTTAGTAACAGAGTTCAATTCCCCAGCATCACACAAACTGGGTATAGTGGTGCATACCTGTAATTGCAGCACTAAGGAGGCTGAGGCAAGAGGATTGCTGTGAGTTCAAAGCCAGTCTGGGTTACATCATGAGCTCAGAACCAGCCTGGACTACAGAGCGAGACTTGGTCTCAAAAAAAAAGTGACAACAAATTTTCAGAAGCATAAGAATAATACATTAACCTAATATAGTAAAAAATTTAACACAATATAAATGCATTCCATATAGATTTGCTAAATGAACACCCAGACACAACACGAATATATGAATCAGTGAGTTTTTCCAGTTGGTGGTCTCCCAGGTTGTTTAAAAATAATTTTGTATCTGCGAGTTAAACCTGCACATGTGTTATGTTTCTAATTATAAAAGAACAGGGTTTTCATTATGAAAAGAGTGTAACCTGAAATTATTTTAGATAACTATTTTACACAATGGATAATTGTTGGGATTCCATTTAAACAGTCCTTTAAGAACTGCTTGAGTTTATAATTATGGTTTGTCAAAAGAAGACCCAGAGCTAGAAATATTTATGAAAGAAATGAGTCTAAAGCAGTCAGGCTTCAGAAGATACAGCTCACCAAATAAACAATACAGTCAGAACCAAAAAGAGAATAGTAAAGCTTCTAAGTAATATTTTCTGTTCAAGGAAAAGAAATATTTGTTTCTCCCACCAATGCTATCCCAAATGTCAAGACATCTCCCATCTTTAGACACCCGCAGAGCAAAAATCAGGAGTAAAAATGCCTTTGCAAGTGCACTCAGATTCATGTGACGCCACTAAGATTTCATTATGTGGGGTCCACACGAAGTTGGCATGGTATTACTATGCTTGGTTTATCTTAGGACTATTTTTTCCCCTCGTCTACTTACAGTTTATGAACTTAGTCACAGTGGAAGTGGTAAAAATGTCACTTTTGCTTCCCTAGTCACAGCCACTTTCTTGCCTTTAAGGCATAGATTTGACAACGTAGATTGCTGAGGCATTTTCTCATTTTGTATAATTTTGCATAGTTAATTTGACACTGTGGCTATGCAAATAGTTTATATAGAAGAAATGTTTTACAAGAACTGTTCAGTAATACTTGAATACTTTTGTTTTTGCATCATTAACAAAACTAGAGAGAGATAAGATATTAAATGAAAAGTTGATTTCTATCTGGAAGTGCATAAAACTCCTGGCTTGTGTGTAATTTACTTCCGTGGGTCAAAAATGTTTTCCTGACCTTATCAGCTCTATTGGGATTAGGAATGAAGAACAATGCCACTGATCTCCGTGGGCAGTGCCTGCCACGTTTGTGAGTTCACGGGTGTCCTGTTTGCCAATTTTCCAGGTCTGTTAGGCAAGGCATTCTTTAAAGAGATTTCCTAAGCATGGAGCTACTATCAGACAATTTGTTCCTGGAAGATCTTGCTACAGACGATGCATATTCTTTACTCTATAATAGCTGGAGTACCTGGCCTTCATTAAATGAGCTGTTTGGCTTGCTTACATTTACGAATCACATATGCCCAATTATCTTCTGACTGGAAAGATGATAAATTATTCTTGTTTCAACTAAAGTGGGCTTTATCTCATTGGAAACTTCTGGAAGACCTGAAAGAGAAAGATTCAGAGATGGAAACATTAAGCAATCAATGTCTGCACAAAAGTAGAGCCTTGGAAAGAGTAAATTTCTCCACTAGGCCTCGCAGAAAAAGCATTTAAAGGAAGATAAAGGTTCAGTTCTCAAGGATGTTAAATTCACATTAGTCCATTCATAGTGGAAAGACGGCAATTATCCTAGATAATGATTATTTGGCTTAATAGAAAGTATTCAGGAGTTTATTATTTGGAGAAACAAAGTCAATCAGCCAGGGTAAAATTTTATTATATATATATATATATTTTTTTTTTAAGTGTTCAGGGTGCAAAGTATTCCTTTCTTCTCTCCTAGCTACACAATATGAAGTGCTCTGTAATACTAGAAACAGGCAAAGTATCAATTTTTTCTTCTGGAATAAAAAATGATTGTACTGGAGTCTCTTAGGGCAAAATAAGATATGTATCCTAGCAAAGCCAAGCATGTTATAAACACACGATCACAGTTGTGCACCCCCCCATTTGCATTGCTGGGGACATTCTTTTATCTCAGTGCCAACTATAATCTTTGAAACTCACTCCAGAGTGGCATGGGTGATGCCTTTCAAACACGCGGGAGTTATGCAGCACTATGCTGTTAGCCCAGGTCGGTGTAAGAGCTCGTGCCAGAGGTTCGGTTCCTGCTCCTTTTGGCCAAAATCTGCCTAAAGAACAGTTTCTCCTTACTTTTGTCTTCATCCAGTAAATAGCATCATGTGTCTGTGATATCATATGCGAATGAACACCTGACCTCGCATTAGCAGGATGTTTCTGACACGGCATTCTCAATTGCCTGATTATACCAGTGCGTCTTGGTTGATGGGGACTGGTGACACAGAAGTTGAAGAGCCCTCCTGAACACATGACAAATCTCCAGCATATGATCTGTCAGTGAAATGAAAACAATTTAATGTATTAAAATATATCACAGCCTTTTAAGTTTCAGTTCCTCCATCTCTTGAAAGGACACGTAAATTTGCCACCTGGATATTGGCTATCTACACATCTCTATTTGTCTTTTTCATAAAACAAAATTCACTTTTGAGAACAGATTTCTAAGAAATTCAATAAATATCTTGAAAGCTGAGTAGTGCGTGTAAGAAGAGACCCAGGGACAACCCTTAAGGCTTTTCTGTCATATTATCTTAACTTCTTACTTAAGTGGATATTAAAGATGATGTATACTGTGGGTCAGACTTTGGATCAATCGTTTTCTGACTATGTGAGACTCTAGACGCTATATATCATCAAGATGTTGGGATGAGGGGCCATTTACTGAGGAGCTACTGGTGTGAATAACACGGTTTTGGGTCCCTGAATCTCCCATTCTTCCTAGTTGAGTTATTTTAATATTCCTCTTTGAATTCGTCAGCCCATCTTCCTGGTGTGGTTTTGTTCTCTCTCAGAATTGTGTTTGAATGTCTCTGTCAAAGCCGATTGAAGATATGTTCTTCTGAGAAATCACCTCGGACTGCTCTGGCCAAACATGGTTTTCTCATGGACAGCTCCTTGGAATTATGTAGACAAATTAAAGTTACTGTCCTTATGAAGCTCATGGTATAGGAGCCAAGACAACCTGAAAGTCTCCATAATGGAAATGGCACCCCCAATTTACACACTGAAACTCAGATTTTTAAAAAATTCTCTAATACTTGAATCCAAGCTAAGAGGCTGATCTTACTTTTTGTAAGATTTTCTTGGAGAAAAAAAAAACAAAACACAAACAAAAACAAAAATAAAGTAACAAACATGAAATGATATAAAAAACCACTGACTCCCTGGTAAACCCTCTGGCCCCAAATTTCACCATCATCAGTCCTCAGTATAAGCAGTCTTGAGCAAGACAACTTGGTCCGGCCTGTTCTAGTTTACTGTGACTGGTGAATTGATTCCTTAGCAAATTTGAATGATTATTTCAGCACTTGTCTAGGTCGACTTGTAGTTGTTTTTAATAAATACTAACTCCTTCAAGATGTCTTCTTCTCTCACGCCCTCTCCCCCAAGTTCCTGGTCACCGCTACAGATAGCTGGTGTTCCATCCCCTTCTCATTTCTCGTCCCCACCTGTGTCTTGCTTCCATCTGCCAACTTATAGCTGGGTTTCCTGCAGGCACCCCTCACCCACAGCAGCTGTTTTCACTGCTGCCTCTGGTTGATGGTCCCTATGTTGTACCAGTTTCACTCCAGCTCCTAATCAGCTTAGCCATTTTGTATTTTTACTCAGATCCCAGTAACTCTTGGGTGGCATGGCCCTGTGTTATTCCCTTAGGCCCAGTGGCCCAAGAAACTTCCTTGGCCACTGTCACCTTTCTTCTGGGCAATGTGCCTTCTCTGAAACTCCCTCTGTGGCCAATGGCAGCCCATATCTGAGGAAACGCAGCCCTCTATGCTCCTAAAGAGAAGCAGGCACTCTCAGTTTAGAACCATCACTTTCTTTCCTCTCTCCCTGACTCCGGAGGCTTCCATTGAGCACCACGAATGGTCTTCCCCACTGTGGTGGAATTTTCCAATATTTTCTTATTGTTCTGAATCAATCAGTTCTTCCTTGGAGATATCAGATATCTTGGTTCGAGTTTTCTAGGCTTGGCTTTCCACCAAAGGCCAAATTTAGAAGCCTTAAGACAACTCTTTCTACCTCACCAAAACTAAATATTTGTAGAGGATAAGTGTCAGTATTTAATTACTATCTATGTCTTACATTAATTTATTATTCTAAGTAATGACAGTGTCCCTGACTGGCCAATCAGAGAGGAGGTATCAATGAATTTATAAACTACAGATAAAGCCATTCGGAAGGGTTACATTGAGGTCAGTGTCAGGTTATTTGGGTTTAATAAGCAGCTGCAGGTGTGATTGAGTGAAACTGAGAACTTCAGAGGGCCAGGCGGATGGCACACCTGGAGCAATGAGGACAAATGAAGGACATTAAACTCAAGATACCAGGCACCTAATGTGTGTCTTGAACGTAGTCCCTTTCAGAGCCTACAGACTGGTAAAAACTATAATAAAGTCACATCATTACAGATAAATGGGGGAAACACGAACAATTATACTAAGTGAAATGAGTCAGAAACTGAAATATCACAATAATGCATGCTTTCTCTTATATGAGACACCTAAATCATCATAAATACATGAATGAAATAAAGGAATAATTATATTCTTAGAGATAGGTACAGGACATGGGGAAAAACAAGAAAAGGGAGGGGGGAGGGGAGAATAGTCATTGAACACAAGAAAGATAAGTTATACACATGTCCCAATTTCCCAAGAGACATTGCTGTTCTTTAATATAAACATGCACCACTAATAAAAAATATTTTATTCACATATTATTGGAGTGCCCACTAATCTTCATATGCTAATTTCCTTTATATAGCAAAAGCCACTAACTCCAAGTGATTCTAGATTATGAAACTTGAATTTTAGCTAGCGTTATAGTTGCAACCTGGCCTAGGATCCTTGAAAGCATTGTACTTCTTGAAGAAATAACACCAATTAGGCTAGAAAACCTACTAGTAGTCAGAAAACCAGTTGCAAAACTAGATAAAGGCGTCTTCTGAGCTACTGCTAAAATTTCATTCCTTGGGTTCACAGTATTGAAGCACTGCTATCTCTCTCCAACGCCTTCCAGCCATTAGACGTGGAATTTTCAAGTAAGAAAACAATTAATTTAGACCCTAAAGCTAATTGGAATCAATAGTTAATGTTTCTTCTCAACTCTCCAAATTAATTACAAAATGATGTATGTTCATGTTGATGCCAGACGGTATAGATTTCTATCGAAAATTTCCCTCCAGGGGCACCTTTTCAACAAGAAGTCAGCTATGTGTAGTTCGTCATGTCATGCCTTCCCCCATCCTCCTTCTTAGTTCTCTCCCCTGGAAATTTGTGTCAAGGGCAATGTTAATATTGAAGCAAAGAATTAGCTGTACTTGAGATAAAAGAGAACGTGCCTGGAGACAGACTGTAGCAAGCCCTGGGAGGTCATGATAAGGGTGAAAGCCATGAGAACAGAGGGAAGGCATCTCTCTGCAAGGTAGTACAACTCCAAGCTCTATCCTTCTCCTGAGGTGTTAGGTAGGGAACACAAGACAAAGGCTTGGCAAGGATGACCATGAACAAATTCTAGTGGCTTTTCTTCTGGCTCCTCACGGGACAATGAGGGCCGAGGAGGCCACCTTTGCCGGCCCCCAGTGAGTCTTACTAGGGAATGCTTAAGGACGCTCATGTCAAGATCATAAAATATCTTCCCAATAGAATCCTCAACAAGACAATATGGGCACAGTGAACACTCAACATATGGGTATTTTATACATTTGGTACTTGGTTTTTCTGACACAGGAACCTACATTAAATGTGGCTGCCTGTAAGTCTGTTCTATTTTTTGCCTCACTTGTTCCATATGGAATAATACAGCAAAGAAACAAAGAATAATGAGATTGTTCCAGCAGGCTATCCTTGTGGGAAGTTAGGAATTTGAAATTAGGATAAACTTGTCTCTTTGAAGCAGCTGGGAATTTGGGAAGAAGTTATGGAAATATTAGGCTGAAGGTCGAGAACTGACAGATACCCAAGAAAATAAGCCCCAAAGGATGTACTCTGTTACCTTCAGCACGCAGCATCCTCAGCAACCGTCCCTTACTGCCAAGCATGGAAGAGGCACCCGTTCCACATCCCATCATCTGATAGGTTTATTTCCTTTCTTTTAACAAAAGCTCTTGTACAAATATAAATACCAGGCCCCAGAGAAGCCAATCTGAAGAACTTATTACCTCTGAGGAACTCCTGGACTTCAATAAAGAGAAAAAAAGGATCCTCTCTCCTATTCTCAGAAAAGACTTGAACTTTAATAAGCTTGAGTGTTGTGATAGATTAGTAGTTAGAAAGACAGGGCCGAATGATTTGTCTTGCAACATATCTTATATATCGGTTACTAGAAAAATCAAAAAGCATATCAGAACCAAGTGGTATAGGATGGTGTTTCAGTTACTTTCTCGTTGCTGGGATGGAGTACTAGACATCTACAACTCTAGGAAGGAAAGACTTACTTTAGCAGACAGTCCATTCATGGTCCATTCATAGTCCACTCACAGGAAAGAGGCTGGAAATGATAGAATCCGCATGGTGGGCCACAGCCAGAGCCAGAACTCCAAAGAAAGAGATTGTCATGGCATGGCAGAACAGAGCAAAGTCAGGAGGAAGGGAGGCACCAGCGCATACCTCTTTAGGTCAAGTTCCGAGTACTGTTCTTCCCAGCCAGGCCTCACCTCCCAACTATGGTGTACATCGATACATGTGGCTTTTGTGGGACACTGCAGATCCATACCATGAAAAATGCCAAGTCACTGTTGACTGTGACAGGAAAGAAATTTAAAGATTAGAAAGTTCACTCAGAGAGTAATTCCATAACAGTGCCCAGTAAAAATGACAGAAGAAATGAACTGACCGACCGTATGGGAATAGTGTCCCTTTCAATGGCACCTACGATGTCCATGTTGAATAAAGAACAGTATGTCGGGGTAGGCAGCTTAATATAACATGGTTTGACTTGGCTTTGCAAAGGCAAGGGAATGCTTTATCCAAATGGAATATTGAAATTATGAAGACAAAAGACACAAGACAAACAACTATGTAGTCATTCTATTAATAATATGACAGTTGTTACAGTAGTAAACATTGTAACATAGAAATAACTTTTTGTTGTTGCTCTATTTGCTGAGTTGGAAATCAGGTTAATTTAAAAGAGGTCAAGTGAGAGGAGAGCCGTGTAGACTGCACGTGGAGTCTGCAGAGATTCAACTTACTGCCTGGTGATGAATTGAGCTGAGATCCCAGACTCCCAGCCTATGTCACGGGGTGAGTGCAGGCTTCCACGCTCCTTTAGATCCAAATAAGGATACAGATGGCGACTTGTGCACCAACAAATAGGATTACACAGGAAGTGAATGCTCATGAAGCACCTATTGCTTTCAGGTACCAAAAACGGTCTGATCGAGAGTATATGGTGAGGGATTAAATTTTGTAAAAAAAAAAAAAATGGTTACGGCAAAGGACACGTTGCCATTAATTGCCCTCAAAATATTCCTGCTGTCTTCTAGCACACTTACCCTATTGTTCTTGTCACTTTCTGACATAGTTCTGGAAGGCCCATATCGTGATTGTCTTTATGAGGTGTGACGAGTGCTGCTACCAAGTGCCACGGGGCCGGGACGAGCATGACTGTGGGTCCTCCTCCACCTTAGTCACTGGGTCTGACAATATCCAGCTACTGGCTCTTCCTAAAAGTCAAAATTACTATGAAAAGTAAATGCTTTGGGTTGACTCAGGACGTAGAGCAAGCCACAACAGCACAACTAACAGCATAGAGGAGACCTTCCAGAACTGCTTTAGAAAGCCCCAAGTATGACGGGCTAAGGGTGTTTGAAGTGTGAGGGAGCATCTTGAGGAACATTAGCGACAATGTGCCTTTTACAATGAAAAATTAAACTTCCACCATATTTTGGACATGTCATAACAAACACTTTCAGTGCATTCTTTTGACTTTCATTACAAGCCTTGTAACCCTGTTGGGGAAAGAAGAAAGAAATTGTCCCATTACCTGACCCCAGGTAGCTTGCTGGGACCACTTGGCTCAGGAACATGGGGTGGCTACCTCAGCCTACTGTGCCCGCAGCAGACTAAGTACAAAGCCCTTTCCTCGAGCGGAATTTCTCCAGCTAGGGGCATGGCACAGACATTTCATGTTCAATTTCCATCGAGGTTGCGTGTGAATGACACAAGCTCAGGGTTTGGTTATGTCTGGCAGGTAGTAGGCACACATGCGCATGTACACACACACACACACACACACACACACACACACACACCAGGGTGGGGGATGATGTACCAGCTCTATAGTTCCTTTCACAGTGAAGTGAACCACAATTTGAAAAACTCCAGAAGTTCCTTCTCAGTCTTGGAAAAGATCTTCCACATGAAAACAGGAAAACATCAATCCTCTTCACTGAAAAAGGACTGTTTACTTTATAAAGGTTAATTCAACTTCAACTTTAAAGTATGAGGAGTGCAGGCTGAAAAGTCAGTGTGAGCCAGCGAGGAGAGCATTCAGGAGAGCAGCAGGGGGACCTGGAACCAGGGCCAGGGGAGGGTGGGACAGAGCCACAACCAGGTTGCAGAGCCGAAGGGACACTGGAGGCAGATCTGGCTGCAGGCAATATTGTGTCTCAGAAAAACAGCCCTGCAGGCTCAGACCCTACTGGAGGCTGCACATCTGGAAAGCGGAACCCCAGGATGAATTATGCATGGATTACCTTGCACTTGCCCAGGAATTTCTGTTTATTCATAGTAGAGGAGCACAAAGAAGGAAACTTGTTTCACACCTGGCATTTAATTTAGAAAGGATTGCTTCTCTGCCTGAAGTAAAAGCCATCTGACCTGCAGAGTCCTGGCTGTGCTCTAGGGATCCTGATGCAAGCAAAGCAC